>CM068368.1:515097118-515697118 GCA_034769895.1 Magicicada septendecula | reverse complement strand
CCTTCTCCATAGAAACTTTAACTATGCCAAATCTCATACTCCCCCGTGGCGCAATATGCTTAAAAAGGGGTACAAAGTTTTCTCTTCACGTATTAATATATAGATTAGGCGAGAGTAAGTCAATTCAAATTGCTGCTACAAAATTTTCGTTTTGCAACAGGTGTATATTAAGCAAGCTGTATTTCACTTTCAACTGCACATTAATATATAAAACACATATCTACTATACAAAATATAAAATAAACGCTTTTTTGCCTTGACATACACTCCACAGACTATTGTTGCCTGGCAACAAAATTATTTTATTTTTAACAATTACAATTGTTTGAAAAAGTTTAAATGAATTTTCAAGTGCAAATAAATGTTTTATTTTATTTTATTTAATGTATTTGTAACACATATTATATATAAATTTTAGCTTTCTGCACTCCTTCTCCATATAAACTTTAACTATGCCAAATCTCACACTCCTCCGTGCGCGCAATATGCTTAAAAAGGGGTACAACATTTTTCTCTTCACGTATTAATATATAGATCTGTGTCATTAATTATAATCTGTTTTAATTTATTGTGGAATAATGACGTTCCGTCGCAATTCCGACGATCTAAATTGTCGTTGTAATGTAATAATGTTGTTTCGAATAGTTTATAACATAATCACAACTTGCATGTACCTTTGTTGTAGAACTGGTAGCGTCTATCTGTCTGAAATTGTTATACAATTTGTCGTGGTATGTCATAAAACAATTGATAATTCAAAATAGTCGATTTGCATTGTTTACAGTTAAGTGAGATTGATTTTAAATTTATTTAGGCGCCATATGTAGTCTATGTAGTTGTTCCATAAAATTATTTTTAAAATGAATAAAAGAAATAATTTTAGTTAATATTGCTAAATTATTCACTTGAATTTACCATTAAACTGATTTAATCCAATATTAATTTAACTAATTTTTCCCTTGTTATGGTTTGAAAATTTAAAAGGTTGACGCGTCACATGTCCATGCTGCCAACGTAACTATTTGAGTGGCTTGAAAATACAACTCTTTTAAACAAAACAAAATTATTAAAAATAACTTTAATAAGTTAGTACACTGTTTTTTTATTTGATACATTATGGTTTTATTACTCACTTAGTGCTTTTCTAATTATATTAATACAACTAAACAATTATTTTCTGATTACAATTGACCTGGCGTATTTCCCTGTATACCCAGCAGGTTGGCAATATTGACTCCTATTAAAAACTTATTTTCTTCAAATTTCTTTAAATTTCAAGGGTGAATCCTTTTGATCTACAGAATAAAACTAACATGCCTCGAATTACGATGCTTTACAAGTATTTATTTAGTAGGTTAGACACCATTAGAAACTTAGACTTAATAACAAAATGTTTGTTTGACTTTTACGAATTTTGAGGTTTTTTACAGTTGGCTGATATGATCATTCCTTGAATTGAAATTAAATAATTCCTTTGGAAAGGTGTTCACAACAATGATTTGTTATTGTGTTATTCTATGGTGATTAGTACATAGGTGTATACACTCTGACTTATATTTAATAATAATAATATAGTAATCGAACTCTGTTCAATTATGTTTTGCACTGTACTCCCTGTTTAATAACTTTTATTGATTATTTTTAATTCACTCTTCGATCTTAATTCACTGATCGTAAACTTTCACTTTTCGCGGAGAACGGTTAATACTTCTTGATGTTTTGATTTTGGTTAGAAACTTCTAACCTCGTTCTGACTGATTCGCACTTCTGGTTAAATAATACTGATATTATATGAATTCACTGTTTATCGTTGTGTACCTAAACGATATTACTATTGACTGTACACTGTAGGTAAGTTTCTGCTCTACTATTATTTAATAATTATTTCTTTTTCTTTAAAATTTTGATGTGGAGTCACGTGGATCTTCCTTCTTAATTCGTCGAGATCAAATTAAAAAGTGTGTCTTTGCAGCTTGCTCGTTTTCCTTATATAGTCCCTTCAGATTTCGGGCGGCCATGACAATGAATTTGTGCATCTAGTTTTCTGATTGGTGCAAAATTACGTCATTATCCGGTAATTCTAAAAATAACTTTTACATAATCGCTCTCGGCGTCTGTTTTTCGTTGTTGTTAGTATTCCCACACAATTTCGAAAATTCACAAATTTTGTCTTATTTACTTAAGTTTCTCATTTATCCTAATTACAATGTTTAATCTATTATTAGCATCGTATTGCTCGTCCCTTGCTGGTTATTTTGAGATTAATAGTGACCAGTTTTGATACATTTTTTATTAATAAAGTCCATCTTATTGATGGGCCTATCTTAAAACATAGCTTTACTACAGGCGTCTTCTGCTACACTTTGCAGTTTCTTTTGCCGTATCTTTTAAAAATTAATGAACAATCATTTTTTACAATATTGAATATAATTATAATATTTGATTTAACATACTATTCTAAAAATTGCTGTATTCAGCTGAACATTAATAATGCTTATAACATATTTTCATTATTACCATTAAATGGCCTGGTTATTATACCATTAAACATTCAAAATTAAACTTACTTCCTCTAATCATTTTTAATTACTTATCTGGTGATATTCCACCTTTTACTTAATTGTTATTTATCAGATTTCTATACTCAGTATAGTATGGTTTTTCTATTACATATGGTTATCATTTTCATAATCTTATTTATTATTGTGTATTTGTATGATTATTTCATATTACTTTGTTTAATTACAACAGTTCTATCTGTATGCATTATGCATAGTTTGTTATGAGTCATTTTCTTTATTAGGTCTTTATTTCTTTATCTAATATAGACTTTTTGCCATTTGTCATGATTTGCTTATAAATCATGTGCTTGTCATTACACAATAATATTGTTAATTGGCACATTGGCCCTAGTCATTATTCTGATCTTTTACTACATTGTATATTATATACTAAGTTACTTTAACTCATCTTAGGTCATTCCCTTAGTCTTCACGATTCATAATTAGGTTTTGTTCACCTTACATTCTGATACATTTTTTACATAATTAACAGGCTTATAACATTCTAAGTACATAAAGTTCTTTACATAACTTATTTCATTGGACATCATTTATAATTAGAACATATACAATTTCTTCTTTCATTAATTTTTCTTTAATCATTAATTATTATGCCTTAGCATACCTCTCTTTCAAGGTTGAGTTATCACATTGTTGATTATACTTTGTTAATCTCATTCTATTTGTTCAATTATATCATATCTTATAAATTAATTCATCTACTATTTATTATTATCAACATGATACTTCATTTTATTTCTTATGCTAGCTATCCTTTTTCAATTGCTCAGCTAATGTGCTGTTTACTTTACTTTAATATATTTTTAAGTATAGTTTATTCTACTTTTTATTTATGTGGTGTTTAACTTGGTCTATGTGTTATTTATTGTCACTCAACTAATCTATTGGGGAACTGGTCTTTGTTAACGTCTCAGTCTATTCGTCAGTTTATTTGATGGGTGGTCATAGAATGCTGTTTGTAGATTTACTAATTATTATCATCAATTCTTGCTCCTCAGCTAACTTGTTACTTCTCTTGGGGTATATTTGTATGGAACAGTTTGTACTGTTACAATATACTAAGATCAAAGGCGAGCTGGATGCATAGACATTCTAGAAGGAATATGTAGAAGGCAGGACCGCAAAGGGGGAATGGAGAACACCTCGATCAGCGAGATTTTCAAAGGGCAGAATTCGGCTCATCTTGAATCACAGATTTCGGAAATCCAAAAAAAAATTTTTTTAATAATATCATACAGATAAGGAAGGAATAATAATATAATAATAACTAGCTGGATACCCGTGCTTCGCTACGGTGATTATCAGAAAAAAAGATAATGTAAAATCATAAAATAGAAATAGGTTATTTGTGAAGCTTAGATACCGGTATTTTGAAATTAAGAGAAACAATTTAACCTATTTAGGCTCGATCAATTTGAAGATGATCAAGCCTGAAGATGGTCAATTTGATTAATCAACTATTAAAACATGAAAATTAATGAGATGTTAAAAATGACGCTGTATTATTTAGTTAGAGAGTTTCTATTATTTAAGCTAAGTTTCTGTTAGAGATTAAGACAGGAATTTATTGTAAGTCTAACAACAATAAAATAGTTGGGCTTAAGCTCTTTGATCCCACCACCACTCCTGGTTTTTTGGTCTACGTAGCCAGGCTAATAACTTGCTTAGCATATACTTTCAGTTGCTCCCTCAGATTATGTGCTCAGGACCTCCTTGTAAACAACATTCCTGGTTTTGTTCTGGCTCGAGGATGATCCGGCTGTCAGGTGAACAGACTCCGGAAAACACCACAGAAAACTGCCCATGGGAGACACAGTCACTCCTGATCCATACCAGCCACTATCAAACTCTGCCCGTGTGCCTTATTGATGATCATGGCGTAACACACATTATCGGGAAACTGCAGACGTTTGAACTGAAAGTGATAGACTGATGGGATCAGAGGAATTCTGGGGATGATGATGGTTTCTCTCTTACCGACGCATTTGAAAATAGTGGCTTCAATGACATGTTTGTGCAGAAGCCTGGTACCCTGTTCGGAATATATGTGCGAAACGTAAAACTCAAAATAAACCTAAACGCCACATAGCAAGGAATAGAGGGACAGGGTGAACTGCTTCGCGATTATTTTCGCGTCTCCTCCTGGTTATAGGTTAGATAAAAAAATACTGTTTTAGTAACTCCCCAAAAGCCTAAAGGAAAGTGAATAAATTAAACACTAGACTTCCAGGAAACGTGCAGTTGAAAAAAATCTGCATTAGGCCTATCGATGTCACGGTTTGTAGCATTTTTTCACGGTAGGGCTTTAAAGTTTTCAAAACCCTTTCTTAGCGAGCACCTAGAAGCCACGAGGAACATACGTGCCGAATTTCAAGTTTGTAGGCTTTATAGTTATGGAGGATTCGTGATGAGTGAGTGTATGGATGAGTGACTGGTATTCCGCTTGTGTGTGTATATATATTGCAACGATACGTTTAGCATAAATATATGTATCAACCCCTGACTGAGGTATGATAACATACGAAAGCACCTGTAAAGTATATAAGATGTACATAATAGATTCTGGTCGAGAAACATTGACAAACCTCCAAACCAAAATCGGCAAATTCCATTGACTCAAAAGTACGACAATGCGAAGAAGAGGATGGAAAAACTTGGAGAAAAGAAGATCGAGAGCTTCAACAGAACGCACAAACTCATCACATTCCATGAAGGAGAGAGAGTGCTACTAAGAAGTAATCCAGTGGGAAAACGAAATGACAATACAGCAAAGAAAGTATTCAGACTGTACGAGGGACCCTACTTATTACAAACGAGGAAAGGACGACACACATTTATCGTCTACGATCCGACAAGAAGCAAGATTATTTGAAAGTACAATGCATCAGCATTCCGTAAATTCTATGGACGAATAAATAAAAAGGCAACTTATAAATCCATGGGAGGGACGTAATCAACCCAGGGAAAGAAAGAGAAAATTTTAAGAACCCTTATAACCACTAATTGTGAGTTGTAATAAATAATAAAATAAATAATTTCTGAGTAAAGAAATAAAATTTGAATAAAATTCTAATTTTATTTTACTCAGCAGGGGAATTTATGCAACGATACGTTTAGCATAAGTATATGTATCAAACCCTGACTGAGGAATGATAACATACGAAAGCACCTGTAAAGTATATAAGATGTACATAATAAAAATAATGTAATGAATATACGTTAGGTATAAGAAATAATGTAAGAAATAAACGTAGTATTTAATTTTAAATAAGTCAATTATTGTAAGTAAGCATGCATATGGAATCACATAGCTTAGTTGGTTTTTAAACGTAACGAAGGGGAGAAAATGACGCGCTGACCAGCAGAGGTGACGTCAGAACGACATGCGGCCGCCTGTGTATGAGTCTGCGTGTGTGTGTATGTGTACATGTGTAAACGACAGACAGGTTGAATTATGCAAACGAGGGTGGAAGATTTTGCACAGTTTTTTAAGTACTGAACGATAACCAGAAGTCACACGAATCATCGACATATGTAAAAACATAGCTGATGCCTGGTGCTTCAGTTTGGCGTTAAGTGGTCATTAATCGTGGGAACCGTTCAGACACCGTGTGAAATTTTACCATAACTGCCACAATTTACATACCTTAACATTCATAATTTGGATAAACAAAGTTTAATATTATACCGAACGATTGGTGAAATAATATTTATAAAAAAGTGTGCGCTTCATAGAAAGACGCGTAGGTTGAAAGTAACGATTAAACTGACGCGCCGACCTGTTCAATTTTGTCAAAACAGTTTCCAAGAGTAATTTCAACGACGGCAGCAGTATAAAACCCCAGCGAGCGACACACTCTTTCTCAAATGATTTTCAGATCAAGCTTAGATAGTACGCGACATCCACGCATCTCGCTACCGTAAATTTTACAAAGTTTTAATAATGTCTTAAACGGTATTCAGAAACTCAAGTGCGATGGAACCGGCATTACGTCGGTGCAATTATTAATGAACACGAGTGATTTTAAAAAGTGACTTTTTCTTTACCTGCGCGCCAGAACAAATCCCAGATACAAATGACACGGATTAAGCTTAGCTCAGAGCACAGAGACTCACTATCTCAGGATTCGTTCAGTGAGTGTGGAATTTAAGGGGAATCGTTACAAATAACTCTTAAAATTTGTTGAAGTTTCTTTAATTAACGATTCTGTTATTGTATTACTTTCTTTAAAAGCTAAGTTAATGACTTATTGCTTACCTAAATCTTATTGTTTAATGAGTGTGCTTGAAAGTGAAGACTAAAACGTGCAAACGACCAATTGCTTTTATCTGGTTCATTTAGGGATTTTATATCTCCCAAACCAGTGCTAAAGAACGGGTCTGCAATAATTTGCACGTTCAATACTACACCTCACTCTCCATTCAACACTCCTATATTACTTTATATCTAATCTTAATAATTAAATACACAATTTGAATTTATATAGTGTCTTTTAAAAAAGTGTTTATTGATTTAATTATTTATTTGTTATTTATGTTCATTGATCAATGAATATATTTCTTATCTGATTGATGCGTCGACCGTAGATAGTAATCAGTAGAGATACTCCTTTTGATGGTTCGGCTCAGAAGAAATGATGCTGACCAATAACTTTGACTGATGATCCTGGACAATTACAGATGCTGTAGCTACTCTGGTGCACAGGCCACTTCACGGTTACTTAATTATTTATTAAATAATTATTTAATTAATTAATTTGTTATTACGCAGCGAGCTTATTTATTGAACTTTACTAGTTCCTCTACTACTGCGGACCACTTCGCGAACAGTTTATTTAAATATTTACTTTGCGTTGTGTGTGCAATTTAGCTCGTATTTAACAAACGTCTTGCTTATTTAATGCCCGAACAAAGAGTGCTCAATTCCCTCATTCTGAGTTGGCGTCTCCTCTAAATACAGGATTCTGATTGGTTGTCCCAAATATATCATGCGTTTTCCACTTGAAACAATATCGAACAAGTCGGTCCAACGCTGCCTAACAAGTTTGAGATGGTAGAGAATTACTGGCTAATTTCATACTTCCTCTGTTTGCAAATCGTTTGATTACAGGTATTTGCAAACGTGATTTCAAAGATCCGACCACAGAATATTATTGCTTTGGTCTTTCTCTGTATGTGTGTGAAAACACCTAATTCGTACCTAGCCTAATTCTCTAGTTATATCTCTTGGCGTTCTTCTTCTGTATAACTTCTTTAAATGTTAATTATATTAGTTGATATTTTGGCTACTTATAGAGTTCTAATTGCTGAACACTATGCAGGTTTCAGAATTGCCGTATATTTACTCGTTTTGAAGATATTGCAGTTTTAATAAATAAAATTAATTGAATAAAATTTCATGTCTGTGCCCGCATCAGTAGTAGCAGTGGCGATGTTAGACAGAGATGGCTGCGATTATTCCCTCTCTCTCTTGCTTACGCCGCTAGACTAGCACAGTTTGACACTTTCATATAACGATCTGACAGGTCGACTATATGAATCGTTATAATATATATATTTGTGTGTGTGTGTGTGTGTGTGTGTGTGTGTGTGTGTGTGTGTGTGTGTTATGTAACGTGACGTTTCCCTCAACATAAAGATTGTCAGATAAATATACTGAAGTACAAAACAATAATAAAGTAATAAACCTGTGTTATGAAATATATGTATTGACTAGTAAATCTAAGACCATTGTAAGGTAGAATAAGAAAACTAAAATACCTAACATGTCTATATTAAACTTAATAACAACAATTCCAGTAGACTGCATAAGAAATAGTGTACAGGATAGGTAAAAGCCTCTAATGCAGAGCCTAGCTGGATAACCAGTAACTGGAAACATGATAACATAACCTAAATAAAATGTAAGATAAAACTGTAAAAGTAGATTAAGGAATTATACCTGATTGTGTGTGATAGGCACATAGACAATTCAGGTGGAGATTATTAGGATATAAATGGATAATAAAAGTTTTATATTTGTATAAAAATGTTATAATATGTGGCAGGGAAGAAGGACTACAATTGTATGTTAAAATAATGCTAAAAATGTCAAGAAGAACGTGATGTAAATAATTTAGTAATAGAAAGTGTAACAGATAAGCTTACTAGTAGATTATGAAATAAGAAATAACTATTGTTTGTTATGGACAAGATAATATGTAGTTAGTAAGAGATTAATGTTACACAAAACCTGCATCTACTTGGTATTTAAAAGGAGACAATTTTGTGTATGAAAATTGTGCTAGACAATGCCATATATAAACAAAATATAATTTTATTAGATTAAGGTATAAGTAAGCATACGTGTTTGTAGTGGACAAGTAATAATGTAATTAACAAGATGTGAACTTGGACAAAACACCTACATCTACTTTAGAAGGTAGACAGGGACATTACCATGTATAAATGCTGTATTAGATCATGATATATCTAGTAATAGATCATGTAATTTATAATGAATAAAGACAAAATATTAGCTTGTATTAGAATTAAGCAATTTTACTTAAAGAAACAAACAATAGTCCAAAGTACACAAGACAGTATTATGTCTATTGTACAAGCCAATGTTTTTATAAAAATTTAATGTTCATATTTGTAATCACTAGTGTTAAAGTACATGTTATTAGCATAAAATTATACGTACAGCCAAGAAAACTAATTACGTAACAAAAAAGATAACTTTTAAACATAATTTGTTAGACTAGACCAAACCTTAAAAATGTTAATTTTGGAATTACTGTACAGAAACATATCTTGTGAGATCTTAAAATGATCGTGAGAAAAAAAGCATTTCATTGGTAATAATATCTTTACAATTGTACATAGCATAAGGAAAAAATGTTAAATTTAAGGATTTTTAGTAATTTTGATCTCAGAAAACCGACGCCATCCATAACAATGCTTGAGATTTCAACCAATGGGAATTTTTCACATTTTGTGTGTAGTAACCCAAAAAGTGAGGCCAAACAGGAGTCTATTGTTGGAATTCGTAGAGAAAAGAACAGCTCCTCTGCGACACCTATAGCCACGAAAGTACCATCAGAATCGAACCTCGGCTAGGTTAGGTGAAGCGGAAATACCATAACATACCCATAAAGTGAGAAAAGTTTTGTGAATTGTTTACATAATCAGAAAGGAATTATAGTGAATTAATAATATTAACAGTGAATAAGAAAGTGTGTGCAAAAGTAAAGGAAAGTATAGTGTTCATACTTAAAATTCTAAACGACTTATAACGAATTATAATAATACAACTGTAACACTTTATGTACACTTGTGAACTATTTATTCCACTGTCTCTCAACAAAACCACTAACACTATTGTAATTTTTTCACGTTTAAACTATTATTTCATTGTGTTCAATTTTTAAAGCAGTATAACCTATTAAGACTTGGTTAACCTCAAAATAGACACCGTTCGGCACATACGAACTATTTGTTATTTTAGATATAAGATATTGTTTTGTTATATTATAGTCCACTTTGTATTGTGATGTTTGGTACTTCACAAAGAACATTTTCGTAATTAATTATTGTAGTCACAAGAACCCTAGGTTATATTAACAGAACGTTACCATTGAAATAGGCCTGAGCTTTAAGATCATTGTGCCAACTGCTGAAATATAAATTTAACAAGCCTGGACAATTAAAATTAAGAAAAAGGGTTGTTTATTTTAATTTGAGAAGAAAAGAACAGAATTTAAAAATGAATAAAAGAATATTGAAGAGAATTAATTGTGTATGAAAAATTATTTAAAAACTAACATCTTTGTTAGTTTACGAATATTAGCGTTTTCATAAACTTTCGAAGAATAAGTTGGTAGTACCTATTGCTTGTGCCCCATGTGCGAGTTGAATTATTTAAATAGGTAAGTGAATTAAAAAAAATAATGGAAGTAATTAATCAAAATTAAAGAATTTTAATTAATCAAGACGTTCATTATTTTAATTGATAAAAAATAACAAGAAATTAGAACAATATAGTTATTTACCTACAAGTACAGGTAGAAGTTTAAGCATATTCCAAGTAACGATAAAAGAATTTTTACTATTACATATTTTGGCGCTCAAAAGTGAGGCCTAACTAAGCAAATTTTATTTGAAAATTATTATTAAACACAACTCAACTTTACTATTACATTACAATATACATTATATATATATATATATATATATATATATGTCGCTTATGTGACGTAGTTCTCTACAGTGACAGTAACTCTGTAACGTAGTTCTGTAACTCTGAAGTTTGTTTTAATGTGCGTATCAGGTATAAAGGGATTAATAAGTGTAGAGACTTCTTAAGTACTCAAAAAAATAGTGAAATTGTGAAATTGTTAGTTAAAAATCTTGCTGTGAATAATTAAATTTGAATCAGTTAGAATGGTACACTAACTAAGTTAAGGTTAGACTGTAGTTTAAGGTTGTTGGAAAAATTGACTTCGGCTTCTCAGACTTTTGACACAGATTTCTCTCAGATATTAATGGTCATGATGACCTGTGTATCTCGACACATTATACCTGATAATAACAACACTAGTGCTACTTTTTTGTAATCTCTGTCCCGTTTCAAATTTAGTGTTAACTGTAATATTTTCGCTTTATCATCTTCACAGTAGTTTCGTACAATCCAAGAATCTTAGATTCTTTACATTATTCCAATTCCACTTTTCCATTAGTTTTACTTTTCCTAACGTGATAGTAACAAAGGCACGACAAAGTTATTGCAATGCGATGTTCATGCTGTTTGTTTGTCATATTTTCTTTAAACAAATTTTAATACTGAACGGTCTTATATCCTTATTGCCTTAACCTGCTGTTCACATAGACGCCTAAATTATTCGGGGGCACATAGGATTGTTAAGTATACAAAATACATCATTCAGATTAGCATAAAATTTATTTACAAAATACATATTCTTACTCATGTATGTATATATAGTACATGTTAGACAATGCATAATAAAAGCACTAATAGCATGTATGTATTTATTTACTCATGTATATAATTATTTATTTATAATTTTCCGTATTTATTTGCATTCTGTGTTACTACCTACTGTTTTTCTTTTCCTTTCAGACACGTTTCAGCCGCTTCGGTATAGGCCTTCAAATCTTATGTTTGGTCGAGTGGAATCTCAGCAGGTAACGAGTGATTAGCTTTAACTGAACATGATCACGATATGTGAATATTTCTACATTATGTTATATAACGTTAGAATGAATGATTATTTACATGAGCACAACGAGCTTTTTACTTATTTTAATGAATATTGCAAGCTCACTAATTTAATAACAAGTGAGAGTATTAAAATATATAAGCTTCAAGATCTTTTTTATCGCTTGTATTATTGTTATTTTTTATTAAAATGTCGTCCTATTGTAACATATATATTGTATAATACAAAAAGGGACCCTGTATTAATCATTTCTTTTATAATAATATCTTACATGATATTAACAAAGCATTTCATAAATGGATATATAAACATATATACATACCTGCTTGCACATGAATATGGTTAGCACGAATTAAATGGATAGGCTTATGAAATAATTGTATGTTTTAATATTAAACTACCGTCTAACTTGTCTTCTTTACAAGGACTTATTATTATTTTGGATCCGAGGCTGTCGAAGGACGTTTTAAAAACTTATATTTTGTATCGTGCTTATTGCAATTCAGAGGTAATTCTATATTTCTCCACTAACTTTTAATTACATTATACGTAAGAATTACAAATGTTGTATCCCATAATTCACTAGTGTTATTGATCTGTGTGCACGCTAATACATAGGTATACTTTTAAATAAAACGACTTTCTCTCTCACTCTCTCCCTTTTCCCTCACACTTACACAAAGGCATACATATTTTGGAATACGTAACTTCGTAGTTTAATACAGATACACATAAATTTAGAATTACTGTAGAAGTAATTATGAAGCTCACATAGAGAGATGTAAACATTTTAACTAACTTAAAAAATTAGATTATTTTACTGAAGATTTTAAATTAAATTGTATTGTAAATACTGTGCAGAAAAGACTGGACCTAAAACAAGTAGAGCACTCTATTTGCCACTGGTATGAAACTGAAACATTGGTCACACAGGTACTTCAGGTACACAGATACACGCAGTCACACGTAAATGCACTGCAATATACAGAGTAAATAAGCTGTCTAACAAGCAATCAAATACATTTTTTAGATATAAATTAATGTTGTTTTTGTAAAAATTAATGGTTAGGATAAATGTTTGCATATAATTGTGTTTATTTTTTTGATAATTCATTAGGCAATTAAAATGGTTCAATTTTATAACATTCATATAAAAAAATTAATGTGTTAAAAAACTGTTTAAAAAATCCACAACGACCAAAACGGTCACTAATTACTAATCTTTACTAGTAAAGATTTCTTTAGATTTATACAAAAGGTTTTTATGTATTTATTTTTTATAAAAATTCTTTCTAGATGTTTTATACTGATGCAGAAAGACTTGCAGTGAGAAACTCTCAGTTATACAGCACACATTTACAGAATAATTATGCTTGTAACACTAATTAAATAGTACGTATATAATACAAATATATTAATTACTTTTTATTATAAAAGGAGAACATAATACATTTGCCTCGGATCACATTTAATATTTATTATTATTTACATATTTACAATGTGTGCTTTTACATAACCACACATATATATTATTATAATGAAGTGATCTTTAAATATGGTAACCACTACGTTCTTTTGGCACTTTCTTATCGACAAATTGTTTGGTAATCGAATTTAAGACATTATTGTTTAACCACTTTTAGCCATCAAAAGTGTTATATATTTACAAGAAATATAACATCTTCGTTTGTACATATTTATCCATATACTCTTGAAACAAAAATTGTGTGTTATATTATAAAGGAAATAATTAATTACTTTTGAAAGTATACGATTACTTAACACAATGCACATTTCACAGACTTAAACCTACATCGTCAGAATCTGTATATAAACAATGATGTATTTCGACTTTAACTGCTTCAAGTATAGTACTTTTTTGCACAAGTCAGCTATTTTGGCACTTATATTAAACATTTTTCGAATATATGTCCTAAAACATAAATTTTAAGTACGGCCAACATAACAGCTGGCAACATAAACGAACACTAACCCAATAAAAGTAATTTAAATAGTAATGAGAATTAATTATTTGTTACTACATTGAGTTTCTGATGATGGAATCAGAAGTTTGTGTAATGTGTGATAGAGAAAATAATTTTATAGCCTACTTGTAAAGGAAAAATTTTGTTCAGAAAACTGTGGTTTAACTGTAAAAAACTTTTGAATTTACAGTTACAGTTTAAGAAAATTATATGTATATATATATATAAAATACTGTTATTGTTTTATTTTAAATGTATATACACATACGTTAACAACAATTTGGCCTTTGTCTGAGACAGCATTATTTTATAATCAAAACCAACAACATTTTAGATTTATAAATGTAAGATAAAATTTAGGACAACTAATTATTAAAGTTGATTTATTTAATAATTATTAAAACTACTTATATTAAGCTATTAAAAATACAAATGTAAACAGTACAGTACCTATTTTAAAGCTCAAGTCAGATTACTAGGAGACCTACTGACAAATTTTTTTGTTCCACTTTTTATGAAGCAATATTTTTATACATGGTTTTCATATCTTGTTAGTAATTTTGAAATGGGTGCATACAAACATTAGATTTAATTATTTTAGGAATAATTATTATTTAAATGTTAAAACTACAGACACAAGTTTGCTATTTATATTTTTTAAGACTTTATATTGTTTAGTTATCAAAATACAACCAAGAAAAAAAAATAAAAACTAATGGTTCTCTATGAGGTGCTTGCTTTTCCAATCAGTAGCAAGCACATTAGTTAGTCAGTGTGTTAATTGTGGTAGCTGCTAGTGTTATTCGTTTGAAGAAAGCAACGATGTGCAGGAGCAGGAGTGCAACACCGATTAAAAATAGGTAGGCAGGTAAAGTGATCTGATTCTTCCCTTATTTCATGAATTCAGTCAAGTAACTTGATTTACTAAGATTATTGGTTCATATTGAAATAAGGTATTGTGACTTGAAGATAAAGGTTAAAAATAATTGTGCGTAAATTGTACACACGCATTTATTTATTTTTATATTTAAACTATGAGGCGCTTAGGAAATATTTATTATATTTTGAAGAAAATTTATTTTTATAAGTGCAAAAT
This sequence comes from Magicicada septendecula, assembly GCA_034769895.1. Lineage (NCBI taxonomy): Eukaryota > Metazoa > Arthropoda > Insecta > Hemiptera > Cicadidae > Magicicada > Magicicada septendecula. Next base: position 515,682,234 of record CM068368.1, on the reverse strand, counting down.
ATAAAATATTATAAGTGGTATATAATATTAATTTTAAAAATATATAAAGAAGGATATAAACTTTTATAAATTTCTATAAAACCTAAAAAACATAATTAAACATTACCTTATTAAACGTCTTGCGACTTCTCCTTATTTTATCCTGACGCGTTTCAAAACCTAAGGTTTCATCTTCAGAGGATAATCACTCTTCCGTCGTCAAACGTTAAAAATTAGTGAAACAATGACACACATACAGACAATTTACACTACAAACTTGGGCCTTTTCACATTGCACAGTGCGCACTGTATGGAGGTCCAGTTCATACTGTCAAACTTATCAGAACTCAGGTCCACGGTGTATATTTATTATTGTTATCAAGTATTGTCTTGTGTCTCGAACTTAAGAGCTGTATCAAATAAATAATGTGATTTGAAAGATAACTGATCATTTAGAACATTTCCAGGATTGGTTTTAAATGCCTTGTAAATATCGTATTCCTCGAGTGTGTCCATACGACGTCCCTTGGCACAATAAGGACACAAGGGACGTCGTATGGACACACTCGAGGAATACGAGATTTACAAGGCATTTAAAACAAATCCTGGAAATGTTCTAAACGATCAGTTATCTTTCAAATCACATTGTTTATTTGATACAGCTCTTAAGTTCGAGACACAAGACAATACTAGATAACATTAATAAATATACACCTTGTACCTGAGTTCTGATAAGTTTGACAGTATGAACTGGAGCTCCATACAGTGAGCACTGTGCAATGTGAAAAGGCCCAAGTTTGTAGTATAAATTGTCTGTATGTGTGTCATTGTTTCACTAATTTTTAACGTTTGACGACGGAAGAGTGATTATCCTCTGAAGATGAAACCTTAGGTTTTGAAACGCGTCAGGACAAAATTAGGAGAAGTCGCAAGACGTTTAATAAGGTAGTGTTTAATTATTAACATTTACGCGACTTGGATACCAAAAAACATGTTTATAAAACTACAAAAACAGGTCCTTATAGGTGGCTAAAAAAATTAATCTCTTTTATAGAATCTCAAACTTGGAGAGTGTCATTAGACTTAACCAATATCTACTAGCCCGATATCTGTTGTTACATTATCTGCTGAATGTCTGTTAGCCTATAGTAACAGTTTACAATTTTAATGGTAAGGCTACATTTTAATCGCGCTTATATTTGACGTAGAAAAAAATGCTCTACATTCAGTTAGAAGACTAGATTTAATTGCAATAGAAGATATACAGTATTATTCTTTATGTAATAAAGGTGTTAAGCGGAGTATATTACTAAAGACTACACGTAACCTTCTCCTCACTATTACGGTATTTAACATTGTAGTACATTTGAGCGTAAAACTGTCGCTGGTCGAAAATGTTCCTAATATCAATATAAGTGCGTAATTAGACTTGTCATAAGTCATACGATCTCCACTGAATACGTTAAAACCTCAGAGAAATCATGAACTATATAAGAATTTAAAGAAGCTAAACACTTTAGTTTTGTTATTAATGATTGATTAATGCATAAATATAAATGTTTAGAATATACTAAACCGGTGGTACCGGTTACACATTATAACATGTAGTATTCTGTTATACCATCATTTGTATTCTAACGTTATCATTACTACCACCATAACGTTTATACGCTAATACTGTACAAAGGACTTCCAACAACGAGTTGTTGACAACTGATTCTTTAGTAATTAAATTGAACTGAAGGGATAAAAACTTTGCAAAGTGTAAGATGCTTCCAGTCTTGCTGAAAACAATTAAACTTATTGTACTTAAAACAATATCATACATTATAATACTCTCTGAATAAAATAGTTATTCTGTTTACATTCAGATACCATTATGTCATGTTATAAATACATTTATTTAAAGTCTACCAAAAGTACTTTAAATGTATAACAAAAGTGTTTTTATTTAATTTTCATCACAGATTATATGAAATCGTGAATATAATTTTATCTACATAATTTTGTTTACTTTGTACATAATGATTTACACAGAATTGGACTCAAGACATTTTTTTTATTAGACGTATTGTTTCAAGTATTTGATTTTTTAGTTGATTCGCGTTTTGTGTTAGTGACAGTGGCTATTTTTTATGATGCAATTCACTTTAATTTATGATATCCATAAAATTTTACATACGCAACTACTTAGGCAACAAGCATGCTACTACATGGCTCATGTATATACAGTAAAATACATAATATTGTTATACTGTATAACTGTGTACACGGCTTATACTATACTCTTAAAGTGCAAGCAGTCTGTTTAACGTTTGCATGAAAAACACTTAATGTTTACTGTGTTAACGTTTTATATCCAGTTTAGTTCTCATTTACAACAATTCATTTTCTGCAAATGTCTTTAAATCTTTCTGGACTTACGATTTGACATTACTATTTAGTACTAATAAGCAAGTTTTCAATAATATTTTGTAACTAAAATCATAATAAAACAAGTTTATGCACACACACACACACACACACACACACACACACACACACACACACACACAACAATAACAACAAGGAATTCCACGTTACACAAAGAAGAATTGTCCAAGAAAAGAGTAAAAAATTTTATTTTCAGGGAATGAAATTTATTGTTTATTTTTCTCAGATAATAAAATGTATTTTAATAAACGAGTTAATTTTATTTTAGTTTATTCCACTACATATTTCATAATAAACTGAAACTTCCATCTGTGATTTTCTTACAACGCTAATTGTAAAATATACGATAAAGTATATCGTACAGAATTACAAACTCATGTAAACTGTCATTACTTCTGTAACTATATTTTTTGTAAACATATTCTTCAAGAAACGATGTTTAACGGCATCTATCTAATAAAAAAAAAACTTTTTAAGAAAAATAATTGATTCTGTTGTAGGCCTGTATTACAGACTTCCGAGGAGGTCATAAGTTTGACAAGTAATAAAATAAAATAGTATTCTTTGTGTGTGTGTGTGTGTGTGTGTGTGTGTAAACCGTATTTATGTATTGACAAAAAATAAATAATTTAAAACAATTACATTTGATAACAAAACGAATTTTGATTTATAAATATCGTTGTACACCAGGTAGAAATGTTAACAGGAAAGAGAACTAATTTGTGTTTGTATTAATTGAGAATAAAGGCATGTAAGAGTCTATTTCAAAATAGTACAGAAGTATGCTAATTTATACGAGTATGTGGAAAGAGTAATTAAAGAAGCGGAGGTAGGCTAGAAAATAGACAAAATTATGCATCTGAATTTTCCATTCGAAAACTGTCAAAATGTGAGGAAGAACATAATTGGAAACAAAATAGAATTTGAAAAGCAGCTAAAGTGGCATTCCAAGCCAATTCGCCATAAAAATTACGTTTATAAGATAAAACAAATTATTTAAGACACAAGTTAATTTTAAACGATACCATACAGTGTCAACGTAACAATGTGTAACAGGAACCTTGACATAAAATTTACAAACGGTAATTTTTAAACACCCTTCATTTCTATATTACAATATTCAAATTACGTTTTGATTTGAAAGACTACTCTGATCGTTAAATTGAATTATAACAAAATTGTAACAATAAGCTAGTAATTTTCCTTTTAAACGATTCATATTTTTCACAGAATTCATTTTTTAAAAATATTTTTATGTAAACAGTTAACGCAAAATCTCACGGCCGGAGTTGTCATGGTTAAACGGGTATTAACCCGTAGATTAATATTAACAATTCTTAAAATTCCAAATGTTTTGACCGCATCCACGCCGGCTATCTTTATTGGAGCGGACAAGCCCATCTCTACACACCGCTAAAGAATAAATTAAGGTATATAAGGTATTCTTATTAATATCTGTAACTTTTACAAGGATATACAAGTACTATACTTGTACGAATACAAGTATGCTTAATATTTGTAACGTACGTAGCTTCTTAGTTTCTTTCTTGTTCCCGCTCCACTGAAGATGGTCGCCGTAGGTGCCGCCAAAACGTCCAGAGTTCCAAGAAATACTACTTCCAGACAACGGCTTAAAGAGCCAGTTAAACATTTCTTATAACTGTAATTATGTAATTTCTTACATTTATTTTTAAAATAAACTATCATAATTCACATAACAAGTATTTAGGTATACAGACAGAATTCCAATGTAAACGTTCTCACAGCAACATTCTATTAGTTTGTTTTGTAAAATAATAACCGAATTATAATTACAGGAATTGGGAAGGTCATTACTATCATCCTTCTTTAATGTCGTGGCCATCATCAGCAGCAACGCTTTCCATCACGTACCAATAGACATTAGCTTTTTAAACGCTTTCCTAAACTCGGGATTGAATATCGTGTAAATGACGGGGTTTACAAAACTGTTCATGTAACCGAGCCACGTGGTTAGTATGAACGCTGCGACACCAGGCTGGCATTCGGCTCCCATTTTCGTACAGATGGCATCCATTACATTGCACGTAAAAAACGGCACCCAGCACACAAGAAACACACCTGTAACAATAAAAATGTATTTTCTAGTGTACACATCTGAGTTCACTGAAAATAACAAGGAAAAAATTATACAAAAGGTTAAGTGCAAAAAACATGTAGGCCTACTGCTATTGAGAAGACACACATTTGTTTGTGCGTACTGAGGAAATCCGAAAAAGCCGGATTATTGTTTCTAGTTTAGATCAATTCTACTAACTTTTAAATGTGTATTCCTTATAGTGATTATGTCTTCTACAGGCCTAATATTTAATCCATTATTTCATGTTTCTTTTGTTTCCCTGTCTTCTGGTATCTCCCATTCCCCTTGATCCACTAACACAATTGAATGTTGTAACCTACACGTTTCTCTTAGGCTATAATACATTATTGGCCGTAGGCCGCTTCAACAATTCAGTTTTTGTAACTTCTAGCAGTACAGTATTTTACGAAGTTCTATCACTGATTACACAAAATTTTCATACATATGTGTCGATGTTACAACAATATTTATGGGAAATATAGAGATAATAAATATAGAAACAATTAATACACATGTGAGCAATAATATGCAAGTTATAATTACACTTTTTTATTGTACGAGTATAATACTATTATAGTAGTTATATTAACTGTGTAATAATTGTTATTACTCTTTACGTAATTATACAGAAAAACGTATATATGTAGGCATATAAATAATTTCCATATTTCCAGCATAAAAGTTCTATTGATGGCAATAACTTTTAAACATCGACACAAGTGTTAAAACTGTGTAGTTAGTGACCAAACCTCTCAACGTATTTCACTACTTATTCTTCATAGTCACTACTAAAGTAACTATAACACCTAGTGTCAAGCGCCTCTGTAATTATAACACCTCTGTATTAACGCCGCAAATAACCTTTTATTTTTATTAGGTTAAGTTAAAATATTGCTTATGTACGTACAGTGTGGACTTCAGTTTAACTCATACATCTTTTCTAAATCCACATAAAATATTACTATTTATAAGACATTATTACTCATATAATGATTACTGTACGAATCGTTAATGTGGAACTATTCTGTTTAAGTTTACATTACAGGTACTATACTGTTTTAAATATACAGTGTTAATTGCATAATAAATATGTAAACTCTACATACTATATACCGATGTTTACAATATAGTATTTATTTTAGGTTAATAAGAAAGAAAAGATATTAGAAAATTTATAAGTTAATTGATTTATTTTTGTAAAATTACAGTGTAATTTGGTAGACAAAATTTTGTGATTTATTTTGTCTCAAATCAATACAGATAATGACTACATCTACGGGATTCTATAAAAAGACGTACCTAACACAATAGCTAGAGTCTTAGTGGCTTTCCGTTCTTTCTTTGCTGACGACTTTTCTCGCTTTTTTCGACTCGCCTTGTTCACTTTGTATATAGTGAAACGGCTCCCCGCAGATGCCTTTCGCTCCTTTTTTGAACCGGTGCACTCCTCTTCGGACACGGTTCTCACGCTCGAAGAAAACGCTCTCTTTATTGTCACAGGATGTTGTTGTCGTTGGGTGCCGCTCGCCGTTGATCCGTTTTTTTTCACTGGAGTCTGAAACAATCATATGAAGTGTAGTTCAAAGAAGGGTCGTTTTAAATCTATTCAAGGTGTGGTCGATTACCAATGTTACAGATTGAAAACTAAGATAAGAAACCGAAAATAAGAAAGTAGGATTTTTTTAGTTCAGAATAAATAATGCACGCGCAGTTAATGAGACAAAAAAATTAATATTGTGACAAGAAGAACATACAATTTTGTAAACTGACTGTTTTAGTATGTAAATATTATAAACTTTACGAGCTACAGTAATATTCATTAGTAAATAATTCGTAACTGAACAGACCAGCAATTAATTCTTAAAACGTGTACAAGAACAACGAGTAAGTAAGTACTTGTAAACCCATAAACTTGTAATATGTGAATATCTTCCACAAAATACATTTCAGTTTGTCGAATATAACAAGGCACACCCGTTCTTTTATGTTGAAATCTGTACTCAGACACGCACAGATATGCGCGCGCATATATGTAGGTCTATATTGCAACATTACATATATTTGCATGTTTATCCTAGGCAGTATTTTTGTAAATTATTGATAGACAGAAAGTGTTAGAAATAAGCCGTAGTGTGTGTACGTGCAAGCAGATTACCGGTTCTAGCCTCTCAAAGTATGGAACACCTGTTGGTTTTTAAGCTGTACGTGTATACAGTGTAACGCTTATGTGTGAGTTCTACCTGCAGAAACAGGCATTTTGTACTATGAGTAGGGGGAATCTCTCCGGTCCAGACACGAATTAATAAAAATTATTAAAAATGGTTATTTAATGAAATTTACATTTTACAAAACACGTTTTTGCAATTCAGACGGTGACATCAAATATTAGGCGCCTGTGTTGATGTAAGATTACTGCAAAACGTGCAAGAATAACAGAGTTATATAAACTAAATTTAATTAAGGCCGTAATTAACAAATAATAAACAATTGTGTTATACGCAAGTAACGTGTGGAAAATTGCTCACTTAATGCAATTTCTAGCTTAAACATCAGTTCTACCATTAATGCAAAAAGAGACAAAAAGTACTGTGTTGAAAAGGAGACGCTTTGCATGAACAGACCAAATTCAGCATGTTAGAAACGGTATATTTCGATACCTGACATGTCAGAATGACTGCACACTACAATTTTCTCCGACAATTTTGAACGAGGTACAGACAAAAATACTTTTCTCACGGGGACGCTATGTTGGTTTCATTAGCGACAGAGAATCGGCATCAACATCAAGCAATAAACAGAACAAACTACGGCTGACGAAGGAGCATCATCACCATCATCATGATGCAATAGTAACACAAGACAAAAAGCGGTCTACAAGGAAATTATGGCAGCATCATCATCGTCGTCGCCGTCGCCTACATCAGGAGCCACACACACAGAGACGACGCACGCACGCACTCAATAACCGCTTCGCAACGGTAACTAAACAAATGCACAAGAAAGAACAATAAGAACTGAATTATGAGCTAACGAAGTAAAATCATTACTAAAATGTTAATTGTATAAATATTGAAAGTAAAATAAGCAGAGTGTAATTTTTAATTTTATAAAACAATCATTTTTTAGTCAATTAAAAGTGGGTGCTCTGTTGTAAATAATAATTATTTTTACTGAAAGTAAATATTTTTTTATAAGCCGTTAGTAGTAAATTTTCAATTTAATTCAAACACAATATTATTTTTGCAAACGATTTCCCATAATTTAAAAGTTGTAATAATGTTCAAACTCTTGTCAGACATCCAAGCCATTAAATAAATTTATAACTTTTTTATATGTGTTTTATGCGTAGATGTTTATATGCTATTATTGTGTGTTACATCTAAGATATATAATATTTTGTCATTGTATATTCGTATTAAAGGAAATATTCTGAATTCACATTTTTAATTTTGAATATTTAATTAATTTATTAACATACTAATTAAGAAATCCATTATTTATTCACTTCAATATTTTAATTTGTTACTTCATAATACCAACGTTTTTTCACTCCTTTATAAAAAAGTTTTTTTGCTATAATTATTCTTAACGAAACGAACACGCAAAGTCCTACGGCCTAGCTGGTGGTAGATAAAATACAGTTGCGTTGGGTATAAACACAGAATTGTATCCATCATTATATTATCTGAAACGCTGCAATATATTTGTGTGTGTGTGTGTGTGTATATATATATACACAAATTTTTACTAATAAATAAATAATAGTTGTTTTCACTAGAATATATATGTGTATTTCTTAACTATTTGCAGTGTTTCAACAGTATAAACTGTATAGGTAAAGCAAAAGTAATAATTACTTGTGCAAGTGTGTGTGTGTGTATATATACGTGTGATATATACATATAAACATACCTGTTTGCTTATATGGATTACATAGTAGTGATGGTTGTTATGCGGCGACCTTCTGTTTCATATATTACCAAATTATTGTATAGGCTAGTATTGTAATGTCATATATTATTATATTGATGTTATGGAGATGTGTTGAAAGAATATTAAAGTTTGTAAGCGTTTCAATTTGTTTACTTGGATTTTGTAATAATATATATGTGAGTAATTTGAATTTCAAAATAACTAGAAAATACTTTATTCGGTAAAACAGTAAATAATTTTTTTCTAGATACTAATAAAATTAAGTAAAAATAAGTGAAGCTTTCCTCCGTTTGAAGTGTAACATATAGTTTAGTATGGAACATTCTAAATATTAAGATACAAATAGTTGATATAATACTAACAAAATCAGGTTACATTTTTATATGTTTTCTCTGGTGCAGAATTATTTGTAATCTTTGCATTCGACAGAAATCTTTTTAAGTTATTGGAATAAACATGCAACGTTTTGTTTAAAGTGTCAAACATAAAGTGTGCGTCATAGGCGAAGTGCTGCATCCGCAAATGTCCGTGGTTACATATCTACTAAAAGAATATTTTTATAGACATATGTGGTCGGATATAGATTTTATCTGAAATGGAAGATGAATCAACTGCTTGAAACTAAGAAACGTTAACACAACATTAACTTGCTTGCATTAGGTATTTATTGAAATATTATAAGTTAACCCAAATGTAATTGACACTAACATATTTTATAATTAAACTATTTTGATCTTTATTACCATTCGTTCAAAAACAAATCGTATTTGTTGTAACATTTCTTTGGATCTCGTCTTAAAAAATTAGAAACCCTCTCGTCTTAAAAGCTCAGTGAGTGTCCCAAGAGTCAAACTACAATGTGCTTTTTGGGAAACAAATCCCCAACGGATTCAGAGAATTAAGTCTGCCGAAAAAGACAGCAGAACATCGAAGTGACAAGCGGATAGGCTTACCGAAACGTCGATATAATAGAAATTTTCATTATCATCATCTCAAACTCCGGAAAACCCAAAAGTAAACTATTCTGTCAGAGCACGCATACACATAAACACGTCTGCTTGTCACAACTACATTTGTGTGTGTGTGTTTGTAGCCTTTTCGTGAGAATTTGTAAATTCCCGTTTCCGGTTAAAATATCGTTAATCAGATTGGCATTATTTTTAAGCCTGTGTAATTTAATTAAATCGTATAGGGGTGTTTACAACATGTTTTTGTGAATATGCTATTTTAATGTTTGTTAACTATTCTTTTAATCCAGCTTTTGAGGAATTAGAGGAAGGTGGCTTACTAGTTTGAACATTATGGTAAAACGCATTATCTGTTACTGAAGCCCTATGCGACAGCAAATTTGGAAGTAATCCAACATCCCTAATTTTAAAATTTCATGTCATTATGGTAACCATCAGCTAATTAATTTTTTTTAATACTACAGTGTATTTGGCACATTCCTACACCGTAAACAATGATTAGTCTAGTTGGAAGAAACGTATCAAACATTATACTTGATTCGATTTAGTATCAAACCAGCCATTGCTCTTTTCTGGTTGAACTAAATATGAAAAAATATTCTTCCTTTCTACCTACACTTCAGTATCCTTAACCTTACATATATGCAAGTATCAGATTTCAAAGATATATTGTAGTTATTTTAGTTGAAGATTTCCTATTCCATTTGCCATAACCTTTTCAATAACCTTATAAGACTAACTAATGTCGATGGTGATCGTTTGTTAATAGATTTGTTGTTTTCTTCGATTTAAGGGTAAAGTATTTGATAGCGTCAGGAATTTTATGTATTTATCGGCTTAAGGGTTTTGTCAGATATCTTCTGTCCTCCATTTATGCCGATTGTTCAAGTTTGCAGTCTGCCCTGCATGTCATAAACCACGTCAAAGGTTAATCGTTTACATTACAGTTAGCCTTTTACAATTTGCACGTTAGCGTTCTTCCACATATATAATTATGATTTATTTCGTCGGTGTAACCATCCTCACATTTACAACTCAGCTTAACAATGTTCGTTTCACCCTAATTAAGAAGAAAGCTTCTAACAAATATCAATATTTCTTTAGCATACAGCTGGTGTGTGATAATAATAAACTCTTTTGAATTAGTAACAACCTTATAGTAATAAAATAAATTTTTAGCATGCTTTTTGTAGCTATATATGAAAAAATGTGCCTCATTGAAAGTTTTGGTGTCAATTTGGCACTCATCCTTTCAAGTGTAACAATTTGCGCCCAATCTTGTTATAAGGATAAAGCTTAATTTGTAAACAAGAGAATACAAATAAGTACTTTTAGTTTAGACTAAATGCCGAAAAAGGCAAATGAAGTGGCAATCAAGAAAAGAAAGTTGGTTTTAGGTAGCGTACTATATGAGTTAGTGATTGATAATATTTAGGAGGCGAGTGTTACTGATAATAAGTAAAAAGCACAAATAATAAATAATAAATCTTGTTATTTAAAATTATGTTAATTTAAAGAAGAGATAAGGCAGTGTGTACAGTAAATTAATTTTATATTTACAACGTCGTTTGGAGCAGGTATTTCCTTAGAACACAGTGTTGGTCGCCTTGTGAACGACATAGGGGACAACGATGAAATAAAACAAAAATTTCAATTATTGCGCCCTGTACGCCTATACTATCCTACTCTAGTACCAAATGCAAACAACGATTTGTAGTAGTCATAACCTGGACGGTAAACATAATATGATGGATAAGAGAGGAACAAATTCCTTGAAGAAACGTTGATCAGGCATAGACACAATATTTTTAGATTTCATAAGTGTTAGCAAGATCTGCACAGAAATTAAATAATTTTCTTATCCAGATAAAAATATTTCAAAAATTGATGAAAGAATTATTTGTTGGAAGAATTGCAAAATATACGTGAAGTATAAATACGATTTTAGCAAAAAAAACCTCCGACACCACAGAAAAATTACAAACATTAGGAACACGAGTCATGAAAAACACGAGACATCAATATTATAGAAGAATATTTTACGGGTGTTATTACATTACAGTTTTAGTTATCCCTCTTCTCTGCTATGAACTAAACCTCTAAAAATATATTTTTTACCCAATATTTACGATGTGAATGGTATGCAAACTACAAGACTAACGCCTGTCTCACAGTTTACCACAGATCCTATATGCTTAGAACTTGATTCAGTGAGAGTTGTCTTTTTTATACTCTAGAGCAGCGATCTTCAACCTATAGGGCGCGAGTCACTACTGGGTTCCGAGGGGGCATTTGGTGGGTAACGAAAATTTATTTACTGTGTCTTAAAATCAATCTAAATGTAAATAACTTAGATATATTTTTCAACCATTTAAATTCAACCCGTTTTGTACGTTGTCTAAACTTATGGGCCCATGATTATGGGTCCCATGAAGTGTAATATCTTCAATGAGGTTGGTCCCGAATTTAACAAAGGTTGAAAGCTACTGCTCTAGAGTAACATAGGTATACACGTACATTATCCATACGTAACACAATTGGTAAACAGCTGTAGCCAGTAGCTGTTCACCACATCATCACCAGATGGAAAGCATGTATCCATTTAACATGATTGGGTGCAAAGTTTGGTGAACGTTTTAATACAAATCACTGTCAGATTTGCTAACACGGCACTTTCATAGATGGTCATAATGATGAAGTCGTATTATTGCACACTATCTAATTATGATTTTACATTATCTTTTTATATTTGATGTGGTTTAATAAGTTGTTTCATGGTACTCAAACATGATATAGTAGTATTTGTTCGTAAAAAATATGGCAATGGTACAAAGGCAATATTATCCGCAATGTGAGGGTTGTATAATTATTTTTATTTATTTATTCTCCTGAAAAAAACAGAATGGATATTTGAGTTATGCGTCTCACCGCATTCGTTTTATACGTTCTTACATTGTGAAATGTATTATAATACGTACTTCAGAATTGTGGGATGTTATTAAAATGCTTTATGTTTTTGTATGCATGCTTACTTTAAAGCAAATTACATTTTCAGATTCCATCGTTTTACGTTGAAAGCGTTTATATCACGTTTTATCCACTGGTGTGGATATTTAACGCTTTTGTGTAACCATAAATTTAAGTTTCTGTTTTAGATGTTTTGAATTCTTCACCGGATGACGTGAGGAAAATCAACTAAAAACACTTTAGTTCTTGGTACAGGTTATATAGTTTACGTAAATACTACAAAGTACACGGTAAGTAAGTTTTAAATAGAAAGTATTTGTTAATTTATTATAGTAGTAAAGATAGTAGGTAAATATTTTCGTTATCTATGAATATATTAAGGATCTTCGTTTACCATGAATTTATTAAACTTTAATGAATATGTTAATTTTTATGCAATTGAATATAATAAAAATATAAATTTTTTTGCTTTGTTTGTCATTTAATTTATTGCAATATACCTCAAATATTGAATTTGGTTAGTTTTTACTCACGCTAAGGTGTATCTGTGTACTTAATTCGATTACTTTTGAGAATGCCTTACTTACATACATAACTATTTAACAATGTATAGGTTCACTAATGAAATCAATCAAATATGTATAGGACGCAGAACTGGCAATATGTTGTTAAACACAACAACTATTGTCTTTCCTGACACTTGATATTCCTGAGCTAATTCACAATGTTTCCAAATGGAGGTAAAGTTTCCCGCTATCAGACTGCTATTCTGTGTTATTATTGATTTATTTTATACTGTCGGCAATTACTTATTTATATTAGAGCGTCAGTCATCCGATCGACAAATATCCGAGCCGTAAAATATCCGAACTCGTTAAAAAAGAAAAACTCGCAAATACGAAAATACGATAGAAAATGCAATATAATAATTATTGTTGTTGTGCTGTCATATGCGCGACGCATATACTGAAATTCTTTCCCCATTCATTGGTTTAATTTTATGTTAATTATTTAATGTACAGTATCATCAATTCATATTACTGGAAAGGAAAAAACAGAGTACAGTAATTTTGTGAAATGCAGCAATAATTCATGAGCGAATAGACAGGAAATGAATGAACGATACTATGAATCGGAGACGGTAAGACGAGACATATTGGTAGTACAGTGTTCGAAGATATAATGAATCATCGCCTTAATATTTATTGTATTGAATTTAACAGCAGGCACGAAACATTCAAACCGTCCCGAACCGAACGTGATCAGTATCGTGGTAGCCAGTACCGTGATCAGTAGTATGAGTTATAGTTTGTGATTAATGAAGTGCTGTTGTTTGTGTTTCGTAGCTTTTATTTATTGCTGTTTCAGCTTTGTTACTCTAATAGCTATGGCATCGGCTGTACCAGTTAAAAGGAAACGTAATGTTTTAACCTTAGAAACTAAAATTAAAAGTTTGAACAGTCTTTCAAATGGGAAAGTGGGGCGTCCTTAGCAAAATTGTGTAACGTTGGAAAGGCCACCATAAGTTATATAAAATCTAATAAAAAATCATCTTATTTACACGTGTAAATCTAATAAAGAACACATCTTACACGTGTCAAAACTCGATTCTGATGACGGTTCGAAACAACGAAAAATTTTAATATAATACCAATCTAACACATTCACTCAAAAGTTTAAAACATTTGTAAATAAATAGAAATTGCTATGTTTAGCTGAAAATTTTGAAAGAATTTCAAGAATGACTCCCTGGATACCTCCCTAGCAAATGCCGTTTATTTATGGTTCATTCAGAAGTGTAATCCAGGCAAACCAATATCAGAGCCTTTACTATGCGACAAAGCACTTGATCTGAATGAAGAGTTAGGCGGTTCTTCTGATTTTAAAGCGAGCTCTGGGTGGTTAAAAAATTCGAATCACGACACGGTATTAGACAATTGTGTATTCAAGGATAAATTTTATCTGATGACTGTAGTGCAGTGCAGTTAAACCTTTTAAAAATAAATTTCTTAATTTAGTAGAAATAACGGATATTCTGGGGATGATTTATATAACGGTGATGAGACGGGTATAAATTGGAAGTCATTGCCTCGAAAATCTCTGGCATCGAGACGGGAAACTGCAGCTCCGGGTTCTAAAGACAGTAAAGAGAGAATTACGGCTATGGTTTGCGCTAATGCAAGTGGGACACATTCCTTACCATTGCTTATTATTGGAATAAGCCTGAAGCCTCGTTGCTTTAAAATATTACCCGTCTTCCAGTGCAGTATAAAGCACAAAAATGTTCTTGGATGGGCTCTGAAATATTTACCGACTCGTTTACTGATAACTTCATTCCAAATGTTAGAAACAATCGTAAAGAAAGAGGCAAGAAGGGAAACGTTTTGCTAATTATATACAATGCTACAACACATCCTCTAGCTGAAACGTTAAACAAAATTGACGATGACTCTTCGTGTTTCTTCTACCGAATGTAACGGCACTTCTTCAACCTATGGATCAAGGATTCATTGCAAAACTTGAAAATATATGGAAAGCAAATATTACGGCGCATTCTTCTGGCTGATGCCGACAAAGAAAGCGTTGTAGCTTTTTCACAGAAGCTCAGCTTAAAAGACAGTTGCTATATGCTAGCTGATTCGTGGCACTCACTCACGGAACAAAATTTAAAAAATGCTTGGAGAAAACTTTGGCAGGTTAAAAAGACCCTAAGAAGTTGAGGTAAGCAATAATGAAAATGAGAACGAGCTAATAATAAATGAAATAACAAGTTTGTGTAAGTCGATCCCTGGATTTGAAGAGTGCGAAGAAGGTGACACACGAGAATGGATGGCAAGTATCAAAGATGCTACCGAATTAAATGAAGAGATTGTTCACATCGCCAAGAGTACTGGAGCTGCTGAATACGACGTGAACACTGACAGCGACGAAGACGCAGATTGTGACGTTAACGCTGGACCTACAACTGCCGAGGATTTTCACGCCATGGAAAGCTTTATGTCGTGGTTTAAAAAACAGCCCGAATGCAGTCATATGGATTTTATTTTATTAAAACGGTTGAAAGATCTAGCCGTAAAGAAAAGATGTACGAAACTTACCCAACAAAAATAAGCGAGTTTTTTCATCCCACCTAATTTACTCGTAGGCCTAATATGTCTACACATAAAACCTATAAATACATTTCTAAAACATTTCGTTATTGTACTGAACGTTGTACTATAATTTAATTTTATTTTTTGTGCAGTGTAATAAACTACGTACTTGAAATACACGATTAAGTACAGTATTTACACCAATACGGTATTGTAAACACTATATGTAGCCTACCCCATATTGTCGTGTATTGTATTACAACTTTTTGTGTGTGTTCATATATCCGAATTTTCATGTATCTGTTCCACCCTCGGTCCCAATTAGTTCGGATAACTGACGCTCTACTGTACGTCATATTGTTTTTTCTATTATTGTTATTGTTGTTGCTAAAATAATTATTCTTATTCCTAGGATTATAATAAACATGTTGATCTTCACTTTTATAATAAATACTTAGTAGAAGTAATATATTTTTATGTAAAAGGATGTTTATTTCTTGGAATTATTAAAATTATTTGAGACTCGGATCGACGTCAATTTAAACAATTCAAATATAATGAATATAATGAAAAAAATCAGTATTTTGGATATTAAGGAAGTTGACTTTTCCGAAACAACTTAAAATTACTCATTAAAAAAGTTACTACCACGTGTTTTTTAATTT
Organism: Magicicada septendecula; assembly: GCA_034769895.1. Classification (NCBI taxonomy): domain Eukaryota; kingdom Metazoa; phylum Arthropoda; class Insecta; order Hemiptera; family Cicadidae; genus Magicicada; species Magicicada septendecula. Next base: position 515,666,078 of record CM068368.1, on the reverse strand, counting down.
TAATTATTCTCATGTGCTAACTGCTGCAGACTACACCAGTACTTTATATAAATAGTTATTGTGCTCAAAGTACAAAAACCAAGAAAGAATGTTTATGGTTTATATTGGTAGTAATGGAGTTGTGGATTTGGCGGAGAATGACAAAACCTAGTTGGACAGATAGGAAGACGAATGAACAGATCTTAGAGGAAATAAATGAGAATAGAACACTGCTTAGGAGTATAGAGGTGAAGAAGATTAAGTTGATAGGGCATGTGATTAGACATAGTGCTTTTTTAACTAACATCTTTGAGGGCAAAGTAGTGGGGAAGAAGCCCAAAGGAAGACAAAGAACTGCATACTTCCGCAGCACAATGAGTGTCGTGAATAGTGGGTCCTATGGAGAAATGAAGAATATCGCAAGGGATAGAGTGACGTGGCTACAGCGACAAGGCATTGCTTTGGGAGTTAAAAATTGGTAGTAAAAAAAGTTCATCAACTTCGTTAATTAAATTTTGACTTTGAAGAGACTACAGCAACTACGAGTCAGCAAGCTAGTAATTATGTTCCAAAATCCACGAAAATTAACTAAAAAAATAAAATACATCTATCACTTATAAGGTTTACAGTAAAAAACAATACCAGTTCGATGCTTGCTTACTGGCAAATGTAAGGCTTCACGCGTAGAGTATTGAGTATAGGGAGCCTCTCTGTGATTCACCTTATTCCTCTGCCGTGTGCATGTCCATGTATAACTCGCTACTCTTCCAAAACCATCACACAAGCGTGCATCTCGCCTCTAGTCCCCTCCCATGGTCACCAACCGTTGACTCTGTTACTTCATCGAGCGATTTGAATTCAGGTACGACTAGCATAGGCCCAGGAGTTACAAACATGTTACTCGTCACCAAACTTTGACCTTGTCCGTAACATTCCTTACTGATTTAGTTAAAATTTATGTGTGTTAGTGTGAACTAGTGCATTTTCTGCATTGACGAAATACGTATTTTCGCCTTTAGGTGCTGTGGAACATTTTAGTGTGTAATTACTTAGTTATAAGAAGTACCTATTTACCTCAAGTAAAGTGTTTCAAATATTGACTTTAATACAAATGTAATCTATAATTAATGAAATAATTTTTTAATATAATCAATATCACCAAGCTCTTTTGAAATTAATAGCAGGAAAAGCAGTAATTATATTGTTCATTAAGAAACACTGGACCCCGTCCTGATAATTTGTTAATTACATAAACCAAAATCAAAAATAGCTGTTAACAAAAAGGTAACGTGATAACGTGCCTGGTGTACTAAAAAAAGCAAATACTAATAAACAACATCACACTTATTTAACAAATATCTCTTATTTAACACTTATCACATTAAGTAAACTTACTAAATTCACGGTTTATAATAAAATTCTACAACTAGTTTAAGGCTTGTACAAACAAAAAACATTTGCTCCAATACTCTTTAATCTTATGTAAATTTAGAATAATAAACAGGTATCAGTTACCTTTGATGCCTGCCGTTCATCGACGCCGGGCAGCGATCTTCTATGTGGACTGTTAGGTGTAGATGCACTATGTAATACAGTCTCCTCCATATTGGACGCCGCGTAACCAGAGTCATTGTTGCCATTAGCGTCTGCTAGTAGCGGCGGAGACGCTAGTGTGGCCATTACCCTGTAATACACAAAATATAACGTAAATAGTTTTACACCCGGTTGTACGGTCGTGTGGTTAAAGCACAGTGGCTTCACATACAAAATCAAGTGACTCATGCATGAGTACAGAAAAATGTACAAATGACCACACATCAAATCTGTGACCGACGTCCACAACACAAGCAAGGATAGGACAAAACGATTAACTTAAATTAAATTAAAATAATAGTGTTTTTTTTTTCAAATTATAAGTAAAGTCTATTTCCAATTAATTTATCTACAGCGGTTAAAGTGTCACAAGTTCTTCTAAATGAGGGGTGTATACGCAGAGTATATAATCTATTCAAGAGAAGAATCGCTTTGAATTGAGAACTTTATACTAATACGTTTGACAATATCTGAAATATGAGAAGTAAACTGAAATTAAAATTAAAGTAACCTTAAAACTCCATTGAAACTTGCGTTCATTTCTCTTCTCGGACGTGCTGCTTCATATTTTTTTGATTTTAAATCACGTTATAGTGCAATGAAATTAAAAAAAAAAAGGTAACAGTTTTTCGCTTTTCTGGCAAATTTGTTCAGTTAAACCAAACTAAACCATGCGTCAGGAGAATTCCAGTCACAGTGAGATTGATACACTTGTTTTCTCTTTGGCTTGTATTTGAAAATTGTAAATTTTGTATGTAATAAAATAAAATTTATTACCTTTTGTCATGCAATTATGTTTCCTGAAAATACCACTGACCTAAAGAACACCACCCGTTAAGCGGATCAAATTGCCAAAATATTAAGCTTTAAACAAAGTGTATAGATGTGATGGTTAAGTAAAAAAAAGTGTTCTGAATATACTGTATGACTTTGGCTAGTCTCCACCAATATCTTCATCGATTACAGATTCAACTCTTGGTATATTCAAACACATTGCCAATAACTCTGCAGGTTTGATAACTCTCGAGAAGTATCAAACATATGATAAATAATAAATAATAGCTGCAACTTCGGAGCAACATCCATCTGTGCGAAGTCAATTTGCACAGTTGCAATAATATTGATTGATAGCAGTAATTCTAACATCTTTAGAATCACAGTACACGTAGTATTTGTAAGTTCTAGTGTTAACATGTTAAGTGTTAACCTTACATCACATCTGATTTTTTTCTGGCTCTGATTTTAAACAACCCAATCAAAGGTGTAGATTTTAAAGTAAAAGTATTGAAAGTTAAAAGATCGAACTTCTAATATTAGAATTAAATTTAATTACAGCAACTATACATTGTGTCCTAATAAAATAAAATACACGATTATCGTTAAACATATTGTCTCAAGAAAAATACACACAATTTAAGATTTAAAATTAATTAAATTGAGTAGTAAGCTAAAATTATCAGTAATATCTAATAATTTTTTTTATTTTGTGAACATTTACAATTGTGTATTACCAAACATTGGAACAATATGCTTCACATATTATATTGTTTATGTACATTATGTTGGCAGTATTTAAAAATAACCACAGATTTTATGAACTGGAATCCTTTGCAATATATGGTGCAAGGATAAATATGATACAATTCATTTTATAACTTGAGTTTAAAATGTTCTTATGAGCACATGCTCAGAAATGTGGCTAGATTTTGATTGATAATGATTTTAGTTGATCTGACACTTGTTCAGATGATACCTATTCTTCAACAAAAACATATGTGATATTAGAAATTCCTACGAAATATTTGTTGACCTTACATCCCTTGTTAAGGTTACTAACGATAAAAACGCATAGAGATGGTATGTAAACCGCACAGGGATAGTACATAGCGAAGACTAAAAATAACTGCTGTAACTAAAAATTGCACACATGTAAACATAATGTAGTAATAGTTACCGTTAGTCTCCAGATCACTGTATATGATTAAATAAATAATTACCTTATTTTATCCACTAAGTGATCTTCTTTTTCTTTTTAATTACTACATGTTTCAGGGCTTATATCCCCATCTTCAGGTAAAAGCAAATCTACCCTATTATTAGGGATTCGTTAAAAATTCACAACGACACAAACACATAACACACTTAAATAAATTAACATTGAACATTAAATCTGTATCGGAACACGCTACAAACGAACCAGTGCACTGGCCGAAGTATGACTTTCAACTGATCCGTACACGCTATTCACGGTTTGTTTTCATAGCTATGTCATATAGTTTATTTGATTTGAATGATAACTGTTCATTATAGTTTATTTGATTTGAATGATAACTGTTCATTAAGTACCTGATTTTTATTTCTTCTTAAGGCCTTGTATATTTCAAATTCCTCTAAAGCATCCAGTAGTTGACCCTTTTTACCTATATGTAAAGGTTCCAAATTCTCTTTAAATCCAGTGTATGTATGATTTTCGTTTATTAGATGTTGTGCGTAATGCGATACATTATTATTGGGGAACTTCTTAGGTAAATGTTCTTTAAATCTCTCGGAAAATTTTCTCCCCGTCTGGCCTATATAGATTTTATCGCATTCATTACACCGGATTCTATAAACGCCGGAACAATCCTCTAGTAATGCTTTGGTATTAGGCTTAAGTATATTTGTTAATTTGTTCGTGGTCCTGAATGAGACAATAATCCCTAGCTTTTTTAATTCATTATGTAGTGTATTAGGTAGTATGTTTGTATATCTAGCAGAAACATATTGGGTTTTATCTTTAACTTTGTCCAATCGTTTTAATTTATTAGCGTGTTTATATATTATTTTATCAATGATTTTACTATTGTAACCATTCACTATCGCTATATGTTTTATTATATTAATTTCATCGTTATAGTCTTCTATGTCCATCGGTATATTTGTCAATCTATGTGCCAGTGCGTTAAAAGTTGCCATTTTATGTGTATAAGGATGATTGGAACTAGCATGTATGGCTATATCAGTTGTTGTTGGCTTTCTATATATTTTAAAGCTAAGGAGGTTATTACGTTTATATGTGGTTACGTCCAGGAAATTCAACATATTGTTATGTTCTACTTCCATAGTGAATTTAATATTACTGTTTATGCCGTTCAAAAAAGTAAGCAATCCGTTTATCTGTCTAAGAGTACCACCAAAAATTAAAAATGTGTCGTCTACGTACCGTGTGTATGAGATGATTTTATTGTATAACTTGTTTTGGTCAGATAGTATATACTTGTTCTCATAATGATTCATGTAAATCTCCGCTAAAATTCCACTCACCGGTGAACCCATGGCCAGCCCATTTTCCTGGATAAAAAACTTATTGTCGTGTGTAAAGTAATTCTGTTGCACAACAATTTTCAATAAAAACATAAGTTCATCAATTTGTATCTGTTTTAAGACATTTGTCTTGATTAAAAGTCTCTCGAGAATATTTATCGTCTCTAGCACGGGTATGTTCGTATACAAATTCACTATGTCCATAGATATCAGTTTATGGTTAGGCAGTACTTTAATGTTTTTAACTTTGTTTATAAATCCTATTGTATTTTTTACGCTATGTATGTTGTCCATTACTAAGCTGTTTTTGATGATTATTTGTAGCTTTTTGGCTACATTATAGCTTGGGGCAGTTGTATGATTTATTAAAGGACGTATTGGTATATTAGGTTTGTGTAACTTTGGTAGTCCTCTGAAAGTAGGCGCTTTCGGATTTATATTTTTGATACGTCGTCTAGTTTGAGCATCGAATAAATTAACACATTTATTCACCGCTGAGTTTATGGCTTTTGTATATTTAATGGTGGGGTCATTATTTAGGGTCTTAATATTATTTTCATTTATAAAATCATAGCATTTTTGTGTGTATTCAGTTTTATTGATGATAACTAATGTACTACCTTTATCAGCCTTAGTTATCATTGCGTCAAAATTTTCTAATTTGCGTTTGATGTTCTTCGCGATTTTAATTTCATTACTAGGTCTCATGTTATACGTCCTACCCGACTGTAATATACGATTTAATTTATAGTTGATAGCCACCCGTGTATCATTCTGAATTTCCTGGTTTTTTATTTGTTTAATGACAGCTTGTGCATTTACAACTTCTCTTATTAACATGTCTTTTCCATAATCAGATAAATTATGTTGTAAACCCTTAGATAATAAACTACATTCTTCATTAGATAGTTCAATGTTCGTGAGGTTATCTACACGCTTATAAAATTTGTGTTTACAAATTATGTTATCTGTTTTGTTTTGCTCGCGGTTCAATTTATCATATTTCTTGTTGTGTCTTGATACAATCGAGATAGCAATGTTCCTTATCTGTCTGTGAATAACTTCTAAAACTTCGTTAATTATGATCGGGTGTATCGAGTTCAGGACCTTCAAATGCGCATTAAATAACAACTTGTTCAGATAATTTTTCTTTTTGTACAAAGCCTTAATTTCTTCCTTAAGCCAAACTTTCTGTGCTTTAATTTTAGTGTTAGATGCTGCTATTGATGTGTTTCTTATTTTTATAACAGCAAATTTAGGCGTTATGTCTTGTCTCAAACATCTCTTGATAAACCTGATATTGAGGTTTGCTTTCAATATCTTGGTTTTAAGGTTTTTATATTTATAGACCACTTTTGCTTGATCAGCTTCGATATACATAGTTACCGTTGGTCTCCAGATCACTGGATATGATTAAATAAATAATTACCTTATTTTATCCACTAAGTGATCTTCTTTTTCTTTTTAATTACTACATGTTTCAGGGCTTATATCCCCATCTTCAGGTAAAAGCAAATCTATCCTATTATTAGGGTTTCGTTAAAAATTCACAACGACACAAACACATAACACACTTAAATAGATTAACATTGAACATTAAATCTGTATCGGAACACGCTACAAACGAACCAGTGCACTGGCCGAAGTCCGACTTTCAACTGATCCGTACATGCTATTCACGGTTTGTTTTCATAGCTATGTCATATAGTTTATTTGATTTGAATGATAACTGTTCATTAAGTACCTGATTTTTATTTCTTCTTAAGGCCTTGTATATTTCAAATTCCTCTGAAGCATCCAGTAGTTGACCCTTTTTACCTATATGTAAAGGTTCCAAATTCTCTTTAAATCCAGTGTATGTATGATTTTCGTTTATTAGATGTTGTGCGTAATGCGATACATTATTATTGGGGAACTTCTTACGTAAATGTTCTTTTAATCTCTCGGAAAATCTGCCTAACCATAAACTGATATCTATGGACATAGTGAATTTGTATACGAACATACCCGTGCTAGAGACGATAAATATTCTCGAGAGACTTTTAATCAAGACAAATGTCTTAAAACAGATACAAATTGATGAACTTATGTTTTTATTGAAAATTGTTGTGCAACAGAATTACTTTACACACGACAATAAGTTTTTTATCCAGGAAAATGGGCTGGCCATGGGTTCACCGGTGAGTGGAATTTTAGCGGAGATTTACATGAATCATTATGAGAACAAGTATATACTATCTGACCAAAACAAGTTATACAATAAAATCATCTCATACACACGGTACGTAGACGACACATTTTTAATTTTTGGTGGTACTCTTAGACAGATAAACGGATTGCTTACTTTTTTGAACGGCATAAACAGTAATATTAAATTCACTATGGAAGTAGAACATAACAATATGTTGAATTTCCTGGACGTAACCACATATAAACGTAATAACCTCCTTAGCTTTAAAATATATAGAAAGCCAACAACAACTGATATAGCCATACATGCTAGTTCCAATCATCCTTATACACATAAAATGGCAACTTTTAACGCACTGGCACATAGATTGACAAATATACCGATGGACATAGAAGACTATAACGATGAAATTAATATAATAAAACATATAGCGATAGTGAATGGTTACAATAGTAAAATCATTGATAAAATAATATATAAACACGCTAATAAATTAAAACGATTGGTCAAAGTTAAAGATAAAACCCAATATGTTTCTGCTAGATATACAAACATACTACCTAATACACTACATAATGAATTAAAAAAGCTAGGGATTATTGTCTCATTCAGGACCACGAACAAATTAACAAATATACTTAAGCCTAATACCAAAGCATTACTAGAGGATTGTTCCGGCGTTTATAGAATCCGGTGTAATGAATGCGATAAAATCTATATAGGCCAGACGGGGAGAAAATTTTCCGAGAGATTTAAAGAACATTTACCTAAGAAGTTCCCCAATAATAATGTATCGCATTACGCACAACATCTAATAAACGAAAATCATACATACACTGGATTTAAAGAGAATTTGGAACCTTTACATATAGGTAAAAAGGGTCAACTACTGGATGCTTTAGAGGAATTTGAAATATACAAGGCCTTAAGAAGAAATAAAAATCAGGTACTTAATGAACAGTTATCATTCAAATCAAATAAACTATATGACATAGCTATGAAAACAAACCGTGAATAGCGTGTACGGATCAGTTGAAAGTCGGACTTCGGCCAGTGCACTGGTTCGTTTGTAGCGTGTTCCGATACAGATTTAATGTTCAATGTTAATTTATTTAAGTGTGTTATGTGTTTGTGTCGTTGTGAATTTTTAACGAAACCCTAATAATAGGGTAGATTTGCTTTTACCTGAAGATGGGGATATAAGCCCTGAAACATGTAGTAATTAAAAAGAAAAAGAAGATCACTTAGTGGATAAAATAAGGTAATTATTTATTTAATCATAATGTAGTAATGTAGGACGGCGGAGTAGGTAAAAACTTGTAATGAACTTGGATTGGTTACTTTCGTTCTTAGACATAAAAATCAACTTAAAAGCGCAGATATTTAATAGAATAATAATTTATTGTAATATTCTATGAAGAAAAAACTGGCAATGAATAATTATAGTAGAATAAGCACTTTATACAAAACGTTTATTAAATCTAAGGACAATCAAAGAATGTTACAAGGTCTCGAGAATTGAAATAAGGCGTTTTTAAAATTTTAGATTAAAAATAATATTTTGATCAAAAATAGTGTTTTTAAAAATATTGAAAGCATTTACTATTTACAATTGGTATATGAAAGCGAAAGCATTTGGTAACTATCTTTAACTCTTTTAAAAGAATTTAATGTTTACAAAAACGTGATGTATTATTATATATGGTGAAACGCTGTTACTCTTATTAGTTTAAAATTTTTTTAATCAAATAATGGCTAAGCAGTGTCCATAATGGTCAAAAAATGACGAAAAATATAAGAAATGCAATTTTAAGGTTATTTTACTATTCTAAAAAAGGTAAAAAATTTCATGGAAGTTAAGTGCGTAAAAATATATCATTTTATGTACAAAGAGCTGGTGCACCTCATTTACGCTAAAAATATGGTAGTTTTAATTTTTGAAATTTTCGTTAGCGTGCAGGTAAACAAAAATTTAATATATGCGATTTAATGCATATTAAATGCTCATTTTTTGACTAGGTTCCATTTTGGTTGATTGAGAGCAAAACAATTAAAAGGTAAAAGTATGTTTTTTTTCATATAGGCTTATGGCAGGAGTCGTGTTGGTGGGAGGGGAAAAATCATCCAGAGTATTTTCTTTAGTCTCAACTAACACCGCTATTATAGTTTGTTTTAAATTCAATGTTTAGGCCATGTGACTACCTTAACCGGAGGGTACCCTTTGAAGCCTTTTTTAAAAATCACATGTATTACAAGTGATTCCGAATAATCTATAAAATATATAAATTCTATAAATTTAGTACAATGTACTACTAGGTAGTTCAATATCTTATATACATCACACAGCGCTTGTAATTTACGTGAAATGTAACTGTTGAAATAATATGTTAGTTGCGTATAATAATGGGATAGATGTACACATTACATTAATTTAAAAATGATTATTTACGGCTGTCTCTAGTTGTCCCTAATATCCGTATTTGTTGTCGACATAATTGTGTTTTTCGTTGACTCTTTATCATAGGCGTAACTTGGGAGGGGGAAGGGGGCACTCGCCCCCCCCCAATGTTCCGAGCATTACAAAATGTTGTTTCCGGTTGTTATAAATGAAAACTAACAAATAGTCAAACAGGAGACAGTTTCTATGCTTGCGAGCACAGTAAGCACTATTTATCAACATCTGTACTGTTATCAAACGACTGATTGCCATAAATTTATTATTCTTTTTTCTTTCGAAGAAACTTGTAAGGGGAATGTTTGACAGATTCGAACGATATTCGTCAAAATAATATTTCTGTTAAAAAAAAAAAACCTAGAGACCTAATTAACTGGAGTACAAAGCGTGCCTTTACACAAAGACTTGGTTTGGAACACAGTAATAAAATAATAAGCACAGGTTTACTTCTACAATTTGCTTTCTTTACTTTCCTCTCTTTGTCACACATATTCTTCAAAGTCATCATCTCTGTGCTCGGATTATTTACTGTTTGATTCGAGATTATAAGGATAATTCGAGGAAACTGTAACAACAACCAACCAAACACAAGTACTCCACAAGATTCAAAATTAAGAAGGCTGAGGATAGGAACAATATGTTTGTTTTATACGTGGAAGGGATATTCCTACAACGAAACAATTGGGGTGTCATTTTAGAAATGACTAGTCGCTATTACACACTTTATGACGTTATAGACAAGTTTTAAATTGATTTTGTTCAAAACTTGTTAGGTAGCTGTAAGTTTTGATTAAGAGATGGGTAATTATATATTATATATCAATATGGGCATAAACTTATTCTCTGTCATGTAAAGTGCAAATTTAGTGCGCCAGTGCGCGTGTTTTCCTGAATAACTCCTATAAATATTAACGTATCTAAATGAAACTTGGACAGCGTATGCGTCATACATGGCGCTACAGTTTTCATATGTCATACACTCAAAAAACATAATTTTACTGTGTATTTTTTAACTGAATCTACTTTTCTACAGTTTCAGCCTTATCTGCTGAAAACTCATAAAACGTATAAATAAAATCTATACAAGACTTTGCAGACTACTAGATTTCTATTACGCGTTATTGATTTCAACCAACCAGGAGTTCCAATTTTTATTTGGGTTCGTCTCTGGTCTAATGAACCAGTCAGTTCTTGTTTGCAACTCGTCCTAATAAGACATACTCTCTGTGCGAGTTTTTCGCGACAGTACACGTTCTCTATATTTTGACGACCGTTCTAGATTTTAGCTACGAGATACCCGTATTGTGAAGATCTAATAGTGCTAACTCGTGTTAGTCCAGATTTTCCGCTTAGGAACAGTTGTATTCATCGGAATACACCTGTATGAACGCGTGGACACATTTAAGATTACCGGAAGGTGTATGCTTAACACACCGCATTTAAATAATAACTAACTAACCCACTTATCGAACTTGAGATTTGTAAACAAAAACTATATCGGGCAAATAGACGGCGTGCGTGAGTGAATCGCGTGTGACATAGGAAGGCGAGACCAGCGGTCTTCGTTAACGCAGCAGCTTTCAACCGGTCTCCAAGAAGGAATCCTTCAATCAAGTAACGTTGTCGATTGTCCAAATAAACATTCATTAGAATTTTAAGGCAATATATATCTAATTTATGTAAAAAAATATTTAAAATATTTTATGTAAATATTTTAAATGTAAAATATTTATGTAAATATAAATATTTAAAATTTATATTTAGTTTACCTCAAGATGTTATTTTTCCCTTATTTGGAACATGTTTCGGAATCTTTAGTGTTCCCATCGTCAGCCTTCCTAATTTTGAATCTTGTGGAGTACCTGTATGCTGGTTGTCTGTTGTTATGGCTTCCCGTTGGTTGTTGATTTTTTAAGAATTGTCATTATTGTGTTTGATTGTGGTGTATATATAGTATTTTGAGTATTTTCGATGTTGAGTGCTTTGAAAATTGTATCATGTTTTGTATTGATTTGTATTTGTTCGTGTATTAGTTGTTTTATGTTTTGTGTTTTTATATTTGTAAATTTTCCCAAATGTTCATTATGGTGCCTTTGTGTGGTATGTATTTTATTATTGTCGTGTTGGTTATGTCTGGGAATCCATGTCCAGTGTTTATTGCATGTGTGTCCAAATTAGATTTATATATTTCTGGTTTTTGTATGCGTTTAGATGTTCAAAATAACTTTTATTCAGTTGTTTTACTTCCATATTCCTTAAGGAATGGAAGTATGGTGATGGCAAAAAAAATCGTGTTCGAGATTATTGCAGATTCTGATTCTACTACACTCAAAACATGAAAAAAAGTCGTTTTCCGAAAAGTGTCTGTGTGTGTGTCTGTGTGTCTGTCTGTCTGTGTGTCTGTCTGTAGATTTTTTTTCTATGGCAAACGATAACTGCCGCAAATTCAAACAGAATCAAATAATTTTTTGCATACAGTCCTGATTTGTGGAGGACTCGCGACCTGTTGTTTTTGGTGAAGATCGGTTGAGGGAAAGGGGTAGTTTACCTGCAACGGTTGTTTTTTATCAAGGAAAATTTTTTTTTTTGGCAAACGATAACAGCCGCAAATTCAAACAGAATCAAATAATGTTTTGCATAAAGCCCTGAATTGTAGAGTTCTCAAGACCTATAGTTTTTGGTGAAGATCGGTTAAGGGAAAGGGGTTGTTTACCTGTAACGTTTTATGTTTTAACAAGGGTATTTCCTATGGCAAACGATAACAGCCGCAAATTAAAACAGAATCAAAAGATTATTTGCATACAGCCCTAAATTGTAGAGTTCTCAAGATGTATTGTTTTTGGTGAAGATCGGTTAAGGGAAAGGGGTAGTTTACCTACAACGTTTTTTTAACAAGGGTATTTTTTATGGCAAACGATAACAGCCGCAAATGCAAACAAAATCAAATACTTTTCTGCATACAGCCCTGATTTGTAGAGTACTCAAGATCTGTTGTTTTTGGTAAAGATCGGTTGAGGGAAAGGGGTAGTTTACCTGCAACGTTTTTTATCAAGCGTATTTTTTATGGCAAACGATAACTGCCGCAAATTCAAACAGAATCAAATAAATTTTTGCATACAGCCCTGATTTGTAGAGTACTCGCGATCTATTGTTTTTGGTGAAGATCGGTTGAGGGGAAAGGGTAGTTTACCTGCAACGGTTTTTTTTTATCGAGGGAAATTTTTTTTTTTGGCAAACGATAACAGCCGCAAATTCAAACAGAATCAAATGATGTTTCGCATACAGCCCTGAATTGTAGAGTTCTCAAGACCTTTTGTTTTTGGTGACGATCGGTTAAGTGGAAGGGGTAGTTTACCTACAACGTTTTTATAACAAGGGTATTTTCTATGGCAAACGATAACAGCCGCAAATTCAAACAGAATCAAATAATTTTTTGCATACGTCAGTGAATTGTAGAAGACTCAAGGCCTTTAGATTTTGGTAAAGATAGGTTAAGGGGAAGGGGTAGTTTACCTGCAACCTTTTACGTTTTAACAAGAGTAAAGTACTTGAAAATTCATTTAAACTTTTTCAAACAATGGTAATTGTTGAAAATAAAATAATTTTGTTGCCAGGCAATCTGAAAATTTCAGATTTTGTACCACAAAATCTGAAAAGATTATACGATAGTTTATGAAATGGTTAATAATACGTCAGTGGAAGGTGTAATGAGAAATTAGCAGAAATGGAAACCTGGGGAATGTTAACTGTTCTGTAGATACAATTTTGTCAGAATGTTTGGAAATGATCATCAACATTGAAGAAAAAGTAAGCATATTAAGAAACATATGTAAGTACTTATTATAAAAAAATAATGTTTGTTTTTTGATAAAGTCATTTTGATTATAAAATATAAATATTTACAACAAGAAAAGAATTTTCAGTTTTCAAAATTTAAATATATTTTTATAAAACAATGGGTTCTTCATTGAGGTGGGGACCATGTCACTCACTCCATCTCAAGCCTCCTCTCCCATTTTGCAGAAAAAGAGGACCCTGTCAAGGCTGATACTTTGACGACAGTGACAGGGCTTTCCACCAAATTCAGCAGAGTGACAGGTAGGCCCAACTCTGATTGGCTCCTCAGATTTCCCCAGCGTTAGTAGGTTCTATGAAAATATTTTATTTCAAAAATGATTTTAAATATAAATCTTAGATATGTTTTATAAATCTCATGTTTTATGTTTTAACATGGGTAATTTTTTATATGACGAACCATAACTGCCGTAAATTCAAACAGAATCAAATAATTTTTTACATATGTGCCTGAGCTATAGAGAACTCAATGTCTGTTGATTTTGGTGAAGATCGGTTACGGGGAAAGGGCAGTTTACCTGAAACATTTTTTGTTGTAACATGAGTAAAGTACTTAATTTTGATAAAGTATCCTGATAAGATCTTAATAATCCACTGTAGAAACGTAGATGAAATATCTATAAATGAAGAGGCTAGTTGAACGGGCTGGGGGTAATTTTCTATAAATCAAAATTATAGTTGAAGGGGGAGGGGATAATATTTTTTATATGTGTACTACGTTATTGGCAAGAAAGAAGTATTTTTTTGTTAAAATTCCTTCCCTGGCTGTTTGGCTGAAAATGATTTTAAATATAAATCTTAGAATATGGAAGTCATGTATGGTTCTCCATACCGATATTTTTAGTTTGTCATATGTAACATTTATTGCAATCTTGGCATTCAATTTTGTATATACCGCTGGTTCTTGTATTATCTTTGTTGTTTAAGTTATTTAGTTTTTGTAAATTATATTTATTTGTATTGTATGCTATTTTAATGTCTGTGTTTGTTAGTTTTGCCATTTTATTATTTATGTATGTGAATGTAGTGCATTTTTTATTGTTGTTATTCTTTATATGTTGTTCACTATGTTTGATTCTTAATCGTTCAGTTTGTATTTTATATTTGATTTTACTTTCTATTTTGATTACAGTGTTTTTGTTGTATGCACTTTGATAAGCAATTTGGTATATTATATTTCTTTTTCTGTCTGTTTCCTCTTTGTTTTGGGGTATTTTGTATATTCTGTTAAACAGTGAATAGAAAGCTGCCATTTTATGTTGTGGTGGGTGGTCAGAATCGTTAAGTATAATGATGTTAGTAGAAGTTGGTTTTCTGTATATTGCATATTGTATGTGGTTGTTGTTTGTTGTGGTGGTTATGTCTAAATAGTTCATTATGTTGTTTTTATTTTTCTTATGTAAATTGTATTTTTGGATGTATGTTGTTATTCATTTGTTTTAATATGTTATCTGAACTTGTATTTTTGTTATTTGATACATATAACCCATCATCTACATGTCTTATCCACATGCCATTTTGATCAAATGAATTTATAATAATTTGTATTTTGGTATCTATTTTTTGTAAAGATATTTCTGCTTGTTTTAATAAATTTTGCTATTGAATTCAAAGTAATTTTTTTTTTAGTACTGTTGGAGGCTATTTTTTATTTCAGTTAGCCTATATATTGTGTGTTTTCATTTTGTTTTTTATAAGTTTGTTTATTATTATGTCTATTTTTTATTTACTGGGATGTTGGTGTACTTATTTGTGATATCATATGATATGAAAAATGTGTTTTATCTATATTTGTTACCTTTAACTTGTCTATTAATTTGTTTTTTATGTTTTGATAGTTATTTGTTAAGAGGTTACTATTTATTTTTGTGCTATTATTTTGTAGGTGCTTTTTGAAGTTGATCTAAATAATCTAAATATCCCACACAACTAAGATAATACAACAACCAATGGTATATACAAAAATTGAATGCCAAGGTTGCAATAAAAGTTACATATGACAAACAAAAAAACAACTAAAAAAAGGTTATTTTGAACATCTAAACGCATACAAATCACCAGAAATATATAAATCTAATTTGGCCACACATACAGTAAACACTGGACATGAGTTCCCAGACATAACCAACATAACACTAATAAAACACATACCACACAAAGGCACCATAATGAACATTTGGGAACATTTACAAATATACAAACACAAAACACAAAACAATCTAATGCCTGAACAAATACAAATCAATACAAACATGATACAATTTTTAAAGCACTCAACATCGAAAATACACAAAATACAAATATGTACACCACAATCACACACAATAAGAACAATTTAAAAAATCAACAACCAACGGGAAGCCATAACAACAGACAACCAGCATACAGGTACTCCACAAGATTCAAAATTAGGAAGGCTGATGATGGGAACACTAAGGATCCCGAAACATGTTACAAATAAGGGAAAAATAACATCTAGAGTTAAAGTAAATATAAATTTTAAATATATTATATACGTCAAGAAACGGACTGTAGCAAAAGAATTTGAATATGTATATATAAAACAGCAGTAATTTTTCTGCTGTTACTTTAATGTAATAAAATTAAGATCCACCTGTATTGCACAATAGAAACCTGTCTCTAGGTTTATAGCAAAGTCAGACTCTAAACAAGTAAGCATGTACGTGTATTTCTTTAATTGTACACACGCCAAATCACATCATCTGTGAATCACTGTCTGAATTCCCTACTGTTTACAATTCAGTATTGGAAAAAGAGTTTAATTAAATGTAATTAGCAGAGTAATAATTAATTTTATGTACATCTTAAATAACAGTTAAAGTGTAAATCTTTTAAATATATTTGAGTAGATGACTTTATATCGATTTATTCGACTGAACAGTTTTCATTGTGCATGTACTGTACACAAATTTTATTAATTAGAATAGGTATCCTCTTCCGTATATTAGTGTATGCAAGTTCATACGCAGTGTTAGTTACGTAATTAATCAACTTACGCTGTTTCTTCGACGACAGTGGCCAGAATGAATTCCGTTGATTTATCGTTGGGTATGACGTGGCAGTCCTCTGACCCCGGCGATCTCTCCCCTTCCTCATCTTCTTCCTAAAACAATTAATCAACACTGTAGCAGCTCGTTTATTAACGCTTTTCGTTAGTGTTGAGTTAATATTTTTATCTTCCGTATTAATTTTAATTATAATAATATTTTTTTTTTTTATTTTGTTATCAGTGAAACTGAGACGAGTATGTTCAACTGCACAGACAAAATTTTTAGAAAGAAAGATATAACTTTGTCTTCTGTTTATAAAATATGGTTAAGCACATTGTCAGCTGCACAGTACTGTTGCAATTATTTAAAAATAATTACTCTGACAGTTAACCTATTAGGGGCTTTAAAGGTTTATATGCACTTAAAACTGCTGCATATTAATTTTCAATTCTACTAAAAATAATGATTAACAATAATCCTACTGAAAATTTATAATTTTCTTTTTTCGTCGTCAAGCATTAAGCCTGCGACCTGTGCATCCCCCGTTGCACACCACCGTCACGCAGAAGTCACCACCGTCACCACCTAGTTATGTGTACGCTGTTCCATTGTTACTTATCTAGCCAAGCCATTTCACACACAAATCGTGCTGAACTGTTTGTCTGAATGGGCAGAGAAACCCATTCGCAACCTTCGCAATCGCAGCACAGCCATTACAATTGTGAGTCGCAAACGAAACCAATGTTCAGTCCCACAGCACATAATGTATAATAAATCTGAAATAATCTGTATACTTACCTTCAACTCCTAAGGTTACCACGAGTTCTGTTCTGGGTATTTATAACCACATAATTAAACCAGTTATCCTACAAAACGGGGACGAACAATGTAGACAATAATCAGCACACTATATTTCAGGTTTGTGTGTATGCGTGCGTGAGTGTGTTATTCGTAGGCGATATGATAAGGATGGTCACCACCAAGACCTTACCAACATCATACACTTAGAGCCCTTACACACAAGGCAGACAACTGCGGCTGACGACTGATAGGGACTGAGATCCAATTGATGTAATGCATAACTTTTCATACGAGCGTGCGAGTGAGCGACAAGAAGCAGACGTCTGCCGGCTCGTTCTCTCCCCGACAGTTGAATTCAACTCGTTGGGCAGGCCAGTTGCTAGTTAGCAAGTGCAAATCCGTAGAACCTTTCCACACAAGCAGATGTCTGCCTCTTCCGAATGGAAGAAGTCATTAATATTTTCGATGTCGCATCCTTTACTGAAGAAATTCGCAATCGTCCAGCTATATGGGATTGTTCTTCAAAAGATAATAGTAATAAAATAAGAAAACCACAGTCCTTGAACGAAATAATTTTAATTGCCCACAATGATTACGAAGAAATGTCAAGAAAAAACAAAATTGCATCAGGTATGTAAATAGTCACTGCAGTTTTGTTTTATTAATTATACTTAAAAATGTTGCTATTAAAAATACAAATTGAATAAAAAACAATGTGTACAGTAAATTAAAGTCTATACATTTTTTAATGTAACCGCTAAATTTTCAAATGTTGCAACGGAATTCCTCATGTTGGTGTTCTGTTTTTGAATGTTATTCTCCAACAAACTATGCAATTCATCAAAAGAAGAAATCGACGTACAAAAATAATTAAAAAACTTTTCATTGTCATTTCTCAGTTCGTGATACAATAGTACAAAACTACTAGTGGTAAGTCTGTCGTTTATTACTGGGTCAATCAACATTTTCCTGTTCCTTCGTTTCTTCTGTTTCTATTTTCAATTAATGCTAGAGCCAATATTGCAACTACTTTTCCTTGTTCATTCATAATTTTGAAATACTGTATAAAACAGCAATTTAAAAAAATATGCTGAATTAAAGTGATTACTCTTCCCTGACTAAATTGAGGCAGGACCGTTTGGTACGAGCCACACACGCACAGTGTGCCGAGAGCAAGCTCGTGTGAGCCTACTATGTCGACGTCTGCCACAGACATATGCCGCAGACTGGTTTAGCGTGTGAAAGAGCCCTTACAGTATACAAAAGGTGAAACCAAGCCTGAACGCAGACAGATCGGCAACCAAATAAATGTTACCACCTCACTACAAATTCAAAACTGACTGCCTGTTATAGTTAAGCAGTTTACATGCATCACTAAGATTTACACGCTACTGAATCTTACCAGCGTTTGCTGTTATCATTCGGTATATTCTTTAGGTAACATCAAAATAAGACAATATGAAAGTCTACGTTTTAAATGTGCATGAATGCAGCATAACTCAGATAAAGCCACATGGATGTAAGCCATGTAGATGATAACTAATGACTACCTAATAGGTACAAATCGCAAGTGAAAGAGGTAGAAGGATAATACGACTCCATTTTAAAGCACGACTGCTCGTAGGAGTAGAAAAAGATGACAGAGGTGCACTAGAAAGGCAGACAAATGTGGGAAACGTCGATGATGATAATGATGAAGGAAAACGTCTTGAGACCAGTATATACAATGATAGTTGCCTCATAACAGGATACTAAATTTCATAATTAATGATAAATAAGAAACTGAGAATTTGCGGTATGGGTAACATTTACCCTACATGTCTGTAGACTAAAATAAATTAAACATTACATATATAAATATTATACCTACGTAGAAGTGTTAGAATTATATACGACAGGTTATAGAATTTAATGTCAGTAATAAATAAGAAATGTCACAAGTATCTTTCATCGTCTATTTATTATTTTTGGGTGTACCATATACAAGCGTGATGGTTTTTCCTGCACTTTGCTGCACGATCATCATTTCAACTTTAATTAGGCTTAATCCTTTTTTCCCGATCTTGCCCAATCGAGAAAATCAGATCGTATTGGCCAATCATTCATCACTATATCATTTCTTGTATCTATCTTGTTCTTAACTTTATTTGTTACCTTTCTTTCGGGGCTCGAGTGGCATGTTGATGAAGTTCTTCTGGGGTCATTGTGCTCTGTTAGTCTCTAGTCCTATATGAAATCTTTTTGGTATAATAAGTTTATGCTACTTTATTTAGCCAACATTTTTCGCTTCAGCATGCCTGTTAAATTGTTTTTACTCCTTCGTAGTTTTACGTTTTTACTGTTTCTTTATACCCTCCCATTCTTTAGTTTACCATTTAGTAATCAATATTCTATTCCGTTTGACACAGGCTCTCATGACCTCAACGGTCAATTTGGTCTTTGTTCTTTAATTTAAGTATTACCAATTACCTTTCTAATATATACCGTTAAAACCAAATTACTGAATAAAAACGTTAATCACTGAAGGTATTAGTTTTAATTACTATTGGTACAAGGCCAATCATTTTTTAGATATAACTACTACATAGATGTGAAGTAGGAATGACAAATTATTACCTAGTACTTAAATTTAATACAGATTACCCGATACACTCATTCCTATTCTATCATACCCGATAGACTTCAAACTTATTTTCTTTAGGAAATGTTGTTGTATTAAATTATAAGGAACATTTACCTGACTACCGCTACCCGTATTGGTTGGTCTTTCCTCTTCTAGACTGGTCGACGTCGGTACTAGCGCCGAAGACGCCACTAACGTCGTTTCTGCCAGCCGTCTCGTCTGCGCCACGTTTTCTATTACAATTCCTGGCTTCATGTCCGATAAGTGTGGCTTTCGTGCTGCCTTTGCTTTTCTCGCTCTGTTTCTTAAAGCCTTAAAATGAAATAAAAACAACCAGGTTTTACAAAATCTTTAGTGATAGAGTAGATCAGTTTTTATATTTTTGGTCTCAAAGAGAAACTGAATATGTTAAAATACGAATAATAATTAGAATTGGGAAGCAGAATTAAAATTGAAATTCAATAAAATTATCCAAAGATAAATTCTCCGAGTGGGGTTGATTAGTAAGTGCTTTCATAAAACTAATGAAACTATGTGACTTTTTGTTTGATCCTCGATGCTAAAATAAAAGATTAATTTGTTGAGCTTGGCTTAATGGATTTGGCATGCAATCTAAAAACTACGGCCGTTAGCATTAACGTGTGTAGCATAACGTTCGTAGAAGCCTCTGCATTTATTCGTGTGAACTGATATTCTTATTTCGAGACTTTTGATTCGACAAAATTTGGCGTATTTGTAGTAGGAGAAAATGACGAAATTGTATGAGAACTGGTTGAAATGGTACAAGATCAAACAAGCGTAATACAAAAGATATGTGTACCGGTACTTCTCATCAGCAGCAGAAAGTTTTACAATTCAGTTTTACAAAGCTACATATCATAAGACAACAAAATAAATAATTTTGCTACGAAAACTGATGAATTCTGTACTGTTAGTAATGGACGGTGAAATTAGTCATAAAATTTATTTTATTATTTTTCTGTAGACTTCCATTAATGTATTACATTATTACAGCAACTCAATTATGGCCAATCCGCTGCAGACGTATCAATTTTTAGCGCTGAGTAATAGGAAAAAATGATTTCTTTCTACTTGTAAACGTTTAATGGATTTATAATACATTTTTTACCCTTACTTTTACGTTTTCTTATTAAACTAGATCTATATAAAAAACAAAAAACTTGTTTGGTAGTTTACTACGAATAGTATTTAAGGAAGGTAATATTGCTATCTGTTGCTGATGTAGTTTAATAAATTTGTACATTTTAAACTACATTTATCTCAAATTTTAATTTAGTATTTAAGAGTTTAAGGTCTTCTACCCTGTCTTAATTTAAAAACTGTCCCTAACTGCATAGATTTTCCATAAACCATAATTATGTGATTGTGCGTGTTGTGGCTTTTCAAATTCCACGACATAGGTGAAGTAGAGAAATGCCACGCACAGGTTTCAACATATTACAACCAAAAAACCCAAAAACGCTTACAACAGATTTTCGCATTCAAGATGTTAATATATTAAAATCTATTACTACAAGCTCATAATGCATCTGTGAACATAGTTTAAATGTTGACTAATACACCTATACTTAGTGCCTGCTATCCACACACAAACACGCACGTGCACGCGCCACCCCCCTCACACACACGCTTATAGTGTTTGTAAAAAATATTTTGATTACATAATAAGTTTCAATGCGACAGAAACCTTGACAGTACTATAATAGATTATATTTTTCTACCTTTTTTTGTGCATTAATCACTAAAGTTTTAGAGTCGTTGTGGACGAGGGTTACATTAATGAAACCATAAGGGAGAAGTTACAGTAGCAGTAAGTGTATAATCGGATTCGTACTGTGATTTTGCAATTTCAGCGCATCCTACCAACTAATGGGGTCAGGAAACTGTAATACGGTGACATCTGAATCAGGACTTGATAATGGGACTGGTGTACGAGTTGGGGTTTACAAGTCTACAAAGTGTCGTTTGGGGAACGACCATTTTGACCAATGGTTTTACAACTGTGTTTCTAATATAATACAATGGTAATTCTTTAAGTCCCTTTTAATTTTTGTTAAAATAAATAATAGATAAATTAATTCAAATAAATATTTGATATGTAATAATGTATAGTTTAACTATAAATATTTAATAATACGTCCTTATTTTTGTACTTGGTATTATTAATATTGTTATTTTTATTTTGTCATTATTTTTCATCTCCGTACTAAAAATAAACCAAGAGTACCTACATATTGTTATTGACGGCAAAAGACACAGTAGCCGGTTAGGATGTTTCATCATAATTTGACATTCATTACTAAGGCGACTTTGTTGTCAGTGGAGTATCAGGATCTCATGTATCTGTCCAAAGGAAAATGAGGAAGAGGGTTTAAAAGATACTTCCTAATAACTCACGAATATGTTATTCAATCGCAAAGTGTTCAGTTTTCGTAGTATAGTAATGTCATCTATCTACAAGGTCATTAACAAATTTGCTTTTCAATTCGGTTACATCAGATTGATTGCGACGTTTCAATTATTACACAAATTTCGTTTACGTAAGTGTTTTGTTACATCTCAAATTCAACACGTATTGATTACAATTATAGTAATAATTTTATATGACTCTACAATTTATAACTGTATTCTCCTTTATTCCTTTGCCTACAACTGCAATAATATCCGTAGGCCTACGTCTTGAATATCTTAACACACTCTGTGTCTGTGTATTTTACACTCTGTGTATCAGTTCCTATTAGATGTAATACATATTCCATCATTATGTTATTTTTGTAATTAGTTGCCATTTACCGAAAAATGTAATCATTATTATTGGTTCCTGTCCTTAAATTTCTAATGAACCACCCAACATTTCTATTGCTGACTAAATACTCTGATATGTGTGCCACAAACCTGGCCTCAGCCTTTTTTACAACTGATTACATAATAATTTCTCTTGTGTTACCCCACACAAAAAGACACTTTTCTTTTAGAGTTAAAGCTAGTTACTACAGAATGGATACACCTAGACCGATAAATGTTAGTGTATAGGTGTACATAGCACAAAAGAATTTTTAGCTACTACCGCGTTTTATAAAAAAAGAAATGTAAAGGTCTAAACTACAACAATTTTGTTTCTCATTCATTTTGGAGAATCACAATTTCTAAAATTTTCTAGAGTTTGAATTAATTGCAGATTTGGCCACCTGTCACCTGTATCTGCCACTGTCATTTATTTAATTTAAGTGACAGGTCTAAATGGTAGTGGCAGATTGTTTGCCGTAGAATTCAAATTGATGAAAATTTAAAAAAATCATCAAGTTTTTACTTAAAAAGCAAAAAAATGTTTAATGAGAGGCTCCCTTAAAAAAAATATTAACTCGAAGAGTCTTTCTGCTAAGATTACAGGACACAAGTGACCAAAAGACCGCGCATGCGATTGAATGGAACGTTTGCAATATAATTAAACTTATCAGGTCCACTAAATAACTTTAAATACAATACAGAAGAACCACAGTGTTCATTTCATTCACAAAAGAGTCAGTAATAACATCAGTATCAATATAAATAGTATTTCAGCCATTGCTGATTTTATTAATTTTTATTGTATCAAAAAAGACAGCTTTAAAATCTATAGACTAAAGTTTGTAAACTCTTCTTATATAATAAATACATCAAAATAAATTATATCTGAAAAATGTTGTTCAACCTTTTGTAAGTATTTTTATAACAGTCGCCTAACAGCAATATAGAATCTTATAATACAATTAAATTCTTTTTCATTCACACATAAGTGTGTAGAACGCCTTGAACTTGAACGTCTTCTCGTTGGCTCCTTGGTCGTCTAACCATCCTTATTCTTCTTGATCTCTCATCTCGGCACACCCTTTCTGCTACCCCCCCTTTCTGTCGACATGTTGGTTCCACTCTATTCATCTTATTTCAGCTGAGTTTTCTATGTTATTCTTTCTACAAGTCCTCATTTGCCTGTTCTTGTCTCTTCTCAGCTTCCTTGGCACTCCCTTAACATCCTCATTTCTGATGTCTCAAAATTGTATAACCCAATAAACCACCTATCCTATTATCCTCCATGGCTTGTTCTTAAACGTTTTCCCTCTCGTCTACCACAGCCTGTAAGAATATGTGTTTCTGCCACACGTGCTTATGCTGCAGTTTGTAATCCATCCATTTGCCTACAAACTGTTAAAAAATTAGTACTTCTATGCAAATATATTTGACGCTATATTTTGTTAAAGTGCCTGGTGATGTAAATGTTATTAATACAAATATTATTTATCTGCTGAAGACCATTTATTTATCTGAACGTAAAATGTAATCTTACTTTACAACGACTAAACGTTTCCTTCTCTGTTACTAATTGGTTGGCCACTAAATAATGAATTGTAAAAAGTGGATAAAAAGGCGTAACTATTTCTAGTCTTTATTCAAATAGTTTGTTACGGATAACATTAAATTAAGGAATATTGTTACGGATAATAGTGTATTAAGAAAAAGTCGTGGGAATATAATTCAGTTTCATCATCAGTCACGAATACGTTTTGTTAAGTTCATCCTTTGTTAGCTTTCAAATTAATTCTTCACTTTACCTGCATCGTTCTCCTAATTAGTTAAGTAAAACATCCCTTACATTATTTTTTTAATGGTTAAATATATAATGTTACTTAATCATTTATAAAATCTCTTGATCTCTGAGCTTATCAGAACCATTGAGTCTTTCTATCAAATATATGATATGTAATTTAATTAGGTGTATGTGTGTGTGTGTGTGTATGCATATATATATATAATATTATAACACACTCAGTATGAAAAACCGCAAAAAAGAAGGGCTGTAAGAGAAATTTAGTGGTAGCGCACACCAAATGTAGCAATTCCCTTGCCATCACTACTTAAGAACCCCACGAGATTTTGTACGAAGTCCTCGTCTCGAAGAGTTTTTATTATAATCGTAAAATCTGACTTAATGAAGCTTTTTGTGCCTACACAAGAGCCACTTGGAAATTTCAAACTTGGCGAATTCTCTGTAGCAACGGGGACTGTTTAAAAATCGTTAATTAATTTCAGGCGTTTATACTGTTGACTGCATTACTGAATTAGGGAGGGAAAAACGTGAAGACACTTGACGATTAACTCTACAATCTGACAGTGAAACAAACGTCAAGGTTAAATTTTAAATGAGGCTGTTCTCATCTTATCACATAATAACACTAAAAGATGTCGAGGTCGAAGCGAAAAATAAGGTAAAGACAAACATTTGTCAAATAAATTTTTTAGAAAAAATTTTCTGAATTTGTGTGTCTTTCGTGTCTATATATCACTTCAAGCTCATATAAATGCATGATCAGTCACACGTGTTTAGTTCTAAAAATGTGGTTGTAAACTACGCATTACATTTAGGCCTACTCTTTAATACAATTCACAAAATTAATATTCATAGATAATAAACTTACATTTTAAACGAATAAAATAGAAACCAGGGTAAATATATTTTGAAAGGTTTGTCTATGATCAGCTGACGAGGACCGATATGAGTGTGAAATGTTGAAGCCTGAAACATTTGATTTTCATTGTTACAAAATTTGTAACCACATTCGCAGCCCGTGTTGTTACCAAACTGTGACAGTCAATGTATGTACAGCATTTGTATGTATGTATGATGGTGTGTGTGTGTGTGTTGTTTGTGTAACGCTATTATATCACATGTGATACTTCAAAATAGGATTAAACATGCAGTACGCAACAGTAAATCTTTCTATGGGAGTCAGTAGAATTGGGTATCATTAATCTTAACTCAGAATGGTGTTTGTGTGTGTGTGTGTGTGCGCGCGCGTGAGCGTGCGTGTTGACAAGCGTAGGAGTTATACTGCTACCGGTTGACTTACCAATAAGCTAATCATAACGTTGAAAAATAATATCTTCAGAAATCATACATACTAGTAGGCCTATATGTGCCTACGACTTCAACTCAATCGTTTTGCACAAACACATGAGGGAGCGTACACAAATACGCACTATCGTCCCCTCCCCCCAACCAAACAGATTTGACGATTCAGGCAATTATAATGGAGGACAGAGTATAGACACAATTCATTTATAATCTAGGCTTTTGAAGATATTTTATGATAAATTAATCGAAATAGATAAAATTATTATTGAGCTCAGTAAGGAAATTTTGTACTGAGCAAATGAACAAAAATCGTAAAATTCAATAATTGTGTACCAGCGAAGCAGGTGAGCATTGGCAGTAAAGCTCTAGCAATGGAAATAATATATTTAAGAGATACAAATATAAAAAGAAAACCAATGCACAAAAATGGAACACAATCGGCCTGAGTTGCTTTTGAAAACTTAAAAACGTTACGCAGAACAATGTGCTGTCTTAAGGTTTGAAAAAAAAGTTTTTAGTAATGATTCCCTGCCTTGTAGATAACGTTCGTCAAACATTATTACGGTATACAGTCGCGTCAAAAAATTATTATAAAACCAAAGGTTATATGGAGACATTGATTTGTAACTAAATAGACGGAAATCAAATTTTACGGACTTATGAAAATAAATCAAAAGTGTGCGTGTGTATAGGCGAAGGACAGTTAGGTGATTGATTATATGTGAGGTGGTGAAAAAGTTTGATGAAAGTAGGTGGTATGATTTGCTGTAGACAGAAATTAACGGATAATCGTAGAGTATGGATTAGGGGTCGGATCGTTGTGATTTAGTCTGTGCATAGACGAAATGTCCGGAATTTTATAATTTGTAATAACAATATTAAGAGGTCACCAACGTTATTTACGTTTAAGAATTTTTATGATCTAAGCAGTAAATATGACGACATCTCTACATTTCTACTTCCACTGCTACGCAGTAATGTGTGTTTGCCTATATTGGCGTTCCGCCGTATTTGCATCACATTTCTAAATGAATTATTGGGACAACATGCTGGAACAACTTTTTTATGTAATATTCCATAAATCAAAGAATGAATGCAAAGTGTCTCTTGATTATTTATGTTGTTGATGTTGGTATAACAATGAAATTCGGTGAAACGTCTAATAACGTTTGAGAAATCAAATTTAGCTCTATCGACAAATCAGTCTCATATTCATTTGATGTTTGGGCACATGACATGCAATGGAGGTATTACACGAGTGGATTGAGTAGATAAGAGAAGGAGGAGTAGATTCTTAAAATTAATTGGAATTGACCAGGTTATGCACTATAACCCAGAAAGAAATGTCTGGATGAGGGATGAGGATTCAGGCGTATACCTAGTTGTTTTACTACTAAATAACAATTGTTTTGCTCACATAAGCTACAGCCAGCTGGATCAAATACAAATAGTATTGGCAAGCGACAAGAAAACTGTATTACGAGTACGTGAAATATTCAAGTCAAAACGTTATGGGATTATTAAAGAAGGAGAGAAAATAAAGACTCATACATTACACGGTTTAGCGGACAGTTTGACTATGCCATAACAAATCAGGAAACAAAACTAAAGAAAGACTAAATGCTGATTCAAAAAGGCCTTGAATGTGAAACAAGTCACTATTCCTGTAGGCAATACGTCATTACTCTTACTGAAAACAACGCAGCCAAATTAGTAAAAAAAATACAGTCATTAGTAATAACAATTCCAAAAGTATCCTTAAAAACTGAGCAACGTCTCAACTTTAAAACAAACGTTTCGTGCCACAAAATGACAGAAATCATCTGGAAAGATATGTATTGTGAAACAATAAACAAGATCAATGAAGTAGCTCTGGACGGCTTTAGCATAAAAGAACTAGTTAAATGGAACAATTATCGACCTCCATAGCTGTACATGGAAAGGCAAGGGAATTAGAAGTCGTTACTGAGTTACGATGATGTAGTGTATATTGGAAACAGTACGCAAGAATAAAGAAGTGAAAATATAAGAATTAAAAATTTTTTGTGGAATTGGCTCCACGTTCTGCTGACAAATATAAAATTTTTGTTACAGGGCGCCAGAGATAATTAGGAATCTCAGGGTGTTGTTAATAACAACTCTCATGTTCAGATGCTAATTAATAGATATTATATTTACCATTTTAATACATTTAAATATATATATATATATATATATATATAACATATGATATTATCCGAATTTCAATTTGACAGGTTAATTACTTCTCAATTACTACTAACTTCTTATCCTTAGTTAATCATTACAAGAAATTCATGAATCATTTACTGTTTATGATCACTTAATTAGTCCATTCATTATGCTTTCAGATTTATGATCTTAATTACACATTAAATATTATTAATCATCAATAAAAGATTAATGAACACATAAACATTATTTATCATCAACAAAAGATTAATAAACAAATGTGAAATATTATTTATCATTAACAAGGTTTTAATGAAACTAGAAAATCTCCTTCTTTCTCAACATAAATAAACATTAATCAATAACATGACTTAATATCTAACATTTCAGAAATATCAAACTATCATTCAAAATTTATATTAAATATTTATACTTCGTACTCCTATTCTAGGTCGTAAGATATAAAACTCTACAGGATCTGAACAATTCGTCGGTTCTTTTAGAATGAAACGGGTTAACTGAGTAGACAAATATATTACATGCAATTATTTGACTATAACGTTTAATGTGATAGAGTTACTTGAAATCGCTTATCCATTCCTCCGTCTCGCTCGTTCCACACTTCACACATCACAACATAATTTGTATTACTCTGATTTTTATCGTATCCACCACACTCGCGATAATCATTCGCCTCCACATCCTCCGAAACTCTGACTTTTCATACGGTCGCGCAAATAATAAATAAAACTTCTTCGCACTTGATGCCGCGCACAGAATAAATAATACTACTTGGCTGTTGATTGACGATTGGCTAATTTACTGTACGACTGAGTAATTAACTAATTAACTGATTGATTTCACGGACTGACTGACTGTGACTGTCTCTCTTGCTTTCACTGACTGACTATCTTGATTTCACTGACTGACTCCTTTACGTTCCTGCATCAGTTACTTTTATAGTTTCACCGAAACTTCCCTTACTGCCGCTACTCTTAAAATTACCATCATTGGCTGAAATTCGAACTTGTTGCCGGTAAGTTTAAAATTGTCCAGTAACCACCCGAAATAATTTCGCCCGCAGAGGTGACGCTTCTTCTAATTGGTGAATTCTTATAGATGCGCACTTTTTGCCGCGAGACCGTTTTCTCGTTAAAAAAGGAAATCTGCTTTCTCCACCACCCTCGTTTATGCCGTTTCACTCATTGTATTTTGAAGGCCGAAAACTCCGTAAATCTAACGGTACTACCTATTTTTTGCTGTTTTTTTAGCAAACAAAGCGTTTTATATCTTTACGACATATAAAATTACAATACAATTTTACTTTGGGTTGGCGTCAATGTGTCGTCTCGCCTATACACACCTCTCACTTATATAACGACTATGCAGTATAATTCTTATCTGTATGTTTATTTATTAACGATACTAAAATTAATATTAATAGTTTACATCGAAATATGTAATTGATCTAAGTGTGTTTTACTATACAACTAGCCATAACTGATAGTGTTATGTTACATTGTCCCACAAAATGATTTGTTCATAATTATAATCAGCATTATGGCAAATCATTTTGTATGCCTCTAAATTCACTTATTTACTATTCACAACATAGTTTGCTTACATTCTTCCGTTTGACCCAGTTTTCGTGTTGACAACAACTAAATTGCCACTAACCTTCCGTTTACTAAGTGCGTCTAGTCCCCACTTCGGTCATTCACACTACATATGTGTTCTTGCCGTACTTACTATTATTCAACCCTTCTCCATTCATTTCACTTCTTATAACTACTTTACAAAAGTCCTTACTCTATTACATTGTTACAATTTTGTTATTAAGGAAATCTATACGGATTTAAATCCCCATTGATTAATTTCTCTGACAATTAAATTTTCTACATATATTTTTACAAATCCCCATTTCTCATTCTCCCCGGGACCCATGGTGGTATTGTTTTAATTGCCGAACATTAAAGATACCTCGTACTGTGTTGGGTTTGTTGACCTCTGAGATCTCGTACGTAGCGTCTCCCTTAATGCTGGTTACCGCATATGGTCCTTGGTACAACTCACAAAATTTTGCTGTTACTTTATTTACCGCGTCTGAAATTGGGTTTGTCCTAACTAGGACTAAGTCTCCTACCTTAAACTTTAATTTATTATTTTCTTCATTCTTCTTTTGTGCTCTTTGTTCACCCTTTCTTTTCATTTTTGATATATTTCTTTTGGTGATTCTTCATTTCTTCTTTTATCAGTTCCCGGTCAACATATGATCCTCCCATACTCTTTTTGGTTTGGTGCCCCATTGCGCTTGATATGGCGTCATTTCAATGGCATCATGGTAGGTCTCATTGATACATTTTTCTACAATCTTGACATACTTCGCCCACTTCGTATGGTGTCCTCCTACCATAACCCTAAAATATTCCCCAGTTACCGGTTTACTCTTTCCGCCAAATTTGTACAAGGGTTGCGGATGGCTGTAAATTTAGGTTTGATTCCCAGATCTCCTAAACTCTTCGTCCAAGATCTGCTTGTGAATTGGGAGCCATTGTCGGTTAAGATTGGCTTTGGTTTACCCACTTCTTGAATATACAATTTTAGTTTGTTTAATGTGGTGGCTGTTGTCGCTTTTTTCATGGTGTATAACAACATATTTTGTAAAGTTATCAGTGACTACCAATATGTACTTTACACCACTTGTCGACGTAAGTAATGACCCATAATAGTCCATACTGACCATTTCTCCTTTCTCTCTCGGTAGTATCGGCCGTGTCTCTCCAATACCTTTCCTGCCGTGGTCCTTATATCTCTGATATATTCCACACGTTTTGATCATTTGTTTGGTGAATTTATGGAAATCATCCCCTGTGAAATACTCTTGAACACTTCGTCGGTCTCTTTACACCACAGTGTCCGTATAGTTTTTGTATCTACTTAATCAATCCCTCGCCGATCTCCTTCGTAAGCATTACTTACCATTTCTTCCTTTCCTTCCGATATAATTTGTTGTTATTCCACTTATATATTTTCAATAGTTGTTTATTTTTATTATTTTGTAATCGGTTTATGATATTCTTCAATTTCTGATGTTTCTGCTGGTGTTGGGAGATGTTAGTTAGCTGATTTTTCAACTGTTTGCTTATTCTGATACCTACAGTACAAATCTCCAGTTCTCCTTCTCCGTCCTTTCTCATCTCCTCTTGCGAATAAACTGGGTATCGACTCAGTATGTCAGCTACAACATTCTCACTCCCTTTGCAGTGCATCACTTCGAAATCGTACCCTTAAATCGCGAGTATCCATCTCGTGATTCGCGAACATGTTAACTGGCACTTCTGCATGAACGTCAATGCTTTATTATTCGTAATGATCGTGAGTGGACATCCTAGCACATACGTTCTGAATTTTCTAAGGCAGTGTACACGCTCAATAATTCTAGTTCCGTCGTAAAATAGTTTAACTCGGCTCCTCGGAATACTCGGCTGGTAAACGCGATTACCCCGATTTGTCCGTCGTCATCTATTTGATAGAGTCCCAATGCGTATTTACTGTCGTCTGTTTGTAAATAAAACCGCTTGTTCGGGTCAGGATGTCTTAACATTACTGTATCTACAAACAGTTGTTTCACCCTTTCGAATAGTTCATTTATCTCTGGAGTCCATTTAAATCGTACCCCCTTCTTCAATAACTGTAAAAGTGGTCGTGTCTCCTCAGCATATCGGCTGGTAAACTTATTATAGAAATTGGTCAACCCAAGGAATCCCTTTAATTGCTTTGGGTTTTTTGGCTTCGGGAATTTTAAAATTGCCGCTATCTTTTCTGCTGACGAACTAATGCCCTTCGTTGATAACTCATACCCTTAGTATTCTATTTTTTCTCGGAAAAACTTCGATTTACGCAGGTTTACTGTGAGGTTCGCTTTCTTGAGATCTTGTAGTAACAACTGCAGGTGGATGAGATGTTCTTCTATCCTTCCAGATACGCACAAGCAATCATCAACCTAAATAATCGTGAACTTCTTCACCTTTTCTGATAGCACGTGATCCAATCCCCTTGTTAAGCTCGCCAGACTAGTTCTCAAACCAAATGGAGTGACAGTGTATAGATAGCAACGCCCCTTATATAAGAATCCGGTGAAATCACGGCATTCTTCTGCTAACGGTATTTGCCAGAAGCTACTCGTCAGGTCGATAGTGCTCATCACTTTGATGTTTCCACAGCTCGCCAACACTTCATTAATCGGCATCGCTTCTTCATAGTCTAGAACAGTCACGGCATTGATTCTCCGCGGATCCAGGCATACCGACTGATCCTTTTTGATGACGGTTACGATCGGATTAATAAATGGACTTGCAGCTCGTTCGATCACTCCGCACGCCTCCATCTTCTTGATTTCTTCGTCTACGGCTTGTTGATATTGTAGAGAAATTGGCCAACCCTTTATACAATATGGTGTGGTATCCGTCACAATAAATTTATGTTCATAGCTCGTAATCCTTCCTGGTTGTTCCCTGAAGATCTGGCGGTTTATCATCAATACTTCCTCTAATTCCTTCTTCACCTGCGTCTCGACTCCTGTAATTTCTTCCATCTTCTCACGAATCATCTCCCCAATCCGCTTCTCTTCTTGACCAACTTCTATAGCTAGAATTTCAACATATTCAGGTGCATCTTCCCCTGCTTCATGTCTATTAAATGTTATATGGTTCTCCTTTAAATCAATGACACATCAACTCTCTTGCAGCAACCCGATTCCAATTATGCATTCCCGGATTAGATTAGGTATTATTAAGAATACCCCGTCAATGCTATACTGACCAATCTTCACTTCTAACAATAATTGCTGAGTTATTTGTTTACATTTTCTACCGACCGCTCCTTTTACTATCATATTCGTTAATTTTAATATATTTAGTTTTCCCATCTGGCATTTGTGTTTGTGATACCACTCTGCCGAGATTGCATTTATTTGGCTACCCGTGTCAATTAAGGCGACCACCGGTATTCCATTTATGCATATGCTTAGCTCTGGGCATTTAAATTTACGTGCCTTGTTAATTTCTAAATCTTCTTCTAACAAAGCGTCCCTTATTTCTATGAAGGTAGTGCTAATTTCTGGATATTTACAACTTACATCTACCTTATTTCTACTAGTAAACTTACTTAGTTTTTTGCACTCGTTGCTAGGGTGTCAACAAGCTGTGAGTGTCTTTGTGTACCGCTCGTTCCGGTAATAGCGTTGACCTGAGCTTCGTAAACACGTTTGTTTTGTGTTTTTGCGCTCTCTCTCGGCTCGGACCCATTGTTTGAATTTGTCTGCCTCCACCCTACCTTCTGTCGATAAGTCGGCTGTCTGTCACTTTTGTTGTGATGCCAAGGTCGACTCTCGTTCTCATGTTGTTCCGGTTTCACCGCTACCTGCGTCCTATCGTTGTCAGAACTGTCTTCCTTCTTCTTAGGTAACGTCGCAAATTCCATTAGCAACATTTGAAACTCGGTAATATTTTCTACCCCCCTTGTAATGCATGCAACTGCTATATCATGGTGGTAGTGTCGCGCCAATTTCCGTATCAGATGTTGGTCCGATATCGGTGGTATTAGCTGTCGATTTTGCAGTATGCACCTCTCCATGTACTGCACCTTACTAAGTCCACTCTCCGGCCGATATCTTCCGAACTCTAATCGGTCGCGTACACCCTCTTGTACCATCTGGTTCCAGTATTTAGTTATAAATGCGTTCTGGAATTCATTGAAAGTCTTAATATTATTCTTAAACAATTTCCACCAAATGGCGGCTTCTCCTTCTAAGTGTCTGGATACCCAGTTCACTCCTTCGCTCATGTAATGTTCTTTATGAATCTCGTCCAGTTCCTTGAAGAACTCCATGGGGTATTCCCTTTCTCCATTAAATGTAACGTTCTTGAGGTGTTCTGTCGTCATCGCACGTTGCATCGGTGACCTCTCCATTTGTATAATTCTTGCACGTACGACCTCCCTTATCTGCGTCAGTTGACCGTCTATCGAAGTATAATTGTTTTCGTATAACTCGGCGAGTTTCTGAATCTTCTCTCCATTCTTTTTGTTATTATTATTGACTTTAGTATTGTTACGACGGTCTACTCGATCGTCGTAGGTACAGTGGAAACTAAATAAGTACAAGACACCAATTAAGTCACTAATCACACATTTACTTTTTACAGTTAAACAGTTAGTAATTAACAACACAGTGTCTACAACAAATAAAATGAAAATTGTTCACACGCAATAAAATGTCCACTAATATTAGAACTGAATTGTATTACAATTATACCGTCCGAATATAAAACGCAACACTTCACTAATAACTACTTGAACGTACACAGTAATAACTCGAACCTCTATGTAAATATATCGCACTAATACTCTCGAACCGCACAGTCAAAAATTCGCCTCATACTAAACTGAACGTCATTTGAGTACCGGTATTTATAACTAGTCGAATATCTAAACGATTCCTAATTGCGTCGTAGCGTGCGTGTGAACTACGTAAATAACTGCGGCCTTGACACAGGCCGAGCGCCCGAGTGAAGCCCGGCACAGTCGAGAAGATTCTCGCAAAATGCGTCTAGTAGCAGGCTTACATTCTGAATTTCTCTGGAACGTTCGATAAACACGTAGATTGTTCGTGATGCCGTAACAGTATTTAAGGTTTTTATTTCTTGCGCTACTACGATTTGGTGCTTTCTGAACACTTGGTCGTTGTTTTCTAAGTGCTCCTTCACCTCTGCCTGGATCGTCTCCATTTCCTCCCTGACGATCTCCTTTGTTTCGGCTCTTATATTCGGTGTGAACTCCTGGTTTTCTTGTCTTAATTCAGTAATCTGTTGTTCTACGTGTGTTCTGTGTTCGTTTAACTGTTGTGTGAATTTTAGTTCCATACTTTTCGATTTTGTCGATTCTTTCTGCTAATTGTTTCAACTGTTCATTGTTTTCTGTAAATTTTTCTGTCAAGTTTTTATCTAATCGTTGACTGTTTCCTGTCATTTGTTTATGGTATACTGTAAATTTTTGTTCAAATTTTTATTGTTTTCTGTTAATTTTTCTGTCATTTGCTGTGTCATTTGTTGCAATAACGTGACTATATCTATATTTGTTTGTGTTTGCTGTACTTCGCTGCGGACGTCTTCTTCTCGCCTTGCCTCTGAGAGAACCGTCGGGTCTCATTGTCGGTCGATTCTTCACCTATTCTGGTCCCTCCCATTTGGTTGTTGACCTCGACTACCACCTCATTATCACTATTATCCCCGTTATTCGTTGCCATTTTTCATTTATGATTATTATTAAATTTAAATTCCCTTAATTTTCTACTCTTACTACGAGTTAACATCTACTTACATTAACATATATCTTATTTATTGTCTACCCCGTTTCATTCTACCGAGCTTATTAACTGTTTATTAAGTTACTAAATTAAGCTCCACCAGTTGGGCGTCAAATATAAAATGTCTCTAACTTGGTTATTAAGCCCCACGTTGGACGCCAAATATAAAATTTTTGTGGAATTGGCTCCACGTTCTGGTAACAAATATAAAATTTTTGTCGCTGAGCGCCAGAAATAATTAGGAATCTCAGGGTGTTGGTAATAACAACTCTTATGTTTAGAAGCTAATTAATAGATATTATATTTACCCTTTTAATACATTTAAATATGTATATATATAATATATGATATTATCCGCATTTCAATTTGACAGGTTAATTACTTCTCAATTACTACTAACTTCTTATCCTTAGTTAATCTTTACAAGAAATTCATGAATACAGTTAATATCATTTACTGTTTATGACCACTTAATTAGTCCATTGACTATGCTTTCAGATTTATGATCTTAATTACACATTAAATATTATTAATCATCAATGAAAGATTAATTAACACATAAACATTATTTATCATCAACAAAATATTAATAAACAAATGTGAAATATTATTTATCATTAACAAGATTTTAATGAAACTAGAAAATCTCCTTCTTTCTCAACATAAATAAACATTAATCAATAACATGACTTAATATCTAACATTTCAGAAATATCAAACTATCATTCAAAATTTATATTAAATATTTATACTTCGTACTCCTATTCTAGGTCGTAAGATATAAAACTCTACAGGATCTGAACAATTCGTCGGTTCTTTTAGAATGAAACGGGTTAACTGAGTAGACAAATATATTACATGCAATTATTTGACTATAACGTTTAATGTGATAGAGTTACTTGAAATCGCTTATCCATTCCTCCGTCTCGCTCGTTCCACACTTTACACATCACAACATAATTTGTATTACTCTGATTTTTATCGTATCCACCACACTCGCGATAATCATTCGCCTCCACATCCTCCGAAACTCTGACTTTTCATACGGTCGCGCAAATAATAAATAAAACTTCTTCGCACTTGATGCCGCGCACAGAATAAATAATACTACTTGGCTGTTGATTGACGATTGGCTAATTTACTGTACGACTGAGTAATTAACTAATTAACTGATTGATTTCACGGACTGACTGACTGTGATTGTCTCTCTTGCTTTCACTGACTGACTCTCTTGATTTCACTGACTGACTCCTTTACGTTCCTGCATCAGTTACTTTTATAGCTTCACCGAAACTTCCCTTACTGCCGCTACTCTTAAAATTACCATCATTGGCCGAAATTCGAACTTGTTGCCGGTAAGTTTAAAATTGTCCAGTAACCACTCGAAATAATTTCGCGCGCAGAAGTGACGCTTTTTCTAATTGGTGAATTCTTATAGACGCGCACTTTTTGCCGCGAGACCGTTTTCTCGTTAAAAAAGGAAATCAGCTTTCTCCACCACCCTCGTTTATGACGTTTCACTCATTGTATTTTGAAGGCCGAAAACACCCTAAATTTAACGGTACTGCCTATTTTTGCTGTTTTTAGCAAACAAAGCGTTTTATATCTTTACGACATATAAAATTACAATACAATTTTCTTTGGGACGGCGTCAATGTGTCACTTATATAACAACTATGCAGTATAATTCTTATCTGTATGTTTATTTATTAACGATACTAAAATTAATATTAATAGTTTACATCGAAATATGTAATTGATCTAAGTGTGTTTTAGTATACAACTAGCTATAACCGATAGTGTTATGTTACATTATCAACAGCCACAAGTGAACATTGTGGGAGACAAAATATGAAGAGTTAGACACATGCACATGATCAACTACATGAATGTCAAGAGCAGCCTGAAAATAATTAAACATGGTATGTTTCCGTGGAATTCAAGATTTGATGGAATAACTGGTTTTATATTTAACCTATTTCGTATATGAAATTTGCCACTTCCAGAAAGGTGGAAAACATATAGCCTACCAGCAATATGAACTAAAGAGTATGATGGCTGTTAAAACTGTAATGACGTTAAAGGAATTAGCACAATATACTTCGTGTATCACTTTACAGTAAAAATTGCGTACAGGAAGAGGTGAAAATGATTGAAAAATAAATTAGATTTTGTGCTAGTAGATAATTTCTTCACTTCTCTAAGTTTCTAAACAAATAGTGGCTTACAATCTCCAAACGCATATTGTATTCACAATTGTAAACGCTGTTGTATTCATGAGAAACTATTTGTTACACTCGGAATACTACTGTCGGAGTAGCAAGCAAAACCTACGTATTTAACATATGCGGTTAACCTATTATACAGAGATGAAAATGTGACAATGTGTGTTAAAATGATGGAAAAGAATACCTTCGGAAATCGATATTACTAATTGTTTCAAAATAGCTTGGTGCTTACCTCCAACGTATTTTTAATGTACTTAAAGTAAGCTCTAATATAATGGAGGAAGGAGTGCTACAGTATTGGTTAGAGACAATATTTTATCACCACATTTTTCTGATAATCAGGATGTAAGTGCCAATAATGAATTACATCTACGTTACACATTTAGAAAATTACAGAAGAACAGATGAAACAGGTCCGTGAAATGAATACACTCAGATGATTGTAATGGTAGTAGGTCACGAAAGGTAAGATGTAGAATTAATAACAAAACTTATAATGAATAAAAGAAAAAGCAAAGCATTTGGGTGTAACAATAAAATTTGTTGGCGGCAACATAGATACCCGGAAATTATATAGCCAACTCTGGTGTACACTGAACACAACGAAAAAATAGATTGTAACAAAATTATAGAATGTAATAAAAGAAATCAATCATGAATAAATTTACGTAGATAGACTAATGGAAGCTATGGAGCATACAAATAAGTCAGAGTAGAACACAAAGAGAAATATAAATATGAATTTATGTAGACATAGGCTATAATAATAAAAATAGACGAAAGCCGATTTTATTGGTTAATTTTATAAACGTCAAATGAAGGACGGGCAATTAAAAGAAATACTACTCTCTAGACGGGCGGTTAATACTACTCTCAAGATGTAGAAAAAGAAAGTCTAAATATTTCTGAAAAAAAAACGACTTTAAGTAGCAAAAACAAAATATACGAGCAATACCATGTTTACAGATACAAACGAAGACCCGGTGAAAAAACACTGCTTAACAGAAAAGAAGATTATAGGGATTTAGTTACATTTAAAGTATTAGATTACCTCGACACTAAGATGCCGCGTCGGGTAGTTTATCGTTAGTCGGCTTCCGTATGACGTGCGGGCAACAAGTGGTGGCCAGCTTCGATTTTCAAATCGTCCGTTTGGATTCAGTTTTCGTTGTAATATTAACGTTATTTTTAAAATTTAAAATTTTTTAAGTGTTGTGTTTTAAGTTGCGTGTTATATGTACCTGCGTCGACGACGCTCACCTGAGTGGACATTTTTTATAAATGTTATGTAAGTTTACTAAATGATCCAATTGAAGATGGAACACAACGGTTCCGAAACGCATCTTGGATAAAAAACTAAAAAAATCACCGACTGGTATATCTAGAGGTGTATTTATAAGTACTAAAAAATTCTTTAGACTTTTAAGTAATGAACGGCTGAAATTCGTCCCTACAATATAAACGGCTGAAATAAATTTACGATTTTTAAACAATGCCCGTCGTTACAGACAATTCGGCAATGATGTGATGTATACCCGTACATAGCGATTTACGTAAGAAACTTATTTATTTGGACTTTTGTGGAAACTAGACAGCTGTATCTCCAGCTTCTGTCCAATATCCGGCAAGCGGCTAATGTCATCAAAGAATCAAGGTTCTAACATATGAACCCTCCCTATTTCTACCCATTCTGATCTCCATTACCTCTCCATCTGCTGTGTTGTCCAGGAACGTGTTGTCCGTTATAAAATGGGGCAAATTGTCCTGTTCCCTTGTCTATTTCTTTAGTGAGTCTGTCGTATCTTGTATATCTTTCAATATGTGTATGTTCTTCTCCTTTTTCATTATTCACGCCCTTGTCATTTTCCTCCAATTCACATTAGCATGGCTTTCCTACACTCTATCTTTGAGGGCACCCTCTATCTCATGCCTTTCTTCATTTCCTGCTTACCTATTGTCAAACTTGGTTACATTGTGTCTAACTTTGTTGTATATTACTGAAATAAAGTTATACATAGGCCTAACGTTTGTATAAACCTTACTTTTTCGTTGATTCTTAGATACAACTGTTTCAACAACACATAAAACTTATTACATCTTATACGAAACTGTCTTAATATACGCAACCCTACGATATAAGGGTTACCCTATGTTCAAGTTTGATAATGCGCTATCAAACCTGAACATTAAATTTAATTTACGATTCGGTGCATATAAGGCACTCACAATATTAGTGGCATTATTTTGATTAGGAATTATGGCAGTCAGTACTTATAACGTTTTATGTAATTTTAAACTGTAATTCGGTTAAAGGTTTAGTTTAGATTGAACGTATATGCTAAGGTGCTGTTAAAGTAAGATGAATTTAGGTACATAGACGAGCAGAAGATAACCTATAAGGATTGATGTAACAGTATATTGTACATATTTATTTCCGAACACTGACTTTGTCCAAAGAAGTAATAAGAAAATCAAGAAAATGGCTATGTGCATAAGCCTATAAAAGTTTATGTTTAAATCGGAATAAACTTTCAAAATTTATCTGTACGTTGCTGATAAAAAACGATTTGCAATTTGTTTAGAAGTATCTCATCCTTGCCAACAGGTGTTGTTGCATCCTTTCACATCCGTACGTACATACGTAATCAGCTGTAGTGATAGATGACATGTGTCTGTCACACCGTGAATTGAACAGATGTATTGCGTGTGGCGCCTGTTAGCCTCTTGTCAACCATGAACTGAGAGCCGTACTCGTTATGACATTACTTGTCAACCGCCAGAACATCCGTTTGCATATTGCGTTGCTTATCCATGCGACACTCCGCGTTTGCATGTGCGATTTCTATATTTTCTGGC
The DNA here is from genome assembly GCA_034769895.1 of Magicicada septendecula. Taxonomy (NCBI): domain Eukaryota; kingdom Metazoa; phylum Arthropoda; class Insecta; order Hemiptera; family Cicadidae; genus Magicicada; species Magicicada septendecula. Next base: position 515,625,719 of record CM068368.1, on the reverse strand, counting down.
AACATTTTAAAATCCTTTGCACCCTTTCCTCTTGAATTTTTTACGTATCGTGAGTTTTGACAGTTCTAAATTTTTTTCACCAATCTCTTTCCACAAAATTATCAGCTGTCTCTTGATTTAACGTCAGCGTTATGAAACAACATCATGCAAACAAGAGGAAGTAAAACAACGTAATCAAAAATTGTAGTAATTATTCCAAGATCACATTTAATTCAACAACATTTCTTAATAAAATGCAATACTTCAATTAAATTCAATACTAACAATTTTAAAAATAAGCAATAATAATTAATTTAATTAAGTTTCTCAGTATCCTTGCAGGTTTTTGGAACGGTACTGCTTACTGGCACAAAAAGAAACACTAAGGTAGTAATTACTTCTATTTATCTAATCGGTACTGATAACAGTCGTAAGGAATGTGATAATAAATATTATAGCTATACTATATAATTCCGTTCAACCACTAGTTTTGCTGGAATCACTCCCGTTGCGTCATATACTGATTACCTAAACTCCACTGGCTGATCCAATTTTGATTGGTTCTCGTCAACAAGCTCTTGCGTAACCTTATCTTCAGCCACTTTGCCCTCGGGCGCTTCTATCAGCTCAGGAACAAGCAAGAGTTTTGTCTAGACCCATAGTTAGCTTTCCAATAACTTCTTTTGTCGTTACACTTATTTGTATTTCCCCTGCTAGTTCTTCCTCCATTTCCGCTTTCAATAGGGAGGGTTCCTCTTGCCCAGACCTGTTGACTTTTTCTTCTACTAATGCCACTCGCTTAATCGAATGGTTGGTAGACACTGTCATTTTAGCAATGCAAAGCTTTATCTTCTCTTGGCCAACATTCAAAACATTCTCTCTTAAGTCCACAACGAATCTACGAATCTGTAGGCATTCATAATGTCCGTGCCCAGAATCACTTCATCGACAATGTCAGCAACGAGCATTTGGTGGCTAACTCGAGAAGACCCAGGCGTACACGTATGTCTACCTTTCCTAGCACCTTGACGGGGCTTCCGGTCAAAGACTGTATTGTACAAGAGCTAATTAGAGGCTGGCGGTTGCTGATTAAGTCAGGGCGCAAAATGGACCTTGTTGCGCCCGTGTCAACTGTAAATGATGTTGGTTTACCTTCCGAAAATCCATTAACTGGTCTTATGTAGCGTGGAAACTGTGTGCTGTTCTGGGGCTTTACTTCTCCAATTGGTGCGACAACTCTCTTCTCTCGGTATCTTCTTCTCCCAACAGTCTACCAGTAGATGACCACGTTTTCCACAGTTGTAACATTTCGGTATTCTGTCTTTTTCAAATCGTTGCGACTCTCTTGAATTTCTGAATTGTTTGTCCGACAACATTGTTTCTCTGCACACATTGTAACGGCAATGTGACACAGGGATCTTCTGACTGCAATGTGATGGCACAAACCAATTAATGTTGCGGGACGCTGACTTGGCAGCTTAAAACTCTAGGGCGTGGACAAGAGCTACTGAGCTATTTCGTTGCCTTGCCACTCGTAACACTTGCTGAAGTTCACAATCTCCGATGCCATCAATAAATGTCTGCACCGCAAACCTTATTCGAAAATCTTCTGGTATTTCAGGATAGGCCAATCTAATCAATCTGTCGATACTTGCTTCAAACTCTTGAAGACTCTCCCTGGAACGTTGTCTCCTTGTTCTCAACTGAGCGTAGCACACATCTCGCAAATGTTTATCACCGTAGCGTAATTTTAGAACTTTTAGCAACTCGGCATAGATGTTCTGGCTGTCAGGTGGCACTTTCTGTAGTAATTCTGCCGCAGGTCCTTTTAATGCAAGAACGAGTGAAACAGCCTTGCCTTTCTCTGTCCTATTATTTGTGCATGCAGCAGCTTCGAATTGGCATAAATACGTCGCCCAGTGTGTGCTACCATCAAAGGTTGGGGCCTTGACATAAACTGTCCCAACCGCAGGCGAGGTGACCTTCTCTATTGACTTATTTTCTGTGTCTTTCTCTGTCTTTATCATTGGTACAGTCTGTTCAAAAAGTTGTTTTGGTTGTAACTTCAGGCACTGTTCAACTTCATTTTTAACCTGCTCTTTTATATTTGTAATCGAGTCTTCTATTTTTGTTGACATAGCTTTTTCCACACTCAAGACAGATTTTTCTACTTCAGCTATTTTATTTTACATGGATTCTTCTACATCAGATATTCTGGTAATCTATTTATTGAGCTCACCTCGTAATTCACCTACGTCACCACGTAGGAGACCCAATTCTGCGGTAGTATGTTCTTTCATCTGCTTTTGCTCATGAATTAACGCTTTGATGTCACCTGTTTCACGTTTACGTTCCTCTGCCTCCTGCTTACGTTCCTCTTTTTGTCTTTCTTCTGTTTCTAGCATTAGTGCTTTCTGACGTTCTTCAGCCTCTTCTTTTTCCTGTTTTCCTTCTTCTTTTTGTTGTCTTTCTGCTTCTTCCGCCTCCTGTCTGCGTCTTCCTCTGCTTCCAGTAGGAGGGTTTTCTGTCTCTCTTCCGCTTTCTCTCCATCCTGTCGTCGTCGTTCCTCTGTCTGTAACAACAGCGCCTGGAAATTTTCCATCATCTGACTGGCATCCATTGTTTTCCGATTAATTACGAATTACACTCGTCTTGTACAAAATGTCCACTGTTTCCACTGTTAACCGTTCTATCCCAGTTCTGATACCACTGTTACGACGGTCTACTTGATCATCGTAGGTACAGTGGAAACAAAGTAAGTACAAGACACCAATTAAGTCACTAATCACCAGCTTTAACTTTTACAGTTAAACAGTTCGTAATTAACAACACAGTCTACTACAACTAATCAAATAAAAAATGTTCACACACAATAAAATGTCACTAGTATTAAACACAATTGTATTTAAATTATACCGCCCGATTATAAAACGCAACATTTCACTAATAACTACTTGAACGTACACAGTAATAACTCAAACCGCTTTGTAAATATGTCGCCACTACACTGAAACCTAAGGCCGCTGTCGCCATGTATTTATACCTGCGCTGACAAACCAGAATGTTCCTAATTGCGTCTTAGCGCTCGTGTGAACTATGTATGCTCTGTATGACTATGGTTGGTGTGTGGATCCTTGACTTACCTGCTGCCTCTCCCCCATTGTAATACTTCCGCCCGGGCTCGACAGCAGCTAATTGCCGCGTGAGTCACCTCACTGTGCGTCCAGTATGAAACAATTTTTTGTTGCCTCGCCCAATACTGGTAAAATTTTGTTATATTTGAAATCAGCGAAATAGTACGATGAAAATGACACCAAACACGACTAAAAAATATTAAATTTTAAGGTGTTTCAAGGTAAAAGCTCAACAACTACTTTAATATACATCTTCAGTGCATAGTGCTTTATAACACCCAATTTTTACAATGGGACGGAAGTATTACAATGGGGGAGAGACAGCAGGTAGGCTAAGGGCCCACACGCCAATCATCGTCATACAGAGCATAATTAACTGCGGCCTTGACACAGTCCGCGCTGCTGGCGCCTTCGAAAAACCTCTCGAAAATGCGTCGACAAGCACGTACGCCACACGCGTTACATCGAGATTCTTCTGGTACATTCGACAAACACGTAGATTGTTCTGTAATCTCGTAACAAAAATTATATTATCTAATATACAATTATGTAATTGTAGCTACAATTATTACAGGTTGTTACGTACCAAACTATCTTCACCGTTACTAGGTTACTTGAGTAAGCTTTCTTAACAATTATGGTCTATTGCTTTACTTGTTACGTTATTGCGATATTTTAGTGTAAATGAAAATCTACACTGAAACTTATTAAATTACTCTCTTACCTTCCCAAAACCCATGGCTGAGATTCGCAAAGAATTCGGCCTTGCTGGTCTTACATTTTAATAATAATTTTGTTAGCGTGGTTGTCAATAACTTGATCGTGTGGTGAGTAGTCACTAAAGCCGTGTGCTGTAGATTGAACGAACGATTTGACTGGAAGTGTGGCTAGCGACAGTTTCTCTTATTTTTTTCTTTTTGTAATAAAACAACTTGTATGCGAAAGCGCCTAAAAATGTATGTACTGATTAATTAAGCACTATGTTACAGTTAAAGAAATTTGTTAACATTTATTATTTTATCACTGTCATAAAGACTGTGATTGTTGTCTCAAAAAAGATGGGTCTTTAGTATTGTATTAACATAAATGTTTCACTTTCCAGATTTATTTCAATGTTGTTCATCAAATATTATCTAATCTTGTCTATCTCTGCAATCTTAGTTTGCTAGATTTCTACAAAAATATAGCGTTATGAGATGCTCCAGTCAGGTTCGAATAGACACCTATCTCCTTTTTATGTCTTTTTGATCTCTCTAAATACATCTAAATTGCTTACATTTTTTATATTTCATGCTACCTAAAACTACCCATTGACATTCCATTTGATTTTATTACTTTTTATATATTTTACAATAGATAATACACCGTGTTTTGAGAGATTTTGTTTTTTATATATCTCTCCACTACATTTCCATGTGAATTTCAACTTACTTAGTGTTCCATTGCGTTTACTTTATAAGATGCGGTTTGACCATAGATTGTCCTTTTGTGTCTCCCATTTCTTACTTTCTAGCTGTGCATATAGTGAGCATTATTTACAAGTTCTTTTGCTTATTGTCGTAATTATTTTATCCTTTGATTCATTACTAGAATGTGTGTAGTAGTAAAACGTCTGTATTAGTTTGACGCTACGAAAGAGTACTAAGAAGCCGAGAGGAACTTTGTTATTAAAAAAAACATGAAAATATATATTTAATAAACTAATGTAACTCGGTATAAAAACTACATAGATAAGTCAGATGCTATAATTAGACACTACAATTACCATTATAAACTCCACTCCTGTTTGTAAAATTAAGTTATTGGTAAAGAAAATTGCAAATCAGTAAGTACCTTAATGCGTAGGTAAACTGTAAAATAGAAATCATAAAGTGTATGGACATCAAAATTTGTCATTTTATTAATATTAACTTACCATAACACGAATTCAGTGCCAATGATACTTCTCTCATAAAAGTGCAGGTTAAATTGAATTTCCCTTTTGCAAAATATTGCAGAGTAAAATAAAGTAATACGGTGTCATTATAACGTTGTTATTTAACGTAATTTATATATCATTTAAAGAGGTCATGTATATATTTTCATACAGCTGAAATTATAAATGTTCTGTATCATTTATGTACAGTTTTGTTGTTAATTTACAGACAGTAATATTAAATGAATTTTGGGAAACCAGACATTTCAAACCAGATTATTGACCAAAATCTTAATTTTATAAATTAAATAAGGAAACAGCGAAATAATTAAAAATAATGTAACGTTTATAATTTATGCTTACCTTAAAAATGTTATAATAGAGGAAGACCATAATGATACAGGGTATGTAGAACGACGATAGGGAAGAGTAAATGATAAAGTCGGAATTGTAGAAGACGCAGAGATCCGGTATCCGATCCGGGGTGTTGTTGAGGCCCAATACAAGCGGACTGCCGATGGCCGCACTGATCGCCCACACAAGCACTATTGTTAACCACACGCGTCTGTTGCTCTTGTGCTTCGCATATTTTATTGGTTGTGTCACCGCTATGTATCTGAAACATACAATCAAAATTTCATGCAGAAATCAACTCTTTCAGCTAAATTACCAAATGTATCATTTGCGAAATGTAGGTTTATAATGAATTGGGAAAAAGAATGCTCCCTATGTATATACGCACAACAAATCTATATTATAGTGCGTTATGAATAATATTCTTGGTAGGCCTATGTTACGTTCGCCATAGTGCGTTATGAAGAATATTTCTTCAATCTGTATTCGAAATATTAGAAAATATGTATGGATCATGACGTATGGTAGACGCCGTGGTGAAGGATTTTCTGCTGGTAGTGGAATGGCATGCAGTTCACAGTACCTACCTTGGAGCCTATTTTCTACATATCAATAATTATATTGACTCTGTGGAATTCGATTGTAAAACAGAATTTAATTATTAAAATGAGGGAAGTCTAGTTGCATATTTATTTGATCCAAATTCACAAAATCTATGTTGAAGAGCAATTTATATTTATTATTTACAAAATATAATTTTGTATATCAAAATCGCTACTTAGCTTCTAAGCATGCTTTTTAACCTTTCATTTTATCACACTAAATTATGTAAATTTTAAGTTGTAAATACTTTATTATATTTTAAATGTAGTTAAATTTCCTGATACGATAGTATACTTCATATAAAAATATTATTAAAAAACGTGAATTTTTACGTAATATAGAATCGCAATATGTAGTTTTGTGTAAATAAGGATGGCTCCAATAAAATGTTTTGAGAATAGTTTTTCAAAAGCGTTTTGTTTTGTTGATTATTAATTGTGTAAATATATTACACACACACACACACACACACACACACTCTCTCTCTCTCTCTCTCTCTCTCTCTCTCTCTCTCTCTCTCTCTCTCTCTCTCTCTCTCTCTCTCTCTCTCTCTTAGTTTAAGTAATTAAATTGTTTCTGTCCGAAATTAACAGGAAAAATAAAGAACTATTTAAAATAAAAATTAAATTCAAAAACTTAAAATGCTACACAGGCTTCACAATATGAAGTTCAATAACCTAATGTAATGAAATAACAAATATAAAAATAAGTTATAAGAGAAAAGTCAAGTCTAAAATTAAAAACTTGTTATTTTCATGGTCTTATAGGCTAAATTATTATTATTTAAATGTAATATACGTACATACGGAAAGTCATATTAAATTTCAAAGTATAATTTATTTTTATAAAACACGTTTTCTAGTGAAACTGTGGCTCGAAATTCAAAAAATTGGTAAATAATTTAATGAGTTACGGAGGAATAATATTATTTTAATAATCCTTTACTAAAAGCAAATAGAAATATTTTAATTTTCATAGGGATCAAGAAAGTACCACGTAACTATTACTTACGCAAAAGGTAAAAAAAATTTGTTATTTTAAACAGGATTAAGAATTTTATCACTTAAAGGTGACAAACAAATAAATACATAGTACTGAAGCTTGTCGTCACAAATCTTAAATCGACTTTCCGTGTTACCAGTTGGGAATGGTAATGACTAGACATTACACAATCCATTAAGTAAGTAAGCGTGTATCACATTGGAGAAAATCACTCCACATTATATATAATGTCATATACTTAGCAAAGCAGATCACTTGAAAGTGTCATTATACTAAGATATAAAAATCGCTTTATTTTATGAGTTTTCTAACCATTTTCTTTCGTAATAAAATTGTAAGCTCTTATCGTTTGGAGGATAGAATTACAGTGGTAGCAGAAATGACAGTGCTTAACATACATTCTCATTTTCAATTCCAAAAATACGTAACTGGCACACATGCTTTCACATGGTTTTGCTTTATGCAAGAAAGATTTCACTTCCTAACCAAGGATAATTTTGAAGAAATTAACTTGTAATTAACTTGTAAACAAAAATTTAAAGAAAATTAAAAGAAAAAGTAAATTGTGACACAGGCGTCTTACATATATACGTATCTGCATATACGCTCTCGAGCGCGCGCGCGCGTATGTGTGTTTGTGAAATCATCAATCAGAAATGATTCTTTTAGATGGCCGGTTATTCATTTCGTGATAAGAGAGTAGTTATCGTATGATCTCTTCTAAACGTAACAAAATTAAATTGGAATGCAGTAAAGCAAATATAAACATCCCAAAGAAAGGAAGTATCTACAAGATATCAAATAAATTCTAGACCGATTTCTGGGTAGGATAACTCCACATTTATGGCAAAACACAAACGAAAAAATGATTTTTCCATTGCTTGTATTGTTGTTATATTTTTCTCAAAGAAAGAAATAAAGTAGGTTTTAAAACTAGTGGCTTTTGGGGACAATAGCCCCAAATTACTGAAAATGAAGTGAAGAAATAAATTTATTAGGAATTACGTAATTGTTTTATTTAATAATTCAATAAACTCATAAACAAATTGCACCAGTTTTGTGCTGTTAGCACTATATAGTGAAAGCAGCCTAGGTGGTTGCATCGTTCCGTAACTCTATTTCTGTGCATACGGTAATCTTTTCATAAACCGTAACATTATCTCAGCCTTGCTCAATCGTTTCGTTGAATACTATCTGTCCATCTGTTGGAGCCCAAACCCATGAATAAAGTCGCGATTAGCAGATAGCTTTCAATTTTCCTGAAAGTCTGGCCTTGAAGTCTTTTAACAGACATATCAAATGCTAGCCTTAATGGGAACTGCAACCTTGACATACAGAATATATGTTTCAAATATGGCCTAATTGTATTGGAACTTAAGGTTTTCGTTTAGCCGCTAACCATGCAAATCCGTTCAGTGATAATCGCAAAATTTACATTTGTTTAATTACAATGATACTTAGAGAAAAAAATAATTTTACCAGTAACCTGGAATTATGATCTGAACAACGAGCCATCTCCCAAGGTCGTATAACGTACTGAACTACTACAATTTTGGTTCCTAACGGAATTTAATTTGTAGAGATATTTGATCACATAGGACAAATATTCAAATGCTACTAGCATATTTAAATATATTGTTTTAGGATAATTGAGTAAACAGAGTAGGTTAAAATAATCTAGACATAGGTAACTGTCAACTTAGTTCTTTAGTAGAACGTTTAATCAAGCAATTTACGATTATTGTAGAAATGGTAAGAAAAAAGAATCAAAAAGGGAAAGACGAAAAAATTAAAAACACTTTAAAAACGATAAGGGTAAGGGTATTAAAATAGATTACTAAAAACGAATGTAATATAAATAAATTCTGCTTCATCTAGACATTTGGAAATCACTGATACGCTGAATAGGAATAACAAAAACAAATAAATCTCAAACTCAAGAGTGTGCTGACACTTTAATAAACTTTCTACGTTATTTTTACATGTTATGGTGCAGTAGTTATCAGATCCCTGAATCACACTTCTAACCTTAACAAGTTTTTATTGGGGGGGGGAAGGGGTTATGTCTGCTAGCCGGGTGCTTTATCAAACCAGCACACCTGTTAGTGAGTGGTCACGTTATTATAACCGTATACGTTAAGTAGCTCTATTTATTATGGACTGAACATTTTGTCATCCATTAAACTGTATAAAAATTTTGTAAATTATTATTCTTACTTTTGCTTACTTGTGTGTTTTGCGGAATTTAAATTGAAAACATGATTTTAGTCCTTCAAACTAATACTAGTATTGTGTATAAATAAGTGACGCACACTTTTGTTAGTTTTCATTTTTTTGGTCATCAGAAAATCATGTAAATTATTTTCCTGACTGAATATTCAGGGTATCGTCACAAGCAATATCAAATAGTGATGTGGTATATAACATATACAAATAATAATAATGATAATAATAATATCAAACACGTGTATAAAGTACTGAGACAGTTAAAGTACACTAAAACCCTGCCTCCTTTGTTCTATCAAGAATCACCGTTGTAGTAATTTTCCACAATGCTTCACTCTGTTACTATTTCTTTCTCTATGTAGGCTTCATGTCTTTGTTGAGTATTGTTCTTGTTTGCCTAGTAATAATACTGGTATTGGTATTAATAAAAGATATCGAAATACGTAATTAAGATCGGATATTTAAAAGTATTTACTTGGAAGTTAAAATGACTTAAAATTCTTATTACTTTATAAGAGGATGTCGAAAGCACTTTTAATTACTGTTTCAGTTCTCTCCAAATAAGGCATTTAAATTTTCATTTACTCAATTAGCTCTAGCATTTCGATATGTTATTTATCTATTTAACCCTTCGTTATTAACGCTATCCATATAAAAATATTTTCACCTGACACGTATTACAAAAAATATAACGTTATTTTTAAATGAAACTGTATCTTATACAGTGAATATTAATACAAATAAATGATAGCCTACAGTACTGTCACAACACGGACAGATTGACTTTCAGCGCGCGCTCAAGCAAACACCACAATCACGTGTTTTTCTGAAGACTAACGGAGCTCTCGTGAGCGGTCAAGCGAGACACATTGATAAATTGCGCCAATACCACATCAATCATTGAGGCCGTGATATTGTCTCTATCGTTGTTCCCCCTCTGTGTGCGTCCTCCTTTGTTTGACCAGCTCCCCCCCGCGCACCCCCCATGCACACTCACAATGGAAACGGTGGTTTTATTTTTGTTTGTAGAATTATCAGAGAAGACAAAACAAAATAATAGTTTTAATTGAATTGTTTTTGCCACACTCACTTTGCTTATCACAGATCTCACTCGACCGTCTTTGTCTGTATGTAGTCACACAATCTGTTTGTCTTCTCTTACACCACCTAATGGTTTAACACAGAAATATCGAAATCTTGTTTTCGTTTTGTGTTTTCTGCCAGATTTATTTAACTTGCATATTACGCAAGGGTACAAATTTTTCTGACAAAGTGAGTAGGAATTATGAATTTGCGGATATGTCTATGTAGCCTACATTAGACATGAATTTATGCTTGACTCTTAATTTGTGACATTAACTCATGTAAAAAAACATCAAATTGAAGAAATAATGGAGAACATGTTTGTCCATATTTTAAGTTTACCACTGAGTATCTGAATTTGTAAATAAGTTGTGTGTACAAATAATGTGTACAAATGTCGGTGTGTTTCATAGTGACATCGTCAAGAAATCAAAAACGTCTTGAAATTTATACCTGGTAGGCCTATTTATGACAAGTGGGAAGACGTTAATTACATTTGAATAAGGTAATAAGGTAGTGGGGCTATGAAAAATAAATAATAGTGAAATATACTGCTATGTATATAATATTAATTAAAAATAAGAAAATAATATTATGCATCATCAATTGCGCAATAGAAATAGATATTTTCCACTATAATTAAACACACACAAACACACTTCTGATATTTACAGTACATTTACGAAATAAATCCTGGCAATTATTGGATATGTGTTGTGCAGAGTCCAGTCACTAGTAAAACGTGTAACTTTAATATTACACAGTTGCTACTGACATAATTAATGTAACAAAATCGATAATTCAAGTCAAACGTGTTTGGAAAAGCGCAAAGCATAGTAACCGCCGTATTAAAAGAAATAAACTATTTTGAAAGTTAATACTTTTACGTAATTTTCGACATTAGCGATACTAATATAACAGTAAAATAATATAGGTGAATATTTACTAATTATTGACATCACATTTACTGCCACAGTTTTCTTCTCAACTAATCCATTTTATAGTAGCCTACATATAGGAACAACGAAAAAGTCTTTATATTTATAATGGACGAGTTGAAAAAACATAAAGAATTGTAATATTACTTATAACGAATTCGACGTAAAAGAAAACGCTGTTAAAGCCTCATGAGTTGTTGGCTCGATTTACATTTATATAGGTCCAAGTAAAGGCCACTGATGACTCCGGTTCTGCGTCGTCGTTCCCGTATATTACGTTCATATCTTACTGTGTTACACGCGCTAGTTGTTATTGGTTTTATTAGTCTACGTCATTAACTTATATCACCCACATTACGGTCGACGTTTCTTATTGTTACTATAGTCCATTCAACTAAAGAAGATCGCTGACTTTCAAAGCCTGCCAATTCCACAAAAGTAGAGCCAAAAATTAAAGAAACACATAGTTATAATCGTCAATCGCTTTTCTTTAAGTGGTTTATATTTCATAATTTTACAGCGGTAAAATAAGTGTTTTTTCACGGTAAAGCAATATTTAGAAAAAGTCACGGTTTTTTCATTGTTTTACTGTAACTGCCAAATTTATGAATTTATTTCTTAGTAAGTAATGCCTTGAAAAAATTTTCTTGTCCAAGGATTGTTGACCCACTCATTCTACACAACATGTAAACATTTCAAGTTTATATTTTTCTTTTTTTACTAGTTATTAATTTTTTTCTAAGATCATGTTTTCTCGTAATCTAGAAACGTTTAACAATCAAGTGTTATATCGTTTTGAAGTTTACAATCCCAACAGGTTGGTTAAATTATTGAAATTAGTTTAAGATGCTTTGCTGAATTTTAACTGTGAGATAAGTTTAGAGCGAAAGGTCAAGCGACGCATACAGTAACAGGCGTGGCGTAGTAAACCACAGCGCAGCAGGTCGGCCTCATAGCGCCAGTTAGGTGTGCTGAATGCAGGGGCCTTCCGTAAGTAGGGAATGCGTTTGTAATCTTTTTGCGGTAAGCCTATATTAACCTAACAAACGAGGCTTTTCAGCCTCCCTGTCGGAGATATGAATAAACTGCAGACATTTTTTTTATGATGCGCTTTAAATATTTTTCCAACTTTAATTACCCGTGAAGTGCATTATGAATTATTAAAGAAAGTAGTGATTAACCAGATGTCTGTTCGTATTTTCTGGTGTCTGAATTATGTGTCCCAAAATATTGAAGTGACCAGAATTTATTTATTTTAAGACCTACGGCTACATAAACGTTTATATTTTTGTTATGTCCTCAATAATATTTTAAATTATTGTTACGACTTTTTAACATTTTATATTTTGTAACAATTAAAATTTCAACATATTTTATGCGTTATAAAACAATTCAGGCAAAATAAAATTTCTTAAACATTAGAAAAATTGTACTACAATATTAATTACATAATTATATAGGCTACATACCACAACACAATGAAGGGTACTTAAGGGGATAGTGGCAAAAAGGTGCGATCCCCTCCAGAATTGAGTCATCGCCAATGTCCATGTCATCCTCTTCTGACTCTGAGGAATTATTTCCCGTTATGTTTATGACGAACTGTGCCGTGTTTTGGGAAAAACGCGGCGGTGTTCCTATATATATATATAGCGGAATGATTAAAATTACGTATTTGACTACGCGAGGGAATTACGTAAAAATCTACGTACGCTTAATCGGACTTTGTCATTGGGATCTACCCCTCTGCCGGCCGACTCGCGCGCGCCCTATCTCTGAGGTTACGTACAGTTTTTTCAAGAGCCGGTTTGTTCAGTTCGACTTTGGCTCTTGGCGCATTATCATCTGGTCCCCGGCTGACAGAGTAGATGTAGAAGTTTTTTCGTCTTCCAGCTACTTCTATGGATAGGTAGAAGCCTACGTGACCTCCGGTAAGTCTATTAATATATATAAATTAATTGTTCTTAAAAACAAATTGTTTTTATTTGATATTAAGGTGGATGCGTTGCGATAGATATTGCAGTGAGTCATTACCACGTGGCGGCTATCAGGTTAAAATTTGTTTCATGTATGTTTAATCTCAACCCTGGGTAACCGATTTTAGCAGTAATGATATAATAATGTGCTATATTAATGCAGTAATAATCCTATTGAAGTCACTAAATCAAGATGGGGCGTAAGTCAGTTATTTTCTGAAATCCCTGTACATCACGGACTTGTTACAAGTTGCTAATTCCTGTAAGGGTGAGTAAGTGCGTCATGAAAACTTTTGCATAACTGTTAATTAAAATAATCATTATTATGGAGTGACTATATTTGGACATATTATATATTAAAATATTTAATGGGGTTATTTTGAAGCGATTTACTACATTCAATGGGGTTCTATACTTAGTCAATTTTTGGAGTTTATAAACTGGGCAGGCCATGCTATGTCAGCTGGTAAATGTGGTAGTGTGTTTTATTAACTTGTGAGTAATCCCAGATATAATTGTGCAGGGTTTCTGATGTAGACGGGAATCTGCCCCGCTCCGGAAGGACGGCCGAACAACTGCCTCAGATGCTGTAGTTTCAAACACCTTCGTCAGCTGTGTCAGCCGGAAGGATGGACTAGATACACCCAACGGAACCCTCTTAACTCCACGCTACTAACCAGGTGAAATTTAACCTTATTAAACCTAAATCTTGTGGCCGATAAACTCTTTGAGACTCTCGTGTAGACGCTCCAGTTTGGACAATTATTTACGGACAATGGGTGTCATGTGTTATTTTGTAATTTGTAAGGCTTACGCCTCCTATATCAATATTATGTCTATCTCGTTCTGAGAGTGTAAACTCGGCCAGGGTCACGCACCACCCGGGTCGAGGGGAGTTTCGGTAAATAGGGTTGGATCTAAATCTGTTTCTGTCTTAAGCATGCCTGGACGGATGTATCTGTCCACGTTGGGAAAATGATGTTTAATTGATATTTTGGTTAATGTGGGCTCATGTATTTTATTATTCATTAACGATCTGGGAGATGTTTTAACCTGTGGTCGACTCCCGTAGGAGCCGTCCACTGCAGGTCTGTATGTGTCAGATTTTGCTGGATCTCGCCCGATGCCTGACCCGGCCGGTAGTCAAGTTTTTTATGAACACTGTAAGCGGGTTTTAGTACCTTCATGACATAGATTCCGTTTTACAAAATTCTGTTCCACTGTTCAGCTAATTTGTACACTTTAAATTTTGCCATTGCCAGTTAGATATTGTCACAGTTTGTATTTTACCACAGTAAATTTTGTAACGTTAACTTTTATTGCTCACTATACCAATTAATTAACCATTAAACAACACAAGATTAATCAGTATCAGTTATCAATATTCATGGTGGTCACGTTCCACTATTTTTACAAATTCTGTTATGAAAATAAAAAGAAATATAAAATGCAGTTAGGCAACCGGGCATCCATGTTAACCTCGTGATGGCACTCTTCATCATTATCATTGACGAGATCCAAAATTGATAATTAAACATCTGCATGGGATTTGTGCGCAGGCCGCATGGCTTACATAGAACATTCAGATTACTACTTATCTAATTAAAATTTCTGGGCATGTCTGCTCCACTCCTTGGGATATATTAATTGAGGTTTTTGGGGTGTAGTTAATTTATTAAGTGAAAATTGAGGTGGGCCGGATACTTGGTCAGAATAAGGGGGGTTAAGGGTGTATAAAAAAGAAACTTATATACGCTGCTAACCGGGGTGAACATGTGATGTGTTACTTATCTGTAAATGTCTTTCTATGTCAATTATATGTGTGTGTTGTGTCTTATATGATTGTTACATTGTTATAGTTGATTATGCATGTGTACATTTCTATATATTTATATCATGTTAGGAAAGGTGTAATTACTTGCAGGTCGAGATTGTGTGCCATTTTACAATTGTATTATTATCATTTATGTGACATTCAACGATTTGCTATTCAATGATTATTCAGATATTTATTATTTATTCAATACTTATTGATGTTAATAATTTATTATTTATTGTTCAACTTTTGGCAATGCATATATTAATGGAATTATAACAACAATTAAGGGTTTTGGAAATGAATGATTCTGATTGTGAAATACTTAATTATCTTGCCTTAAGGGCGCATATGTTGTACAAGCAGAGCATAATAAATATTGTTGTTGTTATCTTAAGATCAGTGTTTCATTTGCAAGTCCCATCATACTGGACCCAGCACAATTTTGGCTTCTCTAGGCTCTAGCCTAGTTCTAAATAACTTGTGGCCTCTCTTTCAAAAAAAAATAAATAAGGAAATAGAAAATTAAATAAAAAGAAAAATAAATAAAAGGAAAGAGGGGTTACAGAACCGCTCTACTACTTCGTCAAGGATTCCCTCTGCTTCCCAGGCTTCCTTGGTCAGCTTCTCCACGTGTCGGACGACGTCTGCCCACTCCTTTTCGCCGATTAGCTCAAACCCTTCATTTATCAAACGCTCCACTTCCGTCAAAGTAAACTTTTTGTTGTTCCTTGCCACGTGTCCTTTTAACTGTGCCCATACAATTGAATACAATTGAAATGGCAATGATAAGGAGGCAGTCGAATTATTTCGTGGCAATGACTTTTTGTCAGCTCGTCAATTTTGTAAATTGGAAATCTTGGATTATGAGCCAAAACCATGTCTAATAATTCGCCTTTTTTGAGTTCTGGCCCTGCTTGCACTCCGTGTCTCTCCAACCACTCAATCATCGCAGATTTTTTTGACGACATTGTAGGCGCTTTGTCTATTTGCGCTGTGTGGTATGGAGCATTGTCCATAACTATTACTGAGTTTGGGTCAATGTTCGGCAATAGTTGCTCTTCAAACCACTTATAAAGTCTGTTATGGTCCATTTCTTCATGGTAGTCTCCTGTCTTCTTAGACCGGAACATAAGTAAAGCATTGGGAACAAAACCTTTTGATGTGCCGGCATGCAGGACAATGAGCCTGCCTCCTTTGCCGATTGGAACGGTCATTGTTCCTTCGAGAGTGTTGTCAGTCCATCCCTTACTTTCGTTATGACTAGCATTCACCCATGTTTCATCAAGCTATATAATTTGTGTAAAATCATTTTGTTTAACACTGCTCAGATAATGGCAACGCCAAGCAACGATGTCTTCCCTTTCCATTAAAACTTTTCTTCCGTTTACTTCGGAATAATGGAATCCCAGATCGCGAAGAACTGTCCAGAGAAAAGTTTTTGCACCGCTAAACAATCCTGTATTTGTCGCTGATACCAGCATTTTATCCAGTGTGGGGTGTTCACGACGTTTGTAATACCCGTAGACGTGTCGTCTAAGCGCATCCTCTTGAAACGGGTCTAGTTCGGTAACTTTGGCCGCATGTTTTCTCTCTTTCCCAGGCGTCGAGACGGAGCTTTGGCCAGCTGTAAACTGCTGCTGATTTTTCACGACACACTCGTGTCACTGTTGCAGTTCCAATTTGTAAAGCTCGTGCGGTCCTCTCCGCTATTTTTGAAAAAGGTATTACAGGTTCACCAGTTTTTTTCAAGGTATCATTTTCTTTTTAAAAAACTCCCGGACTCCCGGACACTCACGATCATTTCTCTTCCTTGACTCTTTATCGTACTTCCTTTCCGAAAAACAGTCTTCCCGGCACTTGTTGATGGCAAACTATCTTCGTCACTCGCCATCTCTAAGATTAAAAAATATAATTGAACAAAACACTTCAGCTATCTCAGACGACAACACTTTACAAAACAGAACACTCCACCAAACTAAAGTATGTTGGTATTTTGTGTATGTGGTGGGGTGTGTTGATAGCGGTGACCTTATCAGGTTATAGACGGTTGACTCATCAGGTTGTGGCGCGCGGTAAGCAATTCGGCCTACATAATCAGAGGGCAAGCATAAAAGTGCTTTCAATATTTAATAACATTTTTTAATTAATATATTACAAAGTGTAGCTATATACAACCGTAATTAACATTCACTTAACGCCTATAATAATTACTTGGTGACATTTAGTTCTAAGAAGTAACGGCCGCCGCCGCACAGACAGCGGCCATTGTACTAGAAATGATACTACTGCAATTTTGACATAATTAAGATATTTCTGTTGAAATGCGATAACCAACACTTGACAATAATGAAATCATCTTATTAATGTTAACATTGTGGCACAATTGAATTGAATTAGGGATCTCGGTAACGTCCAACGACGAGTAAAGGTTAGCATATTTCAAAAGAAATGTCTTAATTTCTTTTAAAATTTTGGCTGTTTCATTAATCGAAAACGTTTCATTATTATAATACCGTACAGCACAAAAACAAATATATACAAAGCAGTAATACATCTCCGTAAAGACAAATAAATAAAAACAATATTTATTTCGATTTATTAGATTTCGACACACAAGTTATTACAGTATTAACATTATGGTTCGTGTTGTCGTCGGCGCGCGGATAAAATGGACCCAGTACGGAACTGAGTGTACTCCACGCTTTGTCCGTCGCTTTACATTTTAGCGAAAGTGTGCTTCAAATATAAGTTGATGTAAAATATAGTAGCTGTTTAAGCTTGTTTTCACTCAACTTGAACATTCGTTAGCGTTGTCTCCTCAGTGTTGGCACAAATTTCAACTCTAACAGTGCTCCCGTTTACGAGTTGTTCGAGGACAACAACAAAATTAATAACGCCTATAAAAATAATCGCAGAGAGTTTAAATGAGAATATGTGATGTAGGGTGAATGTAAAAATAATCGTTGAACAGGAAGAATTTGTTCACGCTGTAGTTTTTTTGTAATGAATTATCAAATTTGACAATCGTTGTAGAAGGGCTAAACAACAGTGACTTTTTTAATATATCACTTAACGTTATGAAAACGAAGAATCAAAAAAATATGAAATGTACACGAGTAACGCAGAAAGTAATGCCGATTCCAACAATATGCTCATATATTTTTTGTCTTTGAAAATTTGGAAACGGCAGGCTTAGAAAATCAGCGATCTTCTTTAGTTGAACGGACTTTAATAATTCCATTCCTTAAGATAACGTTGTACTGATTTTTGTTATTGTTACTTTGACATTACGTTTCACAAAATCAATTTTATTTTTGGCTTTCTGAATACTTTTACATTACATATTGTAACATTACATTTGGCATAGCTTGATATCGTACCAATTTAATGAAGTTCATGGATAAGAAACTTAACAAGAAGAAAAATATCTTTCAAAAATGATAGTGAAGATGAACAAATAACTACTTTAGACTGACTTGGACTATAACTGACCGTACCCAAATTAATGTTTAGGTAAAGTGATGCAAAATACCCCGATGACGACATGAAGTTCAAATAATTAAAATAATAATACTTATAAAGACAGACAGCATTATGTACCATTACTATAAGTAAACAAATGGTTTTATTAAATGTATCAAAATATAAAAATAATCAAAATACAAATTGAGGGATAATAGACCCAAATATACAATATAATGTAAAATAATATATTAGTAAATTATTAACTGAATGATATAATGAAATAATATAACAAAACAATTATTATAGATACATGGAAACATGCAACTAACTGTAAATAATAGTGGACATAATGTTATCAAGAAAATAATGTATAATCTAATAATAATTCTCAAATGTATAAAAAAGAAACAGAAAAAGTACCTAGTAGGCTACAGCAATGGCTGAACTACCTAAGAAAAATGGAAAAAAATAGAAAATCATTATTAAATGATTAAACTTTCCTATTTATGTTTTAAAAATAAGATTAAGTTGTGTTGATGTTATTTATAGTTTTATTAAGTAATGAGTGTATGATATGCCTTATGCAGGATGTATGCAACCAGACATATACAAATTGTTTAATCACAAAATGTGAATTACGTTTTTTTTATAATGTTACAGTAATAATTATTGTTATATTTTAAATAATAATACTAATAGAGTTATAGGGAGTAGTTTTGATGGTAATTGCATTGTTAATAGGTGTTACAATAACAGAAAATATAAATTTAACAAGTCAAGACCTAGGCCTATAAAGACTTTGGAATTTTGTAAATTTTAGGAAATACTGTTAGAATCTGATAAACAAATGTTGTAATATGGATAGGTTTATAGTCAACAGTATACACAACAAATCTGAAATCGAAATAATCAGTTTTAAGTTATTTAAGAAAAATTCAAATAGAAAAAATTTAACATCAGTATTTCTTAAGCAAAAATAGGCATGTTTGGTGTCTATATGTCACAAATGTTAAGACCAAAATAATGATGCTATTAGTTTTAAATTCCCAATCAGTACAAAAAAGTTATACTAATTTAAAAGTTTTTGACCAAATTCAGACATTGAAATAATGAATTTGTATGACAATGTATATCTGAATCAACCAACCAGATTTCAAGTTTTACCTTAGCAACCGAAAATTCAGATAAATAAAAGAGGACTTCTTTAACAACCGTCATTGAAGACAGATGCGTTATAAAAAAGACTCAGATAATCACATTTTAATTAGTGAAAACACATACCAGACTTAGTAAACCGAATTGGTATAGTTAATACAAAATACTATAATAACAAAAGAATATCAAGAATTTAATTCAAAAGAATTTAGATCCGGGGAGAAGAAGCAAAGAAGAATTGGACCCTATCTTCGTCCTGGAAGAATAAAGAAGAGGATCTGGGTGATTTATGAACAATTTATCATTTTATGTGACAACACCTACACTTGTGTACACCACTATTTAGGAATTAAACAATAAATAAAACTACAGACACTATTCTACACCAACACTAAAGAACACTTGAAAATAACCCCAATTGAGTATTACACCTTTTGTGAACACCATAAAACTTTAACGATAACTAATAAGCATCTAAACTGTTCATAACCTATAATAGTGAGTAACACATACACGACTACCAGTTTGCTCTATGCACATCAAAACCTTGTAATATCCTCATATTGTGAAGTTTTTATTTTGATTTTAAGAGTTGTATTATTTGTTTAACCATAATTCCCGAACCATATACGCCCTGAGATTATTTATTTCATTGAAATAAAAACAAACTGCATCATTCTTTTGCTTGTCGAATCCAGCATAGAGCACAATATTTTTAGCTACTACCAACTTATGAATAAAGACGCATAATTTTGTCATAATCTGTAATTGCAGTAAAGAAAAAATGAGAAGTAATTAATCAATACTTTATTTGAATAAATATTGGTAAAAGGAACATATCTGTTTGGTGTTATCTTTGCATTATTATTACTGTTTCAATTAAGAATTACGATAACGTAGCACAGCGGACGGAGCAACTGTTGGCAACTCCGAGTGACGTCATTGGGACTGGATGCATAGTGGGAGCGAGCGGCAGAATACAACCGTAGCATAATAATTTACCGTGCAACATATTAATTGTTACAAATTGGCGAACCAACGTGTGAGGCTATAAATTAAAATATAATTTATAATTAAATAAAAAATAAACGAAAATGAGGAAGCGAGAAACATCGCGCAAACGAGCGGCTGAAACCGAGAAGTAAGCGAATTAAGCATGGAAGACAAGGAAGCAACACCGGTTGAGGAAATAGAAACCATAATAAGAACAACCAGAAGAACCCACACAAACAGAAAGCGAGAAGACGCAAGAAATGATTAAAAGTATGATGGAATTAATGCAGGAATTAAAAAAGGACAATAAACAGTCTATGGACGAATTAAGTGAGAATAGTAATAAGAACTTAGAAAAATTGAAGGAAGAATTAAGTGAGAATAGTAATAAGAACTTAGTAATATTGAAGGAAGATTTGAGTAAGAAGATGGAGGAAATAAAGGGTGATAATAAACAAACAAAGGAGGAATTGAGCTGAGAATTGAAAGAGAATAGCAGGAAAATGGAGGAGAAAATAGATGAAAATAATAGAGCATTGAGAGAAGAATTGAAGGGAAATTACCAGGAAACCATGAAAAAATTGGATGAACACAAAGAGTCATTAAAAGAAGAGTGGAATAACAAGATGGAAATTAATAACCGGCAAATTGCAGGAAGAATGGGATAAGAAGCTAGAAGAACCGGTGACCGAAATTAAAAGAGTAGAATCCGAGACCAAGGAAAAGTGTGAGCGGATGAACCATGAGATACTGAGCGTCCGGGAAGAAACGAATGGACGAATAGAAAATATACAAACCAACCAAGCAGTGATGGGAGAAAGATTAGAAAGCATAGGTACTAGTCTTAGTCAGGTACAAGATCAAACAACTGCCCATAGAGAGAAAATCAACTCTCTAAGAAACAGACAATGTACCGGTGCCCATACCACATGTGAGGAAAACCGAGAAGTTATCGACTTCCATAACTATAGAAGAAACCCCATGCTATTCCTAGAACGGGTAGAAGAAAAAATAGCAAAAACCAGAGAAGACAGATGGGAGTATGCTGGACGAAATGTTCAGAAAAGTCTATGACAATTGTTGGACGGCGATGCGGCCGAATATACAAAATTTTCAAGAATTCAGAAAACAATTTAAATCCAAGTACTGGTCTGATGCCACACAACACATGATAAGAAGTGACATAGGATTGGGCCGATATGATCTACACGGCAAACAAACTCCGACCGCATACTTTCTTGGTAAGATAAACATAGCCAGACATTTAGAACCTGCAATTCCTATTGAATGTTTAGTGAGACTATTAGCTTA
This sequence comes from Magicicada septendecula, assembly GCA_034769895.1. NCBI lineage: Eukaryota > Metazoa > Arthropoda > Insecta > Hemiptera > Cicadidae > Magicicada > Magicicada septendecula. The sequence goes on along the minus strand of CM068368.1, from coordinate 515,603,766 downwards.
TCACTATGGTGGGGAAATTACGACAGGCCGAATAAACGGACGAATACAAACCATTGAAGAGATGTCGGCATTATTAGCGAAAATGGAACAAGAGAAGAGATTCCTCCAATACAGACGAAGGAGCGATGAAATGGATAGAAATAATGGTCGCCGCGACGCCCGATATGAAAACAACGGGCAAAGTCCAAATAATAATTACAACAACAACGGTAACCACTATCAACGTAGTTACCAAAATAATAATAACAATAATAACTACCCACGGAATAATGCGGTGAATACCAATATCAATAACGACAGCCACTATTACCGTAGCTCTCCCACGAATCATAATAACGGATACCAGCGTGCCAATGATAGAGACAACCACTACCAGAACAACCGAGGTAATCAAAACAATTACGATAACCGTTACAGACAGAATAATAATGGCAATTATAACAACCAAAACCAAACATATCGAAGACATGTGAATTATGTGAGCACCGACGATAGAGATATGGGAAGACGTTCGTACCAGTGACGAATGAATTCTAATGGGAACCGGAGAGAAATTTTCAGGAGGAGAATAACCAACGATACCGGGATGAACGTAGACGAAGTAGAAGCTGCGACGATGACAGGAATAACAGAAACTCAGTGACGTTCAATAACAACGCCATTGAGATACAAGAACTACAGAATAGAGACAGGCCCGGTCAACCAGACAACAGGACCGAGGACATCAGCCCTGATTTAAACGGACCGCGGCAGTGAGAAACCAACAGGTCCCATCACTGAACCGACAATTTGGGTACTTACTAGGACGAGACAAAACGACTGACAATACCATTATCATAGTGCATAATCATTTTTTAAAAAATGTGAGAGACGAATTGCTAAACGAAGATACAATAACGAACAATAGTTCGAATAATGAGATTGCCTATATTATCGCCCAAGTGAATGGACTAGACACAAGATTCATGATAGATACGGGCGCAAACGTGTCGTTAATCGATAACAACGAATGCCACAAAATTCAAAAATTAAGTAAGATCATCTTACCGACTCTACGAATCCAGAATATAATTTTAATTGGAGCCACCGGAAGGCAAAACAAGTCAATAAGAAAACAGGTATCATTAGCAGTAACCAGCGGAAATGTAACTATACCTATGATTTTTCTAATAGCTAGTAACCTACCATTTAATCTACTAATAGGCTGTGATATTTTGAGAAAATACTCAACAATAATTGACATGAGACAGGCCATAGTGTCATTAAAAAGGGATAATATAGAATGTACAGGAAAATTAGTAGAAATTAAAAATGTACCTTCATGCAATAGTACAAGAAAATTCAATAATAATCAAGATGATTCATGGAATATAAGAAGGGAATACTTTGGGAGTGAAGACAGTTTATGGTTGGAAAAATTAGAAGAGATCCGACAATTTCGGTGAGAAAAAATGAGTGTAATTTAACTACACAACAAATAGAAAAGTTAATATCAATATATAATAAATACCGCTATGTTTTCTCTGATATACCTGGCAAAGTGAAAAATTATCAATTTACACTACAATTCAAGGAGCCTGTAAATTTTAATAAGAATCATATCCCGTTGCTTATGCATTAAAAGAAGCAGTGAGGACTGAACTAGACAAAATGATACCAGAAGATATTATTGAGTATAGCTGTTCCCCATATACTAGTCCGTTAATAGCCGTTGCCAAGAAAGATGGCAAAGTACGACTCTGTTTGGATGCTAGAGAGATCAACAAGATCATAGTTAATGACAGAACATCTCCCGGAGAGATTGAGGAGATACTGAAAAAACTTAATGGCATACAATTTATCAGAACCTGTGATACTGTTTGTGGGTATTGGCAGGTGGAGTTACACCCAGATAGTCGAAAGTACGTCACCTTTATTTTCGAAGGGAGGAACTACCAGTTCAAGCGACTACCGTTTGGACTGGTAAACTCAGTAGCTGCATTCGTAAGATGTATGGACCAGGTGTTGGGTCCAGATACTATTCCATTTACCACAGTCTATGTTGATGACTTGTTGATTACTTCAGTGAATTGGGAGGACCATTGTGACAAAGTAGGGCAAGTATTACAAAAATTATCAGACAGTAACGTCACCCGAGCTTCAAAAGTCCAAAATTGTCACCAGTGAAGTCCAGTTCCTGGGTTTTAACTTATCACGACAAGGAATAACACAATCCAATGAAAAGATAGAAGCTATCCAGAAGTTCCCAAGTCCTAAAAATAAAAAGCAACTCCAATCATTTCTGGGACTTTGTAATTACTATAGGAAGTTTCAGAGAAATTATTCTGAAATGACAGCGAAGTTTTCTCCATAATTATCCTCTAAGAACAAATGGTCATGGGGACAGGAACAAGACAACTTACTCCAAATGTTCAAGCATAATTTCTTAAGTTCAGTTATATTAAAACATCCTAATTTCGACCAACCGTTCTTCATGAACTGCGATGCCAGTGATATAAGTTTAGGATCTGTATTATATCAAGAAGATAGTGAGGGAAACCATCAGGTGGTGAATTTTGCAAGCAGAATACTTAATGGATGTGAACGCAACTATAGTATAACGGAAAAGTAGTTATTGAGCTTTGTATTCGCTTGTGGAAAATTCAGAACCTATATTCTTGGATACCCGATAACGGTGAGAAGTGATCATAAGTCAATATCTTTCTTAAAAATTTGCAAGCTTAACCATGGAAGATTGACAAGGTGGATACTTGCACTACAGGAATACCATATTAATTGGGAGTATGTTCCAGGAAAACAGAATATTGCTGCAGATATATTGTCCCGGATTAACATAGAACAGCAAGCTTTTGAAGGGGAAAAGGAAACAATCGTCAAGGTATATACTATCATAAAAAAAAAATCAGATTTGGAAAACATCAAGAAATCAATTTTACAGCAACAAACAGAGGATACAAAAATCAACAATTTTAAGCAAAGACTGATCCAACAGGATGAAAAAATTACTGCATATTACTGTCTACATGAAGACATATTATTTTACAAACAAATAATAACCGAGGATCATGGAAGGCAGTGATACCTAAAGCATTAGAAAAAGAATTAATACTGGACTACCATAGTCGATATGGGCATATGGGTGCATTAAAAGTAATGAAAGCACTTGAGGAACACACTTACATTAAGAATATCAACCGGAGAGTTAGAGAATGTATTCGGCAGTGCCCCATCTGTCAGTTGGCAAAATGCAATAACGAAAAGACAGAAGGAATAATGCAGCCAATTACATCAACTGGTAAATTAGAGAGAGTATTTTTAGATGTATGTGGACGATTACGTCGCAGTGGAGGGAGAAAACAATATAAATTTATTATAATCATGTTCGACCATTACTCCAAATTTACAAAACTATACCCCATTAATCGGGCAACTACAAAAAAGATTTTGCAAATAGTAATCCAACAATACATACCAGAGTTAGGAACTCCAAGGTCAATTATTACAGATCATGGGACTCAGTTCCGAGGAAGGGTATGGAAGGAGACTTTGTTAGACCTAGGTGTCAAGACATATAAAACATCTGTCTATCACCCATATAGCAATCCGGCGGAAAGAGTACTGAGGGAGGTCGGCAGGATCCTCAGGACCTATTGTTTCGATAAACACCAGAAGTGGAGTGACTATTTTACACAAACAGAAAGCTTTATCAACTTAGATTACCATGAAACAATACAAGATACTCCATATACTATAATGGATGAAAGACTACCACCCCGAGAAATTATTGAAATAATCAACTTCCCAAACAACCCAGCTTACCAGTTCGACAACGACAACGTGAGATTCCACAGCAAACTGAATGAGCAAGTGGAGAAAAGAAGGAAAAAATACAAAATAGTTCAGCAGAAAATGATCCAGTACAAGATTGGAGACAAAGTATTGTTAAAAAACCGCGAATTGCCAAGTTCTAAGGAAGGAATAGCAAAAAAGCTATTATTACTTCATAACGGACCATATGTTGTTGTAAAAAACAATAACAATAATAATTATGTAATTAGTGATATGGAGACGAAGAAGATTAAGGGAACATACAACCAAGTTTCCTTAAAAATGTATTATGAAGCCAATAAACGAATTTGAATAAATCTCAAAACTCAAACAAATAGTAAGGACAACTTACAGTACATTTTGACAATGTTATTTTCAACCAAGTGAATAAACAAATTTGAACAAATTTCAAAATTCTAAACAAAATAAGCACCTCTTATTAAATATAATTAGGAACTTATTATTTGAATATAAAAGAAAGAGACAACATCCATGAATCAGGAGAAACCATGGTGTTATAAAATGAATAAGAAAAGACAAATGTAGACAATCGACGATGAAAATAAGACGAGACTAGAAACAAATTTACTACAAATAACCTATCATGATTGTGAGAGAATCAACAACAACTACAGATACAGATACTTGTTACGTGTTAATTGAATAAAGATAGTGAATGAAAAATGAAGATTAAGCAGTACTGATAAAGAAGGAAAGAAGGTAGTACTAATAATAAAAGATAAAAATGTTATTAATATCGCCAATAGAAAATAAACATCTGAATGAATCAATGGAAAGAAATATTTAGATCTGAGAAGTTAAACTGAGTGAACCATCCTAAGAATATATTATTATATTATTTTTATTTGATTTAGTCGTGAATAGACTAGTTATTATTAAATGTGATTGACTGATGAGATAGCTCCAGGAATCGATATGATTTATGTATTATGTGTTATAAGTATAGCGGGGTATTAGGTCAAGAGAGCCCCCCCGACTGATTATAAAATATATGTGATAGTGATTAATTTGTTAGGGAGGTAACATGTTCCAGGGATAGAACACTTATAATTAAAGACAAGTATACCAAATCATAAAAAGGATAACAAGTGATAATATGAAAGTTAAGATAATTGATAATTTCAACAAAATATACTATTTTATTAATAGAATCAAATTTGGTGGCAGGGTGTTATGTAACATTACATTTGGCATAGCTTGATATCGTACCAGATTTAATGAAGATCATGGATAAGAAACTTAACAAGAAGAAAAACATCTTTCAAAAATGATAGTGAAGATGAACAAATAACTACTTTAGACTGACTTGGACTATAACTGACCGTACCCAAATTAATGTTTAGGTAAAGTGATGCAAAATACCCCGATGACGACATGAAGTTCAAATAATTAAAATAATAATACATATAAAGACAGACAGCATTATATACCATTACTGTAAGTAAACAAATGGTTTTATTAAATGTATCAAAATATAAAAATAATCAAAATACAAATTGAAGGATAATAGGTCCAAATATACAATATAATGTAAAATAATATATTAGTAAATTGTTAACTGAATGATATAATGAAATAATATAACAAAACAATTATTATAGATACATGGAAACATGCAGCTAACTGTAAATAATAGTGGACATAATGTTATCAAGAAAATAATGTATAATCTAATAATAATTCTCAAATGTATAAAAAAGAAAAAGAAAAAGTACCTAGTAGGCTACAGCAATGGCTGAGCTACCTAAGAAAAATGGAAAAAAATAGAAAATCATTATTAAATGATTAAACTTTCCTTTTTTATGTTTTAAAAATAAGATTAAGTTGTGTTGATGTTATTTATAGTTTTATTAAGTAATGAGTGTATGATATGCCTTATGCAGAATGTATGCAACCAGACATATACAAATTGTTTAATCACAAAATGTGAATTATGTTTTTTTTATAATGTTACAGTAATAATTATTGTTATATTTTAAATAATAATACTAATAGAGGTATAGGGAGTAGTTTTGATGGTAATTGCATTGTTAATAGGTGTTACAATAACAGAAAATATAAATTTAACATGTCAAGATCTAGGCCTATAAAAACTTTGGAATTTTGTAAATTTTAGGAAAGTCTGTTAGAATTTTATAAAACAAATGTTGTAATATCGATAGGTTTATAGTTAATAGTATACACAACAAATCTGGAATCGAAATAACCAGTTTTAAGTTATTTAAGAAAAATTCAAATAGGAAAAATGTAACATCAGTATTTCTTAAGCAAAAATAGGCATGTTTGGTGTCTATATGTCACAAATGTTAAGACCAAAATAATGATGCTATTAGTTTTAAATTCCCAATCAGTACAAAAAGTTATACAAATTTAAAAGTTTTTGACCAAATTCAGACATTGAAATAATGAATTTGTATGACAATGTAATCAACCAACCAGATTTCAAGTTTTACCTTAGCAACCGAAAATTCAGATAAATAAAAGAGGACTTCTTTAACAACCGTCATTAAAGACAGATGCGTTATAAAAAAGACTCAGATAATCACATTTTAATTAGTGGAAACACATACCAGACTTAGTAAACCGAATTGGTATAGTCAATACAAAATACTATAATAACAAAAGAATATCAAGAATTTAATTCAAAAGAATTTAGATCCGGGGAGAAGAAGCAAAGAAGAATTGGACCCTATCTTCGTCCTGGAAGAATAAAGAAGAGGATCTGGGTGATTTATGAACAATTTATCATTTTATGTGACAACACCTACACTTGTGTACACCACTATTTAGGAATTAAACAATAAATAAAACTACAGACACTATTCTACACCAACACTAAAGAACACTTGAAAATAACCCCAATTGAGTATTACACCTTTTGTGAACACCATAAAACTTTAACGATAACTAATAAGCATCTAAACTGTTCATAACCTATAATAGTGAGTAACACATACACGACTACCAGTTTGCTCTATGCACATCAAAACCTTGTAATATCCTCATATTGTGAAGTTTTTATTTTGATTTTAAGAGTTGTATTATTTGTTTAACCATAATTCCCGAACCATATACGCCCTGAGATTATTTATTTCATTGAAATAAAAACAAACTGCATCATTCTTTTGCTTGTCGAATCCAGCATAGAGCACAATATTTTTAGCTACTACCAACTTGTGAATAAAGACGCATAATTTTGTCATAATCTGTAATTGCAGTAAAGAAAAAACGAGAAGTAATTAATGAATACTTTATTTGAATAAAGATTGTTAAAAGGAACATATCTGTTTGGTGTTATCTTTGCATTATTATTACTGTTTCAATTAAGAATTACGTTAACGTAGCACAGCGGACGGAACAACTGTTGGCAACTCCGAGTGACGTCATTGGGACTGGATGCATAGTGGGAGCGAGCGGCAGAATACAACCGTAGCATAATAATTTACCGTTCAACATATTAATTGTTACCATATGTACTATGTACATATAAACGTCAACGTTTATCGTGGCAGATTTTCAGCCTCAAGCACATTTAGTGATTTATTTACATTAATAAAGATACTAATATACATAAGATTAAGCCCTATTAAATATGACGTAACTTAAGTGTAGCGTAATAGTTATAAAATACAATAAAACACCTGAAGTACTTACTTCAATATTGTAACATCTAACGCTTTTTAATTAAAATTTCTCTATACTTGAACGTACAATAGTATCCAAGTTTCCGAATAAAAACTGCTTAATTACTATTTCTTTTATGATAAAGCTCACACTAATGTGTGTGTGTGTGTGTGTGTGTGTGTGTATGCGCTCGCGCGCTCGCAGAAAACACATTTTATACGTCAAAAACTTTAATATGAGGGAATTTGAGTCTTTCCGCTGTGATGTTACACCAAATATTGGACTTAGGGGAGCCGTTGTTTTTTGTGTTCTTAGTAACACATATCCCGCTGAACATATACCTATCCCGCTCGCTTACAAGCCTCTACAAGCAGTAGCAATCAGTATACTATAACCATTGAATGTGACTACCTTCGCATGTTTACAAGTTCTGCATATTGAGCAGATAATCTACAGGATCTGGTAGAGCAGCTACCATGTCCATTACTCATTGTTGGGGGCTTCACCCACAGTCCCACTTGGCGTTGTCATAGGACAAACAGCGCTGAAATAGAACACAAGATCTATTGCTAATAACGCGATTATCTTTTTAAACACAGAGCCGCGAGCACACATTTTAATCTTTCAATCTGTAGCCCGAGTATTGCTCCACGTCTGTCATTAACAGTCCTCCCAGACTACCATGGGAGTGACCACTTCCCAATGGTCACAAGAAATGTGAACGCCTAAGAGCGACATACGGATGCCGTAAAATGGCGCGTGGATTGTGCTGATTGAACAGGTTTCACAGCCGCTGTGCCACCTACAGATGTTAGTAAAAATGTAGAAGAATGCGTCACAGCTATACAAAATACGTAGCTGATGCTATCAGTTCAGCAACAACGGATCATAACGCAGGACTCCACGGTATCGTGGTGGAACATTGATGTGACAGACGCATTAAGAGAGAAATAGGTACAAACGTGCGTCGGCTGAAGACAAACGCAACACTTTTAAGGAACTTCGATAGCAATAGTCGCTGCAAAAAGATTAAGTTGGGAAAACTAAGTCTTTACACACGGGTGACCCCAGTTGCAAAAGTATGGAAGAAGATGAGAGCAATCGCTTGAAAATCAGTTTTTAAGCCTATCGCATATATAGTACACGATGGTGAGGTGAATTGATATGAAATTGCTGATACCGATGAATTTGCTGCTAATTTTCTCGGATTCCTCACAAGAAAACTTGAAGTCGAACAAGATCTGGACTTCTGAACTGAAGAGTATACAACGTACCTTTCACGATGACGAATTACAGTCTTCTATCCTCGCTGCCGACGACATTGCATCGGCACCGGACAATATTTCTTACAGCATTGTACGTCGACTGCCAGATGCGTCTATGACTACACTAATTACGTAACTCTATTTGGACGAGAGGTGCCTACTCTGAAAGATGGAAAAAGGCGATGGCCATTACGCTCCGGAAGGTGGAAAGGATTTCTTTTAAAGTTTTTGTGCTGTTTAGGAAAATTATTAGAGTTTAACAACCGACTCACCTGGTCTCTCGAAAAACAGGGACTACTGACCTCACACCAGTACCGGAATCACGATTCTAATACTATTCATCTGGTATATCTGGAGAACGAGGTTCAAAACAGTTTTATCGAACGGAAACACATGGTTGTTGTACCCGTTACTGCAACAGATAAGGGCGCTATGACATACTTTATACAGCCTTGGATAATATTTATTTATTTCGTATCGCGGTCATGTAGGTATTTAAGGTAACGAAGAAGCTGACGCCCCACCGAGCCACGCTGTAGATAGCTACACATTGATGCAATTGTCATTATGACCTGGCGACGCAAAAGTAGGTGCTGTCACAATGACCATTATTAGTGCATGACAGCAGATTTGGGATGGACGGAAGAGTAAACTTTCTCTCGTGAAACCGACCATCTTGGGACATGGAAAATTTCACTGACTGCCGTAAATGGGAAATTCTTGTGATCGCAGATGTCGTGAATAAGTTTGCATCATCAGACTGCAAATTGGTCACACTAACGTCTTATCTCCTTCAAATACACGAACGACCCGTCTGCACTTTTTGCAGAGCGTTTAAAGTAAAACATATAAATGAAGTCTGCATTGCTCTTGTAAAATTTACAGAGATACAGGGTAAAAGGTAACCTGAAATGAGACCTCGGAAATAAACAGTCAGCGATATGCAGGACTCCGTCTATCGGCACTGAGAAAATTGTTTTGCGTCTTTATGTGCACGGCTTTCCACTTTCATTGAGTAACTAGGACATAGGTGAAAACCAAAAATATAGTCGTGCAACACACCTGGTCGGCATCGTTAGGGTAAAAGCCTTATCTGCCAAAAACTGTAAAAAAAAAAACATTTAAAAAAGCTCTTATGCCAATTTTGTAAGGTTTTATTGCGTTAAAATTTGGACGAAAATTTTACATGCCCTGCTGTATTCATAAAATTATAACAATTTATAAACGTCATATCCCAATTACTGGCGCATCAAATCAAATCAAAAACATTTTTATAATTTGAATCAAGTAACAACGTGCTACTTAGCTTGAGTATACATTCTGGTAGGGAAATTTGTTAACAGCATCGTATGTATGTGACATCAAGTGATTGAAAATATGATACTCCGTGATGATTTCTAGTAACACAAGTTTAGTATTTACTTAAGCTTGAGAAATAAATATTTAAACTAGCCAATATTCGTACGAGAACTAAAAAAGTGGCAATTAATACGAGTATATTAGCGAGTCCAAAATCCAAAAACAAATCTGATAATGTGGGGAGGGGGAGTTCAAAACATATATATATGTTCGGATTTTCACACATAACTAATAGCCTATACGACAGTTACCGTAGACAAAAAATAGTGAATTTATGTTGTTCAATCAATTAGTACGCATTGTACACGTAGGCCCAAGTGTACTTTATTTAGATAGTTAGTCGTAAAAATAAAAACTCGTAACTGTTACTGTAAGACATAAAATACACAATATTATTGTGTCATTCACTATATTGTACTATTTTGTCTTCCATTTATAGTAAGCTAACACGATACCTATAGTGCTGTAACAGTTTTGTGCTTTCACTTCATATCTGTTGAAAAGTTCCGATTTTTAACGGTTCGGATTTACTGGTGTTCAGAGCTTTGACATCCTACTGCATAATGTAACAACTGGCTCCACGTTAATTGCATACCAAACTGCAAAACTTTGCAATTGCTAACTTTGCAAACTGAGTAAACGTATGTGCCCACTGAATATAGACCTATTGTCAGAAAAATCAGCACGTTCTTTCTTACCTATAGTAGGGTAAACGATAAGAGAGCACGTTGATGGTAAAAATAAGCATCATTATAAGAAAAATAAGATCTCTATAAAAGGATAGTATAATTATTGTTGTTGTTGCTCAGGTTTTCATATTCTTAGTAGGTTTATTGCCTCCATTGTCTACTTAATTTCAAATAGACATTCGTTTTGTTATAGTATACCTGTTCTCGTTTTTATAACAATTTTCACTGCACAGAAATGTCAATTTCATTCCTTCCAGATCCGCTTTGACGGCTCGTCAATAGTTTCCACTCTGGAATCTTATTGATCTACGTAGTCTTCGATCTACTAAAATAATCACACCATAACACACTCCTGTTCACAATATACTCTGATATACGTACATTCCTTTATATTCTTCGTCCAATTTGTTATTTACTCACCCTACTTCTTGTTAATCCATCACACTTTCTCCCATATACCAGATCAGCCACTAGCGTATTCCGTTGGTCCTTTTTACTTATTTACAAGTCTTGTTCGGCGTGTGCCACAGTACTTCCTGCTACAGTTTAAAACATCAGATTCTTTTACTCATTATCATATTGTAATCTAAGTGGAATGAATAGTTTTTTGAGACATTTTCTAGCTGAATGAAGCATGTTGATTATTCTTTCTCTTTTCATTCCAATTGTGTGTCACAATTTATTGAAACAATTCATTTACAAAGTATATTTACATACGATTTTGGAATAGAAAATTTACACAATATAACTGCAATCGAAAGGAAATTTTTGTTGAACAAGATAAGTTTTTAAACAACTGAACAATTACATTTTTAAGGTAACAATAAATTTTAACCATTCACTATCTATAAACCCCTAAAACATTAAATATTGTCACATTTAGTACAGCTATTATACAAATAACAGTCATATTCGTGTACTTGCAGTAGTCGTAGCGTGCTTCAGTTGGTTCTCTACAAGAGAATAATATTTACCGAGAATAATATTTATGAGACTAAATTTGTACACACGTTCCTCATAAAAATTAAATTGTATAAGATATTTTAAAAATAAAATGAATAAAATTGTAGCACTTCTATTATTAATAACAATAATATCACTGACAAATTTTTAACTGTTGTAATATAAAATACCTCTTTAAAAGAAAAAAAATAATAATATTTTATTATTATTATTATTATTATTATTATAATTATATTCTTAGCTGTAGTAGTATTAGTTAGCGTGTAGTAAGAGTGACGCTTAAAAGCGCACGTTGAAACAAAACTGCCGTATTTCAAGTGTTTTCCGGCTTCGCTGTATTGGTCTCGGTTTCAAATAAGTAAACGTAAAATGTCGGTAAGAAGAAACATGTACCAACAAAACGTGTATTACAATAAAAATTTACTCCCTATCTATAATATCCAAGAAATGAAACAACTGAACCCACCTGCGTTGCGACATCACGATTACAACTTTCCAAATATAAAGAGAAAAGTTTCAACCCCTCCGCCAATAGGAAACGGTAATTTCCGAAACGTCTCTTATGAACACAGATGTTACACGAAGCAAAAATATTTCTGTTTCATTGTAGGCCCATATGGTATATGTAGTCAATACGGTTTTCATACATATGTACACACGTATCTCGATACTCCTGTACATCAGCATACTCACCGGCGAGGTTACTTTCCCAGTAATTACACTTCATAATTTTCATTTTAACGATGGAAAGTTTAGCATAAGTGGATGGATCGGTCAATAAGTATAACACAATTACTTGTTTTTCATTACTTATTTTGATGTTTCGACAATATTTATTGTCATCATCAGGACCTGTGTACGGACACAAGAGAAAATATCAAGTTCAAGATTAATCGCGCGCGCGGGAGTTGTGCCTGTTTTGTATCAGCAAAATAGTTACATTCCCTACACATTGTTTCACTTATAGCCTATATACAGACAAAATTATAATACCCCAATATGTAATAATACAGTATTACAATTTATAATATTGGCAATGTAATAATCCCTTAATTATATTTATAAATAACTGTTGATGCAGTAATCATAGAATGTATGTTGGAATTGGTACAGGTAGCATGTCTACCTTGGTACATGTCTACATATAGCATAGGAAAATATGTTACAGCTGAATACAGATTGTAAGAATGTTCAATCATTTTTATTACAAGTTACTATTATTATTTGTCACCCACTGCTGGTATTGAAAACACTATTCACACATTAGACGGGTGTGCACATTAGAGATGTACAAAATAACAGTAGAGAATTACAAAATCACATTAGAGAACTACAAAATATAAAATATGGTAACCCAATGTATCATGTGACAAATCTTAGCTATTACTTATTATTTATATTTTTTTTTAAATAATATATACCGAGTACTTAGTATATATTAAGTACTATTGTCTATTGTAAAATTATGTAGATATCGACAGTCCGACCCTCTCTCTCCCGCTGTCTCCCCCCTCTCTCTCTCTCTCTCTCTCTCGCTCTCTCTCTTTCTCGCAATCGCACTCCAACTCTTTCACCATCTCTCCTTAAACGGTCCAACACCCCCCTCTCTCTCACTCTCTCTCTCTTTCTCTCTAACGCACACACACACACACACACACACACGAGTCTAAAACACAAACATACAAAGCAAGATAGTGTCACTACAAAATTAAGACATAATTTTTATTATATAATTTTCTTTCCCAAGGGGTTCTCTCATTTAGTGAGTAAATTGTGTCGGATTTCAGTGATAATTCAATGTTACCGGTAATTTTGTTTCTTCCTTTCAACAGTAAATACGCCAGTCTTAATCAATCGCTGTTCAGACAGACGTACATCCTGTGCCTATGGTAAACATCCTGAATACGAAGTGACTCTATACTGTGCATATATACCTGAAGGTATGATACATTCTTATATCCTCCAGTGATCAAGGACATCATTACTTGTACATATACCTTTCCATTATTCGTGACGTTTGCTGTTACAAACTACAAGCTCTGCTGAGTTTTCAAAAATAAAATTAAAATAAAAAATTTTTGTTTTTCAGAATACGTATAATCTTAACCATGTCGTCTTTAGCAGGCATTGAAACTAATAGATATAATGTACTTGAATTGTTGCTGTAACAATAAAGATTAACAAAGAAAAGATCCTATTCGCCGTTTTCGATTGAGATGTAGCAAGAACTGGTTACAGATTCCCTACTTTAACATTACTTGTTCGCTTTCTTGGAGCCGCACAGTGTACTCGTTACAGCATACAAAAGTGACGGGTATCTTTATTCTGCATATAAAACAAGAACCCTTCCAATTTTGATGATACAGCGAACAGAAATTTTATGAAGACTTGACACGAATTAAAACAGATCATCTCAATTTAAATATGTAGAACTGATAATTTATGATAATAAAATATTTCATTAGTTGATGTGTTCTGGAAAGTACAAGAATCAAAGAGAATAGGCATGTCCTTATCAGGTCGTTGTAACATTAATCCACGACAGTTAATCGTTAGTTCACATGCACATGCCCTTAACATTTTCTGATTGAAGAATACATTACGGCTTACAGAATCGTAGAGTTCGACATTACAGATATCTTAAGGCTAGAGATCAATTTAACTTCATATATATATATATATATATTATTTATTTATTAACTCGTGCTGGTTTTAATGACTTATTTCTCTGTAGAATTTAAAAACTGTCACAAAGTGACAGAATTAAGTGCAAATCAGATACAGTGAAACAGCAAAGTACAAAAGGAACGCCGTTGTTGAACATCTAAATTAACAAATCTTTTTTAATACATAATGTTATCTACTACGCGCCATTCACAATGGAAACATAATGACAAATGTTAGTTCGATCCTTAAGAAATGCGATATAAAATATTATGTCCAATATCCAATATCTAATATCCAACATGCTTTAAATATTTCCCCTTACAATTTATTCAATATTTTTACCAAAATTAACACAAAATACCGATGCTAAAATTTACATCCGTAATTCAAACAATTTCTTCTCAGTAACTTTTTAAGTAAGTCCACTTTATAGTACCATCTGTTTTACGTTTCATACAAAGAATTTTTTCCAAAAATAATTATTACTTTAAATAAAATTATCTTCCGAGCTGATGAGGTGTGGTCGTATTGTTAAAACACCAAACATTTAGACTGCAGATGCGACAGTTATCTTCAGTGATCTTCTATTCACACTCTTGCACCTGCCAACGACCTCTAACTGCAAAGGTTTTAATGTAATAATGATGAAAGTTTTATTTTCCTTTAAATTCCCTTATACGTAGCCAGATTAACCTACGACACGCTGATTTTTAAGTCATGATTCAAATTTGTTAAATATTATTAATAACAAATAATATTATTTATAATATGTATAATAATAATTAATATTATTTATAATATAAATATTGTTATTTATATTATTTGGGCTTAGTTATAGAAAATAATAATTTTTTGAAACTTTTATGCATATAATTCTTGTATTTTGAAAATAAAAACATGCCTGAGTATTTAACTTCTTCCTACAAACCCCTACTGTGGAAAATGAGACGTTATCTTCACTATCACAACAAAAATTGTAATCAATTTTATTAAAATAATTTTTCTCAATACTGCGTGGTCGAACAAACTCAAGTTAAGTATTGTTTTAGAACTCATAGTAATATATACGTAGGTTATATTGATATTTCAAGTACAAGGTTGCAGACTTTTTGAACCGCACTAGTATACTGGAGCCTCTATACACAACCAATGGTTTCAACTGAAAGGGTATACAATCACTACAATTACTGTAGTAATTAATTACTAATTAGTAGTAATAAAGGTGATCATAATCACCTTGCACTAACTGACTAATAATCACTCAATATCACGTCGCACTCAAGAAACGATTAACGCTCCCAGTTCTCAACTAATGCTATCCTCTCATTTTTATATTTTTCTTTAAGGTTCCGCCATAAATATAATAATAATTATTATTATTATTCTAATAGATTATTTTAATACATTAATACATTTCAGTTTTTATATTACGCATGCTCATTTACATTACGTCTAAGCCAAAATTTAAAAATTGTACATGTGTGAGTGTGTGTGTGTGTGTGTGTGTGTGTGTGCGTCTGTCTGTCTGTGTGACTCAATATGAATAATATTATAATGGATAACCTTATTACATTTCAGGGCGACAACTATTTTAAATTAGAAAAATATAAACTTCAAAGTATGCCCTCCATTTCGTTCGCATTAAGAGGCCGTATAAGATTAACGGATACTCTCCGACAATTAGATAACCTATTCAAGAAATTCATCAGGCTTTCAAGTTTAATATTTTTGTTACTTTTCTAGTAACACTTAGTCTAGTAACACTTTTCTACAATCTTACAGTTTACTATATCCGTCCTTGTCTAGACAGTCTTGTTATTTGGATTAGAGTTTTGTTTATTTTCTAAAGTAGAATATCAATTTGACATGTTTTTGTGAATTAGCAAGTGGATGTAGAAATCAAAGTATCTGAAATAAAATCTCTTGTAAGTTTAACATTGTAAGAATAATTTTATATACAAGAGGTAATGAAACAAAAACACAAAATGAATAAAATTCATTGACGATCAACTAAATTTTGTAATATGACTACAAAAACCGTGACGGATAAAATAGGAATCTATAGATTGTTAAACAATATAAAACTGAATAAAATTATACACGTTTAGATATTTGTAAAAAACAATAATTACATTAGAAATTAATAAAATATACAAAGAAAATAAACTTCTGTGGAAAAAATGATTATTTATAAAATATTTATATCAAACATTTATTTAAATTGTCGACCCGTCGACCCCGTAGCGCGCCAAAGCCACCGCGTGTTTTTTACATTCATGAAACTGCCCCACTTTAGGTTCCGTAATCCTCGCCGAATGGAACCCTCTGTGCGATAAAAATGGTTTATACCTGTGAACTGTGTTGGTGGTCGGGCTCACTATCCCTTGTTATTTATACATTCTGTGAGACCACATGTCGTGCAACCTTAGCGATAAAACGGTTAAAATGTTGATATTGCATAACGTTTCATCACTTTCGGGATAAAGATCTTTCCCATCTAGTTCAAGCGCTTAAGTATGCCAACATATTATACGCCTGCATGAATTAAAATATTACTTTAAAATTTAAAAGCCCCGAACTTTATTAATTGAGATCTGTGAATAAATTACATCAGCGTTTACCAGATCGCAAGAACTTGGAAAGTAACTAATAAATAAAGTAGATGACAAAATTCTCAAAAGTGTGAGCAAGATACCAGGGATTTAAAACACCTGGTTTGAATTCGATGTGATTTCCTTCGTTACTATGTTATTTGTTAGGCCTACTCGTTTACAAAGTGAAGCAAATTATGTGCTCTTGGAAAAGTAATGGAAAAAGTAAAATCTAAAATTAAACAAAACTTGATGATCAGCATGTATAAATAATAAAAATAGTAATGCTGTCGTCCATTTTAATTTTAAATTGGTGCTAAGTAAACCTTAATGCTCTGTGACAAATTTGTCTTCTGGATAATGCTTTGTGAAGATTTTTGTTCATGATATTCCTTGGCTTAAAAGTATAAGAATCCATGAATTTTTGACTTGTTTATAGTAATTTCTTAATCGGTCATAAACAACTATTAGTAGTTTCGAAACAGTTACTACCTACATTTACAACAAATATAGGTATTAATACAAATATAGGTGTGTATAATATTTACACACAAACGTTTTGTGTGTTCGTGATTTGGTTTTAGTTATATTACTAATAATTTTAACGCCACAATTAAACGTACTATGCTTAAACATCCGTATAAATTTCTATCACTTATATAGAAAAAAGGATTTCATTGCTAACTTATTTTAATGTGTTTTATAATTTATTCATTTTATTTAATTTTGTCACTTTTATATATACAATTTTTACACCTATTATTCTGTTAGGATATGGCATGATATGGTAGTGTTCCTTTTTATGCACTGAAGTAACAAACACTTCGTGTCGGATAAATATATAATATTCTAATTAAAGTTCAAGAAACGTAGAATCAAATAAGTTTGTCAATAATTAATTATTTCTTAATTGTCACCTGTACAAGAGAGATAAAATTTAATTAATTTTACATTGCCAGTAAAATGATGTTTACATGGTAAAGTAAAGATAAATTTTAACAGATGAACAGAGAGGTCTGATTACAGCGGCGGTGCGGTGAGACTCGAGGGTTATAGTCTATGGAGTTGACAGGATGATTGATTGTAATCAGTTGTGTCTGATAAGGAGTCAGCTGCAAGGCAAAGTTGACAGTAATGTGTAAACCACCCTTACATAGTGTAAAAGGATCGTATGGCCTCTCTCTCTCTGCCTATGTGTCTGTCTCTCTCTCACGTCTCTCTCAACCCCCGCTCTTTCTCTTTCGCTTCCCATCTATCTTTCATCTCTCTTAACTCCCACATCACTCTATCTCAGCTTATCTGACAGGCATTTTTATCCAATCTTCAATGTCTCTCCTCACAACACGAGACAGTAATTCTCTTGTAGTGAATAAGGACATTAACAATCGAATTCCTATTCACTATCTAACACAAAAATGAAGAAGAAGACATAATACTTTATTATTAATTCATTAGTAATTATCGTTATGTATTTTATAATTTACTGTTACTGTTACTACTTAGCAGTTAATTTTAAAATTATCTACCCTCTTATTTTTATATAATTCTACTTTTTTATTCAGTTGACGATACCTAAATGGACTAAAACTAAAACTTTTAATTATTAAGTATAATAAACTGGAATTTTACAACGTTTTTCTAATATCTTTTAAATTTTCCTACACTCTTCGAAGTATAGTTGAATACAAAAAGTTTATAAAAGATTAAAATTTTTAACCAGTCGTGTTCTTGAATGATAAAGAGAGTTTCAAAATTTATCCAAATTTTGTATTACAATTTGAAATGTAATCTCAATTCTGTTTCAGATTTTATCACCTGTATTCTTAAATTGTATGGTATCGTTCCCGTATTGTTAAATTTTGAGATATCGTTCAAGTATTTTATATTTATGGTAGTCCATTTGGTATTTCCATAATTTCTGTGTAATATTACAGTAGTATGATTTTCTGTAAAGTAAAGTAAACTAAAGTAAAAGTTATTTTCTGTTTGCCACTTAAAATAATGACCATTTGCTTCAGTAAAAGATTTTCTGTAAGTTCCATTAACATAATATACATCTCCAAACTCGATAAGTTTAGACAGTGCCTTTAATATAAGTGACATTGAGTTTCTACATATTTAATTAATGGCTGTTTACTTATAGACTTATCAATTTAAATATTTTTTATTTAAAATTTTAAAATGTTAATTCTTTAATGTTTTGTTTTAAATTAAAAATATTATTTGTTTTTTAATTATCAATTACAGTTTGCTAAAAACTATCAGTGATTGGAGTTTTAAGTCTAAAATTTTTTATTTAAAATAAAATGAGCCCACCTTGAAATAAGTTCTGTAAAACATGTATACAAATTCTATTAATTTATACAATTTAATATTAAAATACAATTCAAAGTTAAAATATATCATTACGAAGTCTATGGAGACTACCACTTCATTCTGTAGTTGTCAATGGAGTCACAAAATATTTTCACGAATACAGTCAGTCGCCATCTATTAACGTAAAGCGATGTTTTTTGTCAGTCCATCTAAAAGATGGTGATTACACGCATAATAAAAATAAACAAAAATAACATCACCGCCACAAAGTGATAATGTTGCAATTTTATATTTCAAAAGCACTGTTAATTTAATTGGAATTTTATTATGGATTACCATAAATTCAAATAATACAAATACAATAATAAATAAATATAAATTAAATACAAACAAATGGGAAAGTACTGGCATTACAGAACTCTATAAACAGTTCTGTTTGAGGTTAACTGTTATTCTGTTCGATGTTATCAGAATGTACAATGTCATGATTGAATTTTTAGTATTTGTCAAAAATCAAATTAATTTTTCTAAAAATAATTGTTTACTCTAAGTTTGATGTTTCGGTATAGGAAGTTATATGACTCTTTTTTTACAAAAAAGGATATACAGACCGTTAGACAAAAACATGAATTACTTACAAAATGTATTATGCAACTTTAATATTATACGTTAATTAATTTTTAATATTAGACAATAATTATATTTTTATTATTGCGTAATATTTAAGATGGACTGTTTAGTTTGTAGCACTAGACATACACTAACAACTTCTTAATTAAAAATTATTTTTTCAGCGGAAATACAAAAGAGCATGTAACAAATACCTAAAAAATGGTAAACATAAAAACCATAGAGACATAAATAATAGATACAGAATGATACCTGTCCTTTTGTGTTTAAGTTACTTCTCACAGTATACGATAGAAGACAGGAGAGACAAGAAGAAGAAGAAGAAGAAGAAGAAGAAGAAGAAGAAGAAGAAGAAGAAGAAGAAGAAGAAGAAGAAGAAGAAGAAGAAGAAGAAGAAGAATGAAGGTTATGTGTACGTTTACGATAACATATAGCCTATACTGTAACAGTAAAATAGCTCAATACATTGTCGAAATCAGGCCTGATCAACCTGAGTATTGTTATCATTGTTGTGCATGCAAACAATGTCGATATCTAGAGCACAGCTGTTACGATCTACCCAGCCGGTCCGTTCTTATCAGCAACTGATAAGACCCCAACTCGGTAGGAAGCCTAACTATGTACGAACCCAAGATTGTGGCAGTCTTGAAATGAGTCATTGCAGGTCAAGTTCGCCTACTACTGAGAGTCAACGTTTCGAGCGCTGCAGTACAACCCTTTTCTCGACATGAGGATCTATGCACTTAGCCAAGTGCGAAAAGGTAAGGCAGTTTACCGAAAATATCGTAATCTATTTTCCATTTCGGGAAAAGCGAGTGTAAATTGTTCCAAATTATAACTTTATGTACTTGTTTAAACTTTGCCAATCATGTATGGACAGTACTGTTTGTCAACCTCACAGTGTAATGTGCTCACAGAATATCTCAAGCCAATTAATTGAATTACTATTATATTTTTATTTTAACTTTAACTTATTAATAAATTATTTGTAACTACAAGCTTAATTTATGGTTAATATCGTAAGTGTGGGACGGCACATGCTCCCTCAATTGAGAAGCACAATATCTTGTCTTTACGTGAAAGTGTATTCCTCATTTGTACAAAGTAAACTTTTAATATTGTAATAAACTTATATCTGTAGAAAGTAATTTTGTAAATAGTATTACCTATAATTTAATATCGTTGTAAATAATGTTAATCAAAAGGTAAAAATTACATTGTGAACCTCGAGTTCAGTAGGAGTAGCAACGAAAGGCACGATCAAGTAGGCAGTGCCGCCACAGCTGTTGTAACTAAAGCTAGCAGCGACGTAATTACCTGGCTGTGGTCAGAAATTTAATGTAAATATTGTAGTTCCAATTGTTTTGCCCAGATAATGTATTGTTTATTTCATATCACACTTTATCTAAAGCAATTTCATAACTAAACCATAAATTTTATCTTATTAGATTAGTTGAATGATATAAACACTTGGTCACCAAATATTATAGCTAGGGTTTCGAAACAATGAATAGTAGTTAAATACAATGTTTTGACGTTCATGCAAAATACTTTATTGTGGACAAGCATATAGCGAATCTATGCAGCTAAATAAATTATTGAATTAAATTATATTATTATAAATTATTATATTTATTACTCAGTTCATATTCCTGACCAATTATAATTAAAAGTTGTTGATAATGTGAAATTTTTGTTAACTGTAAATGTATTACTAATTAAGGGGTAACTTTTCCATGTTTAGAAATTTACCTTTGAAGTTTTGAGTGTAAATTTAGTAACTTGCTTTTGTACTTTGAATATTTAATTGTATTTCGAATATTTTGGTAGATAAACTTGGTGAAATAAGAAAAAAATGTAAAACACATTCTAGTGAATGAATTAGTGTTCAATGTTTGCATAGGAAGATGTTATATGCACAATACTATTATTTAATGAATTTACAGGGTTTTAATTTTGATTCCTGAACTGTCTGGGACCCTGATTGGTGTTACTTTGGAGCATTTTCACACCTGGGGCTTGGTGCCGTCATCTGGAGACTTCTTTCTGCCGCCGCGGATTTCCGCATTCCGCCGCCGCGTTCCGCGACCGACCTGGACTTCCGATACGCTTACTGTTCGATTGTGCGTGCATTATGCGGAGAACTTGTGGTGAGTGTATCTTTTCCTTGATTAATTTCCTAAACGATGCCACGACGGGTGTTTCGACACGGACTTGCGGAGAGTTACTCTTCGAGGGATTATCACTTCTGCGCCACATAAATACTGTATCTATTAGTATAGCGTATTACATAAGTTATTTAGATTTAAGTTGTTGTCAGTTTAAACATTTATTATTATTGCGGCATCAGCTAATGATATACAGTCATTTACTCTCATTGTTATTTGGAGATACAAGCAAAACTTAATAAAATAGAATATGATTTCTTATTTTGTATATTTTGTATGCCTTACATGATTGGTATAGTAAATTTGAGCAAACTGCCTTATCAAGTGGTTTAGTGGTCAACCTTATTGGGACGGGATTGAATCTCCGTGTTCGCCCGTTGGTTTTCCCTGCACGGAGTGGCGCCCTTTAAAAAAAAGAAAAAGGAAAAAACTATATAAGTGAATTGGATTTCTGGTCACCACTCACACTTCTTGATACTGACGTAGGGTGTTAATATTTATCAAGGAACCCCACCCCTTCTCCACTAGCTAGCCTGGGTAAATTCGGTGGGTAGCAATACGTCAAACGTAAGTGTAAATGTTTATAAGTAATGTTATTTCTACGTTGACGACCTCAAAGGAGCGATAATCTGATAATGGAACTTTTGTTCCGAAATGCGTAATATACGTTGGAAGCAGAGGTCACAAGACGGATAAAGGCAATTATTTACTACTAGTAAGATATGTTAATTGTAAGTCAATCATCACAGTCACCATTATTTACACTTCTCTACCCGCAGCTTATTAGCGAATGCATCCCCGATTTCTGTCCACAATATCTGTTAACGAGTTCACAGTTCCACATTATTTATATAAGTAATTTCTCCATCTTATAAAGAAAGGGTTGTAACTGTGGTCTGTTAATACCCCCTCCCTCAATGTAACAACCTTCGTGAACATCTTTTCGGTGTTTTTTTTTATTATCATTCCCGGTTTTATGATAATTATTAATTTTGTATATAATATTACATGTGTCAGTTAGGTATCCATATAGTTGTTTCCAAGAGTCACTTGTTATCCCTAGTAGACGCCATGCCATACTCTTTAGCGGTGCCTAAATGGCGGTGAATTCTAATTTAAATCAATTCATAACATTAGGCTTCACATTTTTACCACTTGATATAACATTAGGCTTACACAAAAATTTTATTTTATTCATATCCAAAACATGTGTTATTCTGCTGCATCGGCCGAGCTGAATACCATAATAATTGTCATTTCAAAATAAAATTATTTATCTTTCAGCTCCTTAATAGCCTAGTTCATGTCAAGGACAGTTGTAATTTAAATAATCTCGTAGGGAAAGGAGAATATGAGGACACATCATAAACATATGTTTATAATCATAACAATTTCTATATTCAAATTAAAAAATTAGTATTCAATGGATACTAACACACAAAACAAAGATTTCCTCTATGCACGTTGGAGCTGCCGCGTCAAAGTGAGATTTTGGAGACGGAAAGCGTCGATCCTGGGAGACGGAAGGCGACTCAATTCTCTGGAGACTTCACTCTCTGGATTGGTAATAATAGTCATCCTTATATTTACATTCCTATTTCATTTTATTATTCTTTCTATTCACGATATATCATAGTTTATTAGAGCTTATTGCAGGGTTCAGTTTACAGTTTGTGACTTAAAAGTCGGGAAAATTATAATTAAGGAAGAACTTTAGCTTTGTATGTTTCCATATAATATTCCAAATGGAAAGGAGAGCAATCTTATGTGGCTTAATTAAAATGCAGTCATTTAA
The DNA here is from genome assembly GCA_034769895.1 of Magicicada septendecula. Lineage (NCBI taxonomy): Eukaryota > Metazoa > Arthropoda > Insecta > Hemiptera > Cicadidae > Magicicada > Magicicada septendecula. The sequence goes on along the minus strand of CM068368.1, from coordinate 515,579,850 downwards.
TAAGAAATATATATATGCGTATACTTAACGTGTAGGCTGATGAAGTCTAACGATATTTACATCATGCTTCTTGTGTCTCAATGGTTCAGTTGTCACACACGTAAAGCTATGAAGAAGAGTTTTAAAGTTCAGAAAATAATAACCCACAAGCAAACAAATACATACACACAATCACACCGAGTAATGTAACACCCATTATACACTATGGTATATATATACATCTACACACACACACACTTAGTGATCAGAGAAGATACTGTATTTTAAACAAAGACTGAAGAACATGCATGCGAAGATTTCGAACTGGATAACCTTCCAGCAGTAAGTGGATTTCATTGCTAAAATGTAAGGAACTATGTATGAGTATGTCTTTCTGTATGTACCTGTTAAAGAAAAAGAATGGGTTAGGACATAGTCAGTCAGATAGATAGGAGGCAGACAGGTAGCAAATGTGTCACAAACACAGACACGAGGCGGAGTAACAGACCATGACGGTGTGTAGCGTATGATGCACATAGTGGCGCAGACAACGATCCATCTTGTCGCCGTCAAGCGCATGAACTCTCTCGGCGAGACAAATTAACTGTCTGCCAGCGTTTTCAAAATGCATCAAACTTCACTAATTTAGTTATGATAATTTATTAACACGTAGTGTGCCGTTGGCAACTTTTTGATTAGAGTGAACTTGGTGATTTGTTTCTAACTTTCTGCAATTTTAAAGGTTAAACAATGACTTAAATTTTAAATCTTCAAGGATGATAACGGTACCAGTTAATTCTTAACGTTAACATTAAATAGTCGATTATTTCCTTATATATAGGTAACCACTGTATAATTTAATTATTTTGGATAACCACTGTATATACCAATATACAACTCGCCACACACACACACACATATCCATATTTGCTCAGTTTTTCTTGTGTATATATGTTTTATATTATTATTAACAGTAATAAAACTAATAATAAACTAAGATAATAACAAGCGGAAGCCAGCCGAAAGGCAGACTTCTTCGGGGCAGCGCTCTACCAGTCCACCGAAAGAGGAGAGAGACAGATCATCTAGTACGCCAGGACCAAGCTAACCAAGGCAGACAAAAAATGTCACTCCAGCAAAACTGGAATGTTTGGCACTTTTCTGGGGCATCACATACCGGGCGTACTTTGAGGATCGCCGCTTCACCCTTTGTACCGACAATAAGGCGTTTACCTGGCTGAAGCAGGCAACCGGGCAGAAGACCAAGAATGCTCGGTGGGCTCTGTTGATAAGGAGTTTCAAGTTCACCGTGCTACACTGCCCTGGGAAGGAGACAGAGCTGCCGGACTTCCTTTCGGGGGAACCAGGGCTTGAGAACACCACCGAAGTACAAGAAGAACCTAGGATGCAGCCAGAAGAGAGGTCACTTCGCAGTGTCGCAGCAGCTACCCCACGACTATGAGAAATCACGGCTGCGGCATCCACCGTGTAGTCCAGGATGAGCAAGAACCTGTGACACCATCCTGTGAGGAATAAAAGAGAAGAAGGAAAGAACGGAAAGTGGAGGAGGAAGAGTAAGCGAAGCCCATCGACTGGGATAGGAGTTGGGTCTACAACCCGCTGCCGACTGCGGTGCAGAACGAAGAGAGAGAGCAGCTGCCAGCTAACACGAAACAGTCGCCGCCGCAGCAGCAGCAACTACCCTCCTCGCTCCTTGCTCAACTGCAATTTTCAGGGCCACAAACATGATACGTTGTACGAATGGTGCCATTTGTCTTGTGACAATACCTTTAAAAACTAATATTACAGTAGTTATGGTTTCTAGCAATAAGCTTAATTAAATGCTTAATATTTTAAGCGTTTAGAAACACTTAACATTATGCTTAACATTATAAACGTGAAAAATATAATGTTACGAAATTAGTAGAATAACAGTACATTGCATAAATTTCAACTGAAATATTCCAAATAACAAGCAGCTTCTTCTTATTCCTCAATACTGAAATGCAGATACGTCTGCAAAATGAACTCTGGAAGTAATTTCCCGTGAATGTCAATATAATTTGGTCTTTTCCATCTCACTTCTCATCAGTACTACATTATAAACAGTGTTGCCAACTGTAATACACTCAAATATATAAATATATAACACGTATATCTATTAAGAAATATATAATATTAATGTGCGATTTTTACAGATATTAGGCCTAATGAGTCAATTAAAATATATTCGCCCTTTTTAATAATTTATCTAAATTCTAAATATACCACTGGTCTTCTGTTTACCTCAAGTAGTACTACGGCTTCTATCCTGTAATAAATTAACGTATTCAGTTCCACTTTCGTTAAAGTTTAATAGAATGTAATTTTACTTCGTGCATCATCTAATTTGGATTTGTCAGCTCTTATAAAATTCCTAACGCTTACTAAATCAAAACAGTGAAAACATATAATGAAGTGCCAAGTAGTAAGTGTAAACAATGGTCGGAAAAATCAGGAAGGACACTTTGTGTACTATGTGCATAATACGAGATAATGGTAAAAATAATCAAAGGGAGAAAAAAAATCTTATGCAGTAGGTTAACTATAAATATTATTACTATTAATACTATATTAACATTCTTGAATTTGAAACACAAAATGAGTGATGAACCTTCACTTCCGTCATTCAGAATGAAAGATTTTACCTTCCTGTCTATACAGGCACTGATAACGTATTCTGTATTCTTTATGATAACAGGAAGCGTGTGATATATTGTGAAATAACGTATCTTTCAGTACGAAAAATTTTTTTGTTTATTCAATTATTAAATTAGTTTGGTAAGATATTCAATTATTAAATTAGTTTGTTAAGATACTATCCTGTTTATTTCTACTACACTTTTCAACTGGTCAGTAGTTTACTTTACCTTTACCGTAGAAGTTTGTTAACAGAATATCACACTTCTAGGTCTAGCCGAACGTCAGTCTGTATATCTGTCTAACTGTCCGTCTGTTTATATGTCTCTCTCTCTCTCTCTCTCTCTCTCTCTCTCTCTCTCTCTCTCTCTCTCTCATTCTCTCTCTCATGAACATTTAACGAATGTATTCATAAATTGCATTTCACTCCTGAAATAGAGATAATTTCTTGTAAACAACCATATTAGATGAATTTGTGTAAAGAATTAAGGCATTTCTATTAGGCAATAAATATTTCACCATACTAACGGCTTCAGTTATCTTGGTAGAAGTAATGTAAATCTTTCACTATAATCACAATAAATTCAAATGATGAATATTTGTTACAGATACGTATGCTTGAAAATCGGAATTTATGATGTTGACAACAAAAATTTAATGTATATGTAAACAAATTTTTTCTCTTGTTCAGGGTGACACACATGATCAAAACCGATGTTCCTTGGAACAAGCGGAGAGTTTTTTCTTACATTTCTATACGTCATGCAAGTAAGCTAATGATCAGAATATAATCTACAGGGCTGGTTTGTAACTTGCTAGGATATAAATTTCGAGTACTCCAAAGCATTCTGTAAATGTGTACAGAAGCATTATACATATTGCAACAGTACGTCTGCGTACGTTACTGTGCATTGCCGCAGTTAGTTGAAAAACTGCTAAATTAGTATAAATAATTAAGATTGTCAATATTTTAAAAAATACGTACTGAAAGCTGTAAGTAACCTGTGAACGGGAACACCGAATGTACAGGACGCAACAGGCATATAACGCCACACACAAGCTAAGAGTGTGTATAGTGTAAGTGACATGTGTGTGTGAAACAAGTAGAACCGACGTGGCGTCACCCCTGAATAAATGTGAATTGAATAACTAATATATTTAAATTTTGGTAAGTGCGCGAAAGATATGACAAAACAAATTACGACACGGTATTAATAATATAAACACACACACACGTGCAAAATTTAGTTAGAAACAAAATAAAAGTGATGCAGTGTAAATAAAAGTGATAGTACTCAGAATAATTAAAGTATTAAGAAACTCTTAATATTCAATTAACCAAAAGTTACCGATCGTTTGAACATCGTGAAATAACCAAAAGACTTCGCATGTTGCGAATAAAAATTAAAATAAGTACGAAAAATAAACGAATCTGTAAAGGGACGCTTGACAAACTATAACAATATAAATCATGCACAGAATGGTTGAAACATGATTTTTGCGCCCGACAGTATAAATAAGCGAGGATTACCAGTCCCCTTCATTCATTGGAACACATCTGCAGCCGAAGGCTATGCCCCACTGCATCGGAGGTCGATACCCAAGCAGTATGGAGATAACACCGTACGAGTCATCTGAGTGCTGAAAGGACCAGGAAGACCGGACGACGGACACCAGGAGGACCAGACAACAACGGAGAATCGACACAGGACACAGGACTCAGGATCATGACGAGGAATCACTGAGAATCACCGCATAAACAATAAGGTGACATGAAACCATTTAACTCGTCAACAAACGAGTCATAAAAGACGTTAAGAAACAAGAGTAAAGAGACAATGATAAACTCTAATTGTGTAATTAATAATTGTAAAATCTAAATGGTAAAATTGTAGTAATAGGTCACAAGAATTTTATGATTTTTAACATTTACAAAATTATTAATAATTTTTTGGAATTGTAACGTATCATAAATGTTTATTTAATTCGAAATTTTATTAATAATTCCTGAATATGATATTTACGTGTACGTGCAAAAAGCAAAGCAATAATAATATAAAAAAATATGCAATTTAAAAGGAATACAATCTTATCAGGTCGAGAGCACATTTTTATATTATAAAAACTTATATTCATTCATGTTTATGTATACATGTCAATTTATATTTTGTGTATTATACTTATGAATATTTATGTTAGTTATTGTATAGTTAAAATAATTATGTGTATGCTGAGCACACACAAAAGAGAATAACACATTATGCGAATAATAATGACGAATTTATAATTCGTAGTTTTGAGATTTTTATTTAATAAATTTTCAAATTATTTTACAAACTTGATATGATATAAGAGTTATTATTATTTAAAAAACACACCATACACCTTTCTCATATATAGCATAGCAAAAAAAACGTTTATAATAAATTCAAACACTTTTTGCTGCAGTCTATTTCTTGATGCATATAAAATGTATTTAATATTTATAAATTCTTTACCTTAAGTTGTTTTTTCCTTATTTGTTACAAGTTTCGGGAGTCATATTGTTCCCATCCTCAGCTTTCCTGATTTTATATTTTGTGGAGAATTTGTATTTTGGTTAGTTGTTTTTATTTTTTCTTGTTGGTTTTTGGTATTTTATACTGGTGTTACTGTGTGTGATTGTGGTGTATATGAACACGAATTGGCAGTAGCAAAACAAGAAGATAACACATCCCTAACAAAGCTCGCTAAGGAAACAGGACACACATTGGATTTCAAAAACACAAAAATCTTGGCACGAACCAACTATTAGAAAGTCAGAGAGTACAGAGAAGCCATTGAAATATACCGGATGCGAGGGGCAGCGGTCAACGACAAAATTAATATACAAAACTAGCGACAACTTGGAAATTCCTAACTGACAGTTCACAAATTAACAGACAACATATGGCCACAAATCACTCACCCCCACACCCTAACCCTCCCTCGGCAAAAATCACAAGGGAAGCAAGATATAAAACGCGCAGCGTTGTTAAATCAACATCAGTACGCCTTGAAAATGTTCTGGGATTACGGAATGAAACGCCGGGAATTTAAGCATCAAATACACGGATGTACCCAAAAACCTGCTACAACATATATACATAATAGTTAGCTGAGGGTATTAGGATAAGGCTCAAGTGGTAGAATTACAGTGATAAATTATATAGTACACTAAGGTAGGAAGTCTTACATTGACACCATGTATTTAGGCCTACTTCCAAAAAGGATTATTTTAAGAATCACTAAAACAATTAAAAGCTTCTAACATTTCAGTACTTATTTTATAGAATTAATATCATGTTAAGCTTATCACTGTTTGTGTCAGTGTATATGCGTGTGTGTGAGTGCAGGCGTCTTAAATTATTTTAAAGCACAGGTTGTGGAATACGTGAGAGAGTAGATACTGTAATCAAGTATGTTCAACTTCGAGAGTGCTGTCTTCAGGTTTGTACATTTAGACGTTATTCAAAGAACCCATGTCAATCCTTGTTAAAAACGACGATGCTCGAAAAGTTTTTAATGCGTAAATAACAAAATCATTGTGTTAATACCGAAAACCCAATAATAGTGAAAGGTGACTAACAGGGAGAACATCAAAATAGAGAAAAAGGAAAAATAAGAGAGAGAGAACGCGTGCAAGAGGGACAGATATGGTGTTTGAGAGAGAAGACACAGAAATATAGACAAACGGACAGAGACGCTGAAAACTTGATGGAGCGCTCTGAATAAATTTAGGGTTTTGACTAAGATATGAAAAGAGAATTAATTTAATACGAGATGCGATTTGTTTGGATTGTCGTCAGTTTGGGATATTTTAAAGAAAAAAAAATAACAGTCTCAGAATGCCCCTGTATGTTTTCAAATCTTCTTATCAACAAACAGACAGGAATAACAAAAACAGAATTCTTGAAGCGCTTTTCTGTAACGCGGTGCTCACACAAAATGCAAAGTGTATTGAATTGATGTGCCTTCCACCCAACGCACGCAGTAGCAGTAGCAGTAGCAACAGCAGCAGCAGCAGCAGCAGCAGTAGTAGTAGTAGTAGTAGTAGTAGTAGTAGTAGTAGTAGTAGTAGTAATAGTAGTACTAGTAGTAGTAGTAGTAGAAATAGTAGTATTAGGTTCAGCAGTAGTAAGATAGCAGTGGCTGAATAAATACGCAAAATAATACGCTTTTCATTTATATCTGTAACACCACCGCCCTATTAAATGTTATCATCACTGACATTATATGGTACTACAATACGTTCCTGTAAGGGATAGAATATTTTTCGTTTTATATTTTAAATAAGCATAATTTTACTAACCCTATAGTGCAGTCATCCATACTAACCATAAACTGACATCTATTGTTCTTGTGGAGAAATAAAATCTGTAGGATGTAGTGCTCTAAGTTTCAAATTAAGTCTGCTAAACGTAAGGTGCATAATAGAATCCTGTATTTGTAGATATAGTGCTTACATTCGTACACACACTTAATAATGATTCTGTTCGAAAAACCTATGTAATCCAAGTTGTCACATATAGGAGAGATTGCAGTAAATTACATAACAAAAAACACTTCACGAGTTCTCGCCAAAACAAGATATCGTTAGTCCCAGTTCAACAAAGTATTGCTGACAGTAAATACTCACATAATAGTAATGACGATAGTGATGCTAAAACATCAGTATTACAATTATCACCCACACTACTCTTTACTTTGGTATCGACTCCCACAAACACTGATTTCACAGTATATTCCCTGTATTTCTATGGAACACAACTTATAAGTGCTAATTTTTGCAGAAAAGGGAAAAATATTTTTCAAACTACATAATTCTCGTTTTAGAAGAAGCAAGCAATAAACCTGAAATGAACGAAAAACAAGCAGACGACAAGACTTTTTTTTCAGCAACTGTATATTGATTAGAACCTAAAACCTCTGTATTTGAGAATACGTAAGACGATTAACCCATGTTGTGTTCCCCTGCGTGAATTCGTCAGGTCTTTTTGTTATACATAATTCATTGCACTCTATCAAAAATGTAACATTTATGAATACATAGATTTTTAGATTAATATTCACTGAAATATAACGTTTGTATTACGTCAAGGAACATTATGTTCAACACACATTTGTACAACGAGACAGCAGTAACATGAAAAATAACAATGTGCACGTAGTTTGTTTGTTGTTTTAAAAATGCACGTCCAAAGCAACTGAAAAAAGTAAGAATTAAATAGAAAACATATTCACGCGCGAGCGTGTTTGTTTATTTACGGCATTTCTTTTACTGCATTCATGTGTACGACACTGCATGAAAAGCAAAATAAGAAGTAGAACATGTTTTCAAATTAATACATTTCTACCTATGTATTTGCCTGCTATTGTCTATTGATCAACATGTACTTTAATGCTTCGATGTTTGTGATAACAACTAGGAACTTTTGTATGTTCAACAACCACATACTTTTATATGGTGAACAAAGTAATTTTTTGTTTCTGGTTACTTTAGCAGAGTATTTGGTGTAGAGGTATCATCTGTGGTTACAGTGAAGCAATAATCTGTCTTACTATATAAAGCTAGTTTCATTATTGTATTCAGATTTTTTCCTGTTGCCTTACTTCACTTAGAACTGATAAAAATTAGAATCTGATATTAGGTAATTGTACATTTTTTCTTTCCAGTTAAATATGCAAAGCTTAATTTAACAATTCTTGTACTACTAGTACTATAGCAAATAATTTTGATAACATAGTCAAGCCTTACTTTACACAAGAATAAATATTTGGTGAAAATTAGGGATTAAACAGCTTGAATTCTAACTACTAAATCGCTTCCTTCCTAATTAGAGTTAGGTGTAACCGAAATGCGGTCCTGATTTTATCTTTTAAATTTTCAGGTGCCGAGAAAAAAACCAGCAGTCTTCACTGATCAATGCCGTTTAAGACCGTAGCGGACTGTAGTTTACCTTTGAAATGGACTAAAAATGTCTTTATACATACTGTACTTTAAGTCCCATCTATGCGTAGTATTTAAACTATTACATCATATATTAGTCAGCTAGAGTTTTTTAATTTTGATAGCTCATTCTTTCCCTTCGTCTACTTATCTACTTAAGTTTGTAACATTACTTACCGAGCAAGTAAATGAAATATGTTATACATTTTATAAATCGACGCATTATCAAGAAATCAACTGAATTAAAAAATCTTGTGTGAATTTTACACCTTGCTTTCATGTACTGGCCACTTCGCATACGTTCTATCAATTAAACCCTAAACATCGTACATGATGTAACCAATTAGAATATATTGGTTCATGAGAATATAATTCTTTAATTATATTGTGAAACATTATGGTGGTTAATATATATGAAAGCTTAATATAGCCTATTAAAAACTGTGTTTTCATGAGAATCAAATGTTGAATTGTTTGAGCGAAAAATTCATTAAAAATGTTTTGTGATTATAATTATAATTCTGCTTGTGATTTTAACCACTAACACAACTTTCTTCATTAAACTTCTATATATTTTTATGTCACCAAACAATATTACTATAACTCATCTAATATTGTTATGCGATAAGGATAAAAAACAAAATTGTAAACTAGTAATAATGTACTAAAGAAAACACCATACCACTGCTTTGGGTAAATGTCTGTTAAAGTAAACTTTCCCATCGGTTTGTCTCTGTCATTGTTCTGGCTTTCCAAAATTTGCAAAAATATTGCGAAGTTAAAACATTTTAAATATGGTCAAAGTTTTTTGTAAAATGTCTTGTTTTTCTGCCGTATAAACAGTAACTTTAATTGTCAAGTATTGCGATTAGTAGCTGAATATTGAACGGAGTAGTCTTTTTTACCTAATGACATGTTCGAGTAAAGTGTAGTCATGTTTCCAGGATTTTCTAAGGCTAGTTAATTCAACAATGCTAATATTTAAAAATTAAAACTATGAAATCAGGAAAATGTTTTAGTATTTGTTTATATACAGTGAGAGTATCAGTTACTGTCAAAATGGGTCTACGCGGGTTTTCTAATATTTTAGACTATTTTATTTCTACGGCAGTTTATATTTATAATGAACGTTATTTTCTTCTCTATCAGTTATCTTCATGCCTGCTCGTGTTTCTCTCTCTTACTTATGTAAGAGAGAGAAACACTTATTGTTAGTTTCTGTCTTTCTCTTATTCTTATACAAAAAAGTGTGTTTGTACAAGTTCCTGTACATTCGTAGCTCTTTGGAATATTTCACTGCTATTTTTATTAAAACCCTTAGAAATATAATATATTTATATTCATGTTATTGTGTTTTAGACTACTTATCAACAGTAATGATGCCGTAATAACGTAACAAAGGACTACAAATTTAATAACATTTCTGTTTACTTTTTAATATTTTTGGTTTATTTCTATTTATCTTTGCTCTACGACACAGTGCACTAACATCATACTAATTATCACAATTTTTTAGCATTATCAACTAATAGTAAGCACTACCAAAAAGCCTATACATGGTATTTATTTAATATTTAATTTATTATTATTTAATATCAATTTTATTTTGTTTTTTTATAAAAGTTATTTTGAAAAAGATTTCACCAGTAACCAAAGTTGATACTCGTTAGCAGAAGTGTGAAAATACGTAAACGGTAGTTAAAAGACTGGATTGCAATGAATCCATGTGAAATTTACTCTTTACATGTGAAAGACGGTGGTTTCGGATGATTTGCAACAATGAACAACGTTAATCTCTATCATAATAGAAGTTGCAAAGTAGTGTAAAGTACGTATTTTAATTATAATTACTGAAAGTTCATTTCAATCAATTATAATTTTATTCATTACGTGTTGTGTGTGTGTGTGTGTGTGTGCGCGCGCGCGCGTGTGTGAATTTATATATAATATAATTTAATAAAAAATGAAATCTAATCTTACAATCTGCATATGTAAGCTAGACTTTAAACAAGACATTTTTATATAAAGGAAATTTGTGTTACATTAATAAAAGTACGTGGTAAGTATTACGCTTACATTCCTCTGCATAGGGAAATTAATCGTGTGTATTTGAGTATCTCATTTTTCCGTACTACATTAAAAGACGGTATAAAAGAGTAGCGCCATTTTCTGTAAAAAAGTGGTGGACAGCTTGTAGTGAAGAGCTTCATTAGTGAAGCTTATAGGGTTTCATCTCCAGATAAATACACTGTAATTAACTCTGATGAGTACGCTACCGAGTCTTTTCAGTGCTCTTTCCACTGATGACTACAACTCAAATATGCATTAAATAATATGAAATCGCTAATTGCAGTAGCCGTAACGGTACATTTCAGTACCAACTAAATACACGTTTTCAAGTTCCATTATCCAAACTAGATTATGAGTATTTACAAACGAACTGAAAATATTTATTTGTTATAAGTATATGCACGTTATAAAGACTTTATTTACTATGTCAAACCCACGTAACAGAATACAACAATTACTGATACAACTACACTTAAATTATCAATGTACAAGAGACTTGTTACGTGTATCCCATAATATCGGCTCATTTATATTACTCCTATACATATACACAGTCTTCTTCATATAATCCTGCACATATTGTACTAAACAAGTAGACTTACGAACTGAAACAGACAAATGAAAATATATGGAAAAACGTATATTTCGTTAGGTTTTACTGTATGCAAATGTTCTAATTCGTCACATTAGTCTTCATTTATGTCTAAATACACATAAAGACAGCCACATATATTCACAATTTTTACAAAAACTTATAATGAATCTATTTCATTACTGTCATGTGTTGCCTGCATTACTCTGATTTCAATAAGAACCATAACTCTTATTTCTCACGTACTTGTAAGATATTACGTCCTACACGTAGTCAAGATTAAAGTCAGCGTATTAACACACGCAAAACTGATACACGCGAAAATATATGGAGTGACTCCGTTACTAAAATTAATACATTAGGAGAGTTTACGTACAGATTACTTATATTATTAACTTATAGTGACCAGTACTACGATTGGTGCGAAATATTAAACTACGTATACCAAACATCTTAAATTTTTAGTCGTAATTGTTATTTTAACCGGAGAGAAAATAAACTGGATGCTTAATTAAATTTTTGACTAAGCTGTGTAACAAAGATTTTATATAATTTTGTTTTGTTCTTCTTACTGTATTTTAAAAGTACAATAGTTCTTCTCCTTTTCTTCTTTACTATAAGCATAAGGTTATATAAACATGTTCCGGTACCTACCTCATCCTAGGATGAGTCACGTCTAAAAAAGGATTGTTCATTGCACTTCGTTAGCAATTAACTGATGACCTCGGAAATAGACTGATGAACTCATTAATAAAGTTTTTAAAAAAGAAAGCACGAAAAGGGCAATTTTAATTTATTTATTGTGTTTATTAACGTGTCCAAATTAAAATATATTATGTATTATATATTTTGTGGTTTATATAAACTTAATGTAATTGTGAACGACAAAAGTCCAATCATTGTGTACACAATTTACACGAAATAAAAGGGTTTTCGGTACTGGACGGGGCCGTCAGCGTCCGCTTAGTTGTTTGTACCCTTCCCTTCAAGAAAGGTCGTTTTTATGGCCACTAAAAAGGTCCATGTATTGTTAAAAGGGTTTTACAGCAGAGTTTCTGAGGCGGCCCCATCCAGCGGATTGAGTAGCATTTTAGTCTGTTGCATGTAACTTTAGTTGGTTAAAATAACATTATTTATTTTATTATTATGTAATGATAACAGCGCAACGATGATATAACAACATGTAAAATATTAATGATAATATTACCGGTATATAATAATAATAATAAATGATGAATGATTATTATTTATTTATTTATAGCCTAATTTAGGACTAAAATAATTATTTCATTTTTTGATAAGAGAAATGAAATGTTGTTCATAGAACATGTTACACATACTGCAACATCTTTCAAAGGAACCCATCGGCATCCTTTCTACCCGTCGCCTCATGTCTTTTTTCGTTCTTGACCAGTGGCTCTTGACGTTCTGTGTATGGATGTTCGTGTCACTGCAGCATACAGAGTTCGGCGAATGTTAATCACTTAACGTAGACCAATTTCTGAGTCAGCTGCTTGTCTTAAAATATGGATTATACATAACTATAAGACATAAGATATAAGAGTTTCGGTACTGGATGGGGCAGTGGCCATCTCCTTACGTACTTGTACATTTTACTGGAGAGAACGTTACTTTCACGACCACTGAGAAAGTATAACTATCATCCGGGGTGTCTATGTTTACATAAATTGAAGAAGGACCAAGTTGGTGGAGTAAAAGGCGTTTCCACCCTCTCCTTCTTCTCCACTCCTACAATCAGCATTACTATTTTTGCTCATAAGTGCAACACGTGGGATATTATAAGAATCGCGAGCAGCTTATTTGTATTTTAAAGGTGTTAATTCTTTTAGAAATTACGTGAGGGACAACGGAATAAGGAAATGTCCCTCAGACTGGAACATTACACGCACAAGAAATGAATGTTTGAAGTGTGGTGGTAAAATGTATCTCAACAAATGATTTAATACAAACCTAATATACAGTTGCGGAACAAACCAATGTAGATCAAAAAAGAATCTGCAAGAGTATACGTTTTTGGCATATCTCGGATTCCAACAGAAATTTTGTTGTGCGTTTTATTTTGGTGGATTGTAAATAGCCGATTTCTGTAATTACAAAAGAAACCGAATTAAATCGAAAACGACCAAAAAATTAATTTCTGAATTTCAAAAATATTAACTGTGTGGTTCCTGGAGAAAAACACAAACATTGGTGGTGTTTGTGACACAGTGGTAATAGACGAGAGAGAGTTCGGCAAGAAAAGTGTAACAGGGATAGACTTATAAAGGCTAGGTAGTTAATCGGAGGGATAGACAGAAGGAGTAAACAATTATTCCTTACAGCTGTAAATAAACGAGATGCTAACGCTTTCTTTGATGTAACTGAGAAAAGCGTCCAGCCTGGAATTACTATAATTACGAACATGTGGAGGGGCTACAATTCTCTACAAAGTAAAGGACAAAAGGTTATACTCATTTGCTAATTACATTCGCTGAACTCTGTATGCTGCAGTAACACGAACATCCATACACAGAACATCAAGAGCCACTGGTCAAGAACGAAAAAAGACATGAGGCGACGGGTAGAAAGGATGCCGATGGGTTCCTTTGAAAGATGTTGCAGTATGTGTAACATGTTCTATGAACAAAATTTCATTTCTCTCATCACAAAATTAAATAATTATTTTAGTCCTAAATTAGGCCATAAATAAATAAATAATAATCATTCATCAACATTATTATTATTATTATATACCAGTAATATTATCATTAATATTTTACATATTATTATATCATCGTTGCGCTGTTATCATTACATAATAATAAAATAAATAATGTTATTTTAACCAACTAAAGTTACATGCAACACACTAAAACGCCACTCAATCCGCTGGATGTGGCCGCCTCAGAAACTCTGCTGTAAAACCCTCTTAACAATAGATGGACCTTTTTAGTGGCCATAAAAATGACCTTTCTTGAAGGGAAGGGTACAAACAGATAAGCGGACGCTGACGGCCTCGTCCAGTACCGACAAACAAAAATGTAAAAGTTTTTTTTTATGAGACGTTATACTTATTAATTAAACCTTACACATCCTAAATTTATGACAATTTGTCATTCATGGTAGTGCTGATTGTAGAAAGGGAGGTAAGGATAGAAAATAGCGGGTGTAATATGTTCTTAATGTTAAATGGGAAGAGAAGAGACATAGATTGGGTCGTTTTGCCAGGGGCACGGTAAACCCTAGGGAGGCGCATTCCTCTGACCTAGAGTATTTTAGTAACCTGTTTATTCAGCTCTGCTTGCAATAGGCTAAGTTCAGCTGTGTACATTCTTGTATCCTGTTTATCTTTCCGTCAAAAAGAGCTTCCGTTTCCTGTACTTCCTGCTTACATATCTCGGCCTTCCACCATACGCAGTACGCAATTTGTACTTCAGGCTTACGTTCTTCTGCTTCCAGCATAAGTGTTTTCTGCTGCTTCTTGTTTGAAATAATAGCGATTTCTACTTTGGTTTGCTTCTTCTCTTTCGTACCTACTTTTCTCATTCTACCGTCTTCCCGCTTCTTTCCTTTCCCGCCAGCGTCGTTCCTCTATTTGAAGTAGCGGGACTTTGAAAGCTTAGAGCATATAAATGGCATGGATTCCTTTAAAACATTGGACACAAATAAATTAATTACAATGGAATTTATTTTACGAAAAAATTGTCATCTTGTTTCCTTATTTACACTGTTAAAAGTCCTACACCCAATATTGACGCCCATGTTACGACAGACCCACGGATGCTTTTGTTTGAACAGTGAAAACAGAATAACTGAACACAGAAAAATCGGTAAATGTAACTTGAAATTGACCCTAATTGTAGTTCGAATAAACAAATTTACAATAATCTGTCGTTTACATTTTTGCAACATTGTCCAACACTCGCACTAAGGTAACCACAATAATATTTAATGGGGTAGTACTAAATAATACACGTCACCAAATACCGACAGACGTCCGCAGTAACAAGAACTTTGATAACGCACACGAAATTGAACTACCACGATTCTGAATTCTGTATTTATACCTCGGGTGTGTGGGGTAGTAGGTGAGTGTCGGATATAGTGTAATGTGTAGGCATAAATATTCAAATTATGAACACCTCATCCTTTTAACTTTTGTCTAAACCTTGCACGGCCGGTGTAAATATATTCAAAATTATATCTAAAAACCGGGCTGTTAGGCCGTCGTCGGTTTTTGGATATAATTTTGAGTATATCTCACCCTTTTATTTCCAAACAGTAATGCACAGATACGTCTGCAGCATGAAGTTATGAAGTATTTACTCCTGACTTTCAATATAATATGTTTGTTTCCAACTTTCCCTAAGCAATATTACATTCTCATACTTCAACGGAACATCGAATTCAAATTTAGTATTCTCAGATATGTAACTGTTTACTTTCTTTAGGTTTAGGCCTACATAAGTTTAATATATTAATCGTATTGTAGTTAATATTATGAAGAATTGTTTTATGTTTGGAGCGCGCACTTTTATGGGTGTGTGTGGAGTAAATAAATAGAAATACAAGAAATAATTAAACAATAAAATCGTAATGGATGTTTTTTACTATCACAGCTAATGATTAGTGCACCATTGTGGCTTACAATATCGTACTTATCCGTACACAATTCTACGTTCCTGTAATATAACTTTCATTTTTCCCCATTTGACTCAAGATTTTATTAAAATCTTAATATAATATTGTATTATTAATGTAATATTGATAATTAATGTAATGTTGAGGTAATATTTGGTTTTTCGCTGAAAATTGTATATTGTTTTTGTGTTTCAATGAAGTTGACTTTTATGAAGCGCAATTATTCATTCCACACGGTTTTTCTAATACTGGTTCAAAATGTGTATAGACGGATGAAAAAACACAAAATGGATATTCAGACCTAACAATTGAAAGCTAAGCGTAATACCAATTTACGTGCAGTCCAGAATAAAGGCCAAAACTTACTAGAGAACAGTAGATGACGTGCTCTACACAAAACGTAAAGATACATTGTTTTCTATTATTAAAATTTATTAAGCAGAAAATTAAAAAAAAAAAATAACTTTTTTATAAACACAATAAATTTATCCTACCAGAAAGTCTTTTATAATAAAGTTTGAACTTGTAAATTGTTGTCTTCCGTTATGCATAGGTTTCATTATACCCACGGTAATGTGAAAGAAATATGTTATTTCGAATTGTATTAATAAGATTAAACTACACATTTTACCTGAACGTGAGACTTATTGCTTTGTGTTTGGAACACTATTGACTGTCCAACAGTAGAGCGTCCGAACGTCAAAGAAGACCCGAACCAAGAGTTGGAGAACCTCATAGGAGGAACCGGGTGCGCCCCCAAAGCCCATACGGACCAGAAGACACATCCAGATTTCGAGAAAGATCAGTTTTAAGGAAAATCTACCCTAGCTGGGTCAACCAGAGCCACCAGGAAACCCGTTAGAACACGACCACCAACTGGAGTTTTTCACGATCCCGTGGTATCTTTTTTCGACGACGACAACCGTAGACCAGAATGGTCGCGTGCCCGAACTCCAGAGTCGATCCACGGGACGACTTACTCGGACGTCTACGGCTTCCCTGGTCTGGGGACGGCAGGGGAACATTACCCCATCAGACCCCACCAGTGGTAAGGCAGGTTGTCGTATCCTGTCACTCTCCCTCGGTTCAACTTAGGATACCGCCGACTCAACGGATGCCAGTCCGCCGAAGAGGAGAGAACAAACGACCTAAGCCTGATGCTGCTAGGGTTCATCTGTGTACTTAATTGACACGTCACGGACTGGCACGAGAAATCCGACTCAGCTATTAAACAGGGTCTGTACACCCTGGTACCCGTAATTGACAGCAAGTCATTCTGCAATGCATTGTCCCCATACCTGTTTTCTACATTTTGGTGGACATTTTTTGATGGATTTAAAGCGTCTCTAAACCGTTCACCCATAATTTTGCTATCTAAAGGAGTGTTGTAGTTACAACAAATTTTACACAAAAATTAAAACTCGTAGTTCATATGGAAGTTAGTAATCTGTCTTTCATACTTGCGGTTGAGAGTGTCTATATAAATGGAAACAAAATCACATACGTCTAGCAGGAATAACTTATGGCAATAAAACATGTGACATTAAAATCTGTAAGTGACAGGTAATATTACAAAAAGTTGGGAGGAAAAAGGCAGACGAATCAGTATGCAGGAAATAGCGAAATGCAAGTGCATATTTTGTATAACGTTTGTTAAATTGTTTCTTCCGTATTGGGAGCTCAAATAATTTGAACTCTGTGCTGCAACGTTGGTACACACATCCACATGTCACACTGGCAATTTGCCAGGAACTGTTTATTTATAAATACACTATACTTATATGTATTTCTATTTTCTCTATTAATTTATATTTATTACTACGCGTAGTATACAAGTTTTTTGTTGCTAACGCAGATTGTTGTTTACGAGGCAGGTTTTAAATGTTTATCAGATTTTAAATAGCTGATATATTTTCTCTTTAACGTCTTTCATTTGCGTCTTAATTTGTTTCCTAACCTAATAATTGAGAATTAACAATAAGCTTATCAGTTACCGCACGAATTTAGAATTTTATATAGCATTCAGGACTGAGTTAATATAAATTAATTTTAAAGTGTATATTTGATAATTCTGGTTTATTACTGTGTCAACTGGTTTTCCTCATATTAAAATAAACTTCTATTTTAATATTCTACTCATTACTTTTGTTAATAATAAGGCCTCAAAAAAGTAAAATAAGTGCCGTATTCTGCTAACGCGATGTTCAAATAGTATTTATGTTTAACATTAGCCTACTATTCAATGCCGTGCCTCGCTGCTGACTCACTTATCGTTTTGATTTTATGGCGCTGTACAGTTTATTTGATCTTGCTGTTTTTAATAAGAGAATTGTAAAATTCTATTCCCAAATTTCTTTCTAATTACATAAAACGAGGTTGCTGATTGACTACTGTGTGACTGCATCGTGACGTAACTGCCAAAATCTAAAAATTTGATGAGATTGAATAAGAATTTGTTTCGTTATAATAAGCGTGCTTGTATTCTTATCAGTAAAATATCAGTTTTAACTAAGAGTAATATGGATGTTTAGAAAAATAAGGTGCGTGCTTGCAAATCACATGCCCTGTGAAAAATTTGCCAGTTTGTAGGGTTTGGGCTAAAATATTTTAAATAGCATATATGGAATACAGGAACAGCCAGAAGAAAGTCGTATTAGACCAACTAGACAAGACCTAATTGATTAGTGAATTGAAGCCGCGTACTGAAGCCCATACAAGTAATTTTTAATGAAGTGATTATAATCTGTAATTTGGTTACATTTCTGACCGTTATAATTAATAAAAGTAATTATTTATATACCTACTATAAGTGAAATATTTTTCACTATGAAAGAAATTGAAGGCAATGCAATTATAACTTAGAACTATCGAATATTTTTAAAGATAATATGTAGAAATAATAATTTAAATGCCGCAAACATAATAAAGGGATAACGAGCATTACTTCATTGCTTGTAAACTTTACACAAAACAGATAATAGAATTATATTGCTTTCATGGTATTTTCTCAGTTTTGAGAATGTTACATTTACATCAAGTCTGTTGCTGGTAATAACTAGATTTTAAATATCAGTCTAACATGTTTGAGTAATCGGTTGGAAACGATACTAACAAATAGTCATTATTCTATATTACAACACATGCACACATAAAAACAAGATGAAAGCCTCGTGCAAAACAGAAAGCTTCATCACAGGAAAATAGTAAGCGATAGATAACACGTTTTACTCTTTTATTCAATACGTAGAGTACACATATTGAACTACGGTATGTGTACCAAATTAGAATGACTTTATCACTCTATTATATTTCCAGTAAGAAATAAAGGAAATGTTTCTTATTCCTATATAAATTGGCAGAATAATCTGAGTTCCCTTCTCTCCTGACTTTAAGAGGTCAACAAAATTTTTTTATCGTTGTAGAATATAATTACTCTACATTTGCAATTTAGTTCACATAGTACCTCTAAATAAGTGTTGTGTGCCTATTTTATCTATTGGTAAATTAATAAATAATGTTTCATTACAGTGCACCAAAAATGTAAATACGCACAGAAAATTTGAGAATATATTAGATGCACCCTGAAATTCGAAATGGCTTTACCGTCATCGAATGAAATATAAGCACTTACAGAGCACTGAATTATGTTGAAAATTTTTCCTGAAAGTACATGGTAAGAGGGATTCAGTACTCATATACAGTTATATTTGTTCACGCACATATGTACACATATGCACTTTACGGGAGCCGGGACGTGACACTAGATAGGCAATAACCACAAATAAGCAATTATGAAATCCTGATTAGAATTTGCACGAACTAAAAGATATGTTTGGCTTATTACGGTTTGTACGATTTACTAAAAGCCTAATAAAACTTGTCTAGCCTTTGAGATATAGATAAACAAGCTACAAAGATGCAAGATGGTTTCACCAAGTATTTATGCTGTGAGAGAATTTTATATATTTGTAAATGCTGCATAGTAGCCACAGATAAAAATGTGGAATTCAAATCAAGGTATTTTCCACACGGATAATGCTTTATCTGTAAGCTAGAAGTAAGTTATCTTTAAGTTACTTTATCTGTAAGTTAGTGTTCACACATCTGCTAAATTTCCGCTAAATAGAGACCATTCATTTTTATATCGGAGTAATAGCTTTATCGAACTGCATGTGATTTCTTAGTACACAGCTATACTGAACACAAGGAATCGTTACTTATGTTAATTAAACACATTTAGGCTCAACTTTAACTTATGTATACCGCTTGTTTGTTTTTACGGTTTTTTATAACAGGAAATTTTACACATAGCTCCTCTAAACTAAAATGTGTTAAATGAGATAACTTAAATCGTGCTTAAGACAAATAAATAAGAATTAGTGCTGAATTTATATACGAAAATACATATTCGCTTTAGTGTAAAACAACCCATAATCCTATACGTTAACCGACCGTACACTGCTATTTTTGTTCAGTTTACACAGACTTTTGATCCAGAATGACAGTTGTTATTCATCAAGTTGCAGGAAGTTGTGGATCACATCAGATCGAGTAATAAATGCATTATCATCACATTAATAATTTGAAATATTATATGAACCCAAACGTTAGCAAAAGAAATAATTACAAAATATTCCCAAAGATATTAAAACTTGAAATATTACGAAAACCTTGCAAGTGAACAAGAAACAAGAAAGTAAATAAATTGGATGAGCAGTGAGAAAGGAGACTGGGAGGATAGAGAAAGAGAGAGAAAGGGGAGAGAGTATGCACGTTGTGAGTATAAAATTATTGATGACACCGTGAATAGAAAAGTAAGCTTAAGCCGGGACGTGATTTATACAGATTGTAGTCAGTTTCAGATATTTCAAAAGGAGAAAAATAACAGTGGCTGAAAAAATCCTTGAAGTTTCAACTCTTGTTATCAACAAACAGGCAGCGACAGCAAATACAGAAGTTTTAAATCCATTTTCCACCAAGCGCGGAGTTTATATAGAATTAAAAATAAATTGACGTACTTACTGCTGACGTAATGATCCAAAATGTTTGTAACGAATCTCGTTACAATGCTGTAGAATAATCCTTTAGACAGTTTATATTTTTTGTTGCTTAAAAGTCAGAATGGTTTCTAATTGGAAGGAGAAAAGAGACTAGTTGATATGCTAGAATTCGTTTTCCACGCAACATCATAATCAATCTCTATCGTATCATATCATATTTATCATATCGATGTATCGTAATTGAAGTATTTATCAAAATAAAACTCTCCGACTAGTAATAATAAGCAAATTAATTTTTGTATTTATTTTCTTTGTTGTTATTATTACAATTCAGGTAAATTACTGCTATTATTGTTTCTATAATTGTTGCTATCGTTGCTATTGTTGTTTTTATTATTATTATGTTACAATGTATATTAGAAGAAACTTAAGCAGCACAGGAATGTTTTTTTTGTAAAAACAAAAGCAAAAATTGTAATATAACTGACAAGTTATCGCCAAACAACAAGTGCAAAATATGAAGAAATATTAACCGACACCTTCGAAAAAGTCGATCATTTCAGGTATCTGGGTTCAATAGTTGCAAGAAATAGTGTTACTACAAACGAGTAAGATTCAACAGCGAATCTTAAAAGTAAGCAGATGATATTTTAGATTTTTAAAGCAAATGAATGTAGACTAATATCAAGTTCAACAAAATGCACTAGCTATAAAACATTAAAAAGACGAGACTTGACGTATGGAGCATAAACAGGGATGATCATCTATATAAAGGAAATATGTTATTTAACTTGCCAATGAAATTTAGCACAAAGAATGTATGGTCCAGTATGTGAAAGGAGTGTGTAACGGATACGTTATAATAAAGAATTAGACTCACTCTTTTGAGATGTGATCATTACAAAATATATTACTTTATCAATGGTGAGGTAGGCTTTCAATTGATGAGGCTGAAATATACCAAGAAAAGTCTAGATGATATAGTTGGATGGAAGAGGCAGGCCAAAGCTGCGATGGACTGACGATGAGAGCAATGATGCCAAACTACTTGGACTGAGGAACTGAGATCTATCGCGTCAGATCAGGACCGTTGGAGAAGGCTTTTGGAGGACGTCAAGACTCAGCAATTAGTGTAGCACCAATAACGATGGTGATGATGATGATTTCATATAGAAAACATACTTTAGGTTATATTATTTTAGATCTTGCATGTTAGTGAACTGTTTGGTAACACACTGGAAATCTTTTCAGTCCGTTTATCCATAATATTGGATTGCACACCACAATCGCACATAATAAAATATTGTCTGATATTTTCTCGTGACAGTCTAGTGGGTATTTTGATAAATAACGCTAATGTCTCATCAATCATAGACCTTTAGACGACGAGATAATCTTCTCAATGGCGCCTTTGTTTAGGTGACCGCTCCTCTTTTCCTTGCTCTTTTTGTTTACTTATTACAGTTCAATACAAAAGAGCCTAAGACTACAAGAAACAAAAGAGTGCCTTAAACAGAATACCAAGATTACAACAAAAGACAGTGCGTTCTTTTCAAATGTTTTCTTTTGATAACTTGTTTGCTATTACTATTTTTTGCATTTACGTGATGTTTTAGTAACAACGACTGTGTCACACACACACACGCACACACACACACACACACACACACACACACACGAAAGAGGTGTGTGTGTGTGTGTGTGTGTGTGTGTGTGTGTGTGTGTGTGTGTGTGTGTGTGTGTGTGTGTGTGTGTGTGTGTGTGTGTGTGTGTGTGTGTGTGTGTGTGTGTGTGTGTGTGTTATCAGTTACTTCAATTTCAAGATATATGAATTAGGAATTTTTGTGCCTCTGACATGTTATCTACTACGCTGCCAATCTTCCACCAGGATGTATGTATAAATGAGGAATTGGCAAGTGAGGACTGAACAAAATTAAAAGAATTGGTAAGTCCATTAAAAAAGATATTTGTAAAGTTTCTACGAAACTGACTATACACTGAAAATCGTATTGCTTTCACGTTTTGTACGTAGGTAATGAGCAGATCTTCAAAAGTCAAAACATAAATTTTCTTATTTAATTTTTTCTTATTATGCCTATAAGCATTTGGTAAAGAAATTTAGCGAACTACACGTCTACCACACGACAAAATTCGGTCAAACACTTAAAAACATAATACGTAATTAAATACAATTTTATTCATGAAATTAAAATATTTTATTTATTTTATACTTAATCACTAAATTAATGGATTTTATATGCTATACGTAAAAGTTATTGGGCGGAGCCTGATGAGCGTAGCAAAATCAGGCATAGCCCTCTATCCACGGCTCGATGCACAACTTAGGCCGCAAACTCCTCCAAAACTACTCAACCGAATATTATAAAATGTTGCATATGTATCCGGACTGTATTGTAGAGTGCACACATGTAATTTTATATTTCTCTAAATTATTTGGTTGAAAAGATATTACGATTTTTTTAAATCTTATCTTAAACGTGTGAGAGGAAGAGAGACAGAGATATCGCTGGCTGTCGCGCAATAAGATAACATTTTGCTGTATCATAAATGCCGGTGCGTGTGCGTGTGCGGCTTCCGCCGTCCGCGCTTGACCGTTGGGCGCTGTCGCCCGATAAGATTTTGCTGTATCACAAATGCCGGTGCGCACACACACGCTCGCACAACACACACAAGCACAACTACGCACTCGAGATTAATACTTGGGTATAACACAATTATATTCTCTTCTTTTTTGTCACCTAAGTGTAAATTATGCAGAACGCAGATGACCACTGTATTGAGTTTAAAACTAAATAGAATATGTGTCTATAAGAATTGCTATATGTTTACCTAGTAATACAAAATAATAAGATCAGTGAGGCACTTACAATAAAATTGTTGCTGACGCTAAACACACAACTGTAAATTTTCCCAGACCAACCGCCCTATTTATAAAACAGAAACAGATGACGCCTGTACACTATTTAACTTTTGAATGAAATGAAAGTAACACGTGTACATTGTAATACTAAATTGTAATAATGTATAAATTAAGTTCTGTGATATTATAATTTTTCTCGTTTTCTTGAAGAAAACATTTGAAGATGTAAACAAATTATCTCAACGCCTTCAAATATACAATGATACATACATACGCTCACATACACGAACATGTTCACCCAAATAATTGTTCTGTTGTGTTTGACATTTCTTTTTAATTCATACACAGGTCCTGATGATAACAATAAACATTGTCGAAACGTCGACACAAATAAGTTAAAATCTGTGTTACTTTTGACCGATCTTCACTAACCCTTCACTGAGAAATTATTCTTATACTTCTTTATTCAATTTTCCAAATTCTATTAAAATTATTATTCCTATAATTTTTATTCAATTTTGTACTTTTGTTTAACTACTTTTTTCTATTATACGCATATTCTACACATTCTTCCTCATCAATTTATATATACGTATTATTTATATAATACGACCTCGACGGAGAAGAGGTCCAAATATTGGTCGTTTAGCTACAAATCAAAGACGGATGAGAGAGCGACAAAATGTTGCTGCAGCAACTGTTGAAGGCCCTGCAGAACATAACATGAATCATGTGTTATATGAACAAAACAACACAGGATATAGGAATCTTCAGAATGAATTTGAAGATAATTTACGATCTCTTGAATTCTATGAATATGTAAATTATTCTCGAGTGTTGATGCAGCAAACATTTTTTGATATGTGTCCGCAGTGTAAGCGAAACCCAAATAAGTTTACTGCAGTTAATCGTATGGATCCTAAAGATGTACCTATAGAACTGATGGACCTCATTTATGTAGAACAACCCTTGATAGCCAGATTACAACCAGTGATGCCTATAGGGTGTATATAGTGTATATGGCGTGTATAGGGTAAAATCGAGAGGCTTTCCCGGTCAATATGCTTATAAGGGAAATAATATACATATTGGTCAAAATATAACGGAGATTGTTAGTTCCTTGCCCCCCTATACCCCCTTCACTGGGCACTATAGTTGGAAGAAAGGAAAGTGTTAATGGAGATCGGGATTTTCATGTGAGATGTGACAAAATTTTAGAAGCACTCAATTTTTTGAAAATGAATAATCCATTCTACAGTGATATCATCATTGATATGGAACAAATATCTCAACTTCCATTAAATGATAGTATTTATGGAATGATACCCACTGTTCATTTACCTGAGGTCAATAAAGATGAAGAGAACTTTTCTGAAGAAATTTCTGAAAGTATGATCCCGGAGAACATTAGAATCACAGAAGATGATCGACTCCAATCTGCAGTGAATAATGTAATTCCATGGCCACAAAGTACTGATATCATAAATGAATCTCGTGCGAATGATATGTAAGCATGGCATTTCCCGCTTTACTACCTTATGGATCTCCTGAACTAAACGATAATTCTCGAGCAAGTAGTATGAAACTTACAGCACTGGAATATTTTCAATTTTTGTTGCAATATAAAGACCGACGTTTTGCACAAGATCCTAGGTTCAGAGTTTTTGCATTGAACACTGTTCAGCGTCATCATGCCATTCAACGAGGGAGACAATATTTGCTAGAAAATCTCATTTCAATGGAACAATACAGCAACTGAGAAACACGTTGTCGAGTAATCCTCAAATAATAAGAAGTTTATATTATTAGTGTGGAAAAATAAAAGGATCAAAATCTTACTGGTTTCAACGAAGAGGTGAACTGGAATCAATGATTGAGCAGTGTGATAATCTTCCTACGGGTTTTTTTTACTTTGAGTGCAGCTGATCTTTAGTGGCCTGATCTGGCACGACTCCTGGGTTGTAATTTCGTACAAGAGGAAACGTTAGATGAATCTATAATCGCTCAGCAAAGGCAAAAACTTATAAATGAGAATCCCTCAATTGTTGAAGATAGTTTTTCGTTTCGTGCAACTTTATTCATAAGAAATGTCGTATGTAAGATATTCTCAGTTTCAGATTTTTGGTTTCGTTTCGAATTCCAGCATAGTGGTTCATGTCATGTACACGGTCTTCTTTGGATCTGTGGTGCTCCTGATACAAAAACTTTTGATAATGCATCTCAGGAAGACATTTTGAGTGCCAAGATATATTATGACCATTTGGTTAATGCATTCAATCCTTTGCCATTCCCTCCTCCGGCAACTATACATCCTTCAAGGATTAGATCAAATGATGTTGTGATGTTGTTATCGACAACGATCGTTCTCTTTTAGAACTACTGAATCGATTCCAAAAACATACCAGATGTACCAAAGAATATTGTCTTAAGTGGAATGGCAAAGAATATACTTGCAGGTTCAAACATCCTAAAGAATTACAAGAGCAATCTCTTCTAGAGAAAAATGAGAAAGGTATTTGGATATATACACCAATAAGGAATGATGAACTCCTGAATCAGTATAATCCTGTCATCGCACAAATATGGAGAGCAAGTACTGATCTTAGTATAGTCACCTCCTTATACCAGGTGGTTGATTATGTATCCAAATATGCTTCAAGTCGGAACCTGCTTCGAAAAATTTTACGGAAATGTTTCAAAAAATCGTTGAATCGAGAACCCCGGATGAAGAATCTCGTCGAGCACATACAAGTTTTATGATAAGAGTGATCGGAGAAAGAGACATCGGGGCTTGCGAAACATCTCATTTACTCTATGGGGTTTCATTGTATCAATGTACCAGAACTTTTAGAATACTTGTCATAACAATAGAAGACTATGTTGCAATTAATGGAACCAACAGTGAAAATGACAGTAATTCATTCATTCAGTTTTATAGTAGTAGACCACTAGACATGGAAGAAATAACATTATTCGATTTTGCTAAAAAATTTACTAAAGGAAGAAATAATTCAATTAGCACAAACAGAAAAGAAAGAGTTGTATAATTTTTCCTAAAGTAAACAACTAAAACAATGTATTCAATACTGAATTATATTATAAACAAAAGTTGATTTTACATAAGCATTGGCGTAATGAAGATGACTTGAAAAGTACAGATGAAACATGGTTCATGGCTTATACCCGACAAAATTTTGGACAGTTTCACGAACAATTACACATGTTTTTAATTACAGAAGTAACTGAAATTGATCAGGATAATAATAACGAATTTTATATTTTTTACGATAGAGACTGGATGGCGATAGCAGCAGTAATGCCTAATGCACTACCAATTGATGTTGGTCTAGGTAATCGTGATATCGATCTACTTCATAATTGGGAAGCAGCCTATTACAAATATCCAGATATAAAGAATAAAACCTCTTTCATCAAAAGGATTAGAGAAACATTTGGGAATAAGTATGATTCTCATGAATTATACAATGTTATTTTCAACGACCAACAAAATAAGATATTATCTTTCTTAGAATATCAGCTAAATGACTATGATGATTGCAATCAAAGACTTGAAATTATTCAGGGAAAAGCTGGAACTGGTAAAAGCTGTATAATTAATGAAATGGTTAGGATAATTAATTCATATTTTGGCTGGATGCAACTCTTTTAATAGCTCCTACTGGTGTGGCAGCTAACAATACTGCTGGACGAACTATTCATTCAGCTCTAAGAATAAATACTTTAAAGAAAAGAGAGGAACTTTCAGAGATTTAGAAGGTGAATCCAAAATTGCTTTTGAAGAAGTATTAAAAGATGTGAGGTTCGTTATTATTGATGAAGCCAGTATACTGGGTTTTAATTTGTTTTACAAAGTGGATATGCGACTCAAACAAGCAAGGCAGCGTTCTTCAGCTGATCCTTTTGGTGGCATTTGCGTGTATTTAGTCGGTGATTGATCCCAGCTTCCACCGGTTTGTGATAGGAGTCTTTACAATATTGGTAATAATGTTCAGACCATTCAATCGAATTTTTTATATAAACAGTTCAAAAACGTTTTCTTTTTAACGGAGATTATGAGACAGCAAGGTGATGATAAAAAAAATTTCACAGAGACTTTAAATAGAGTCGCAAATGATTTTTAATACAGTCACTGAACAAGATTATAAGCTCTTATCTAAAAGATTTTATGTAAACAATGTCGGGGACAATTTCAAAGATAGTGTCTGTATAATGTCTAAAAGTGCTGAAATCGAACGCTTTAATTATGAAAAACTATAAAGCAATAAACAACCCGTGGCTCTAATCAATGCAATCCATAATTTCCCAGAAGCCTCTCTAGCAAAATCTGACGATGGTCAGGGATTATTTGCCAATTACGTTTATGTAAAGGTGCACGAGTTATCCTTAGAAGAAATCTTTGGATCACAAAAGTACTAGCCAACGGTTCAGTTGGGACAGTAAATGATATTATTTATGACCCGGCAGTTGTATGCGAAAATTATAACCATCACGTGCCAATATGTATACTTGTATCTTTCGATAAATATACAGAACCAGTTCTGTACGAAACGTCAATACCCATTGTACCAGTAGTGCCATCATTAAAGGTAAATGAAATTTCTTGTACTCGCAAACAAATGTAACGGGCAATGTACTCGTCCGTTAATGTTAGCATATGGTGTTAGTATACATAGATCGCAAGGGATAACATTAGATAAGGCAATTGTTAATTTAGAAGACAATGAATTTCAGGTTGGATTAACGTATGTTGCTCTTTCAAGAGTGAAAACATTAGAAGGATTATTATTAAAACCAGCATTTAATTTTGATAGACTACTAAAAATTAATAGAAGTCCATCAATGGTTGATCGTACAGATGAGTTGCAAAGGTTGTGGACTATAATGACAATTAATGTATTTTGTACTATAATGTAGTATTTAATAAAAAGTGTGTATCATAAAAGTGTATATATTTTGTTGATTTTAAAAATATTGATAAATAAATTATTACGAATATCAAATGCTCCGCCCATTTGTGTCAGTGACACTCCTAGATTAATACTTATGGTAACAACAGTAAATGATAGAGTCAATAAACTAAATTAACTTGGCACCATTTCCAAATTACCAAAATCTTATATTCCACTTTTCTAAAATTGTTCTAATGACAAATGGCTTTTTTTAACTAGATATTTTCAGATTTATAACATTAAAATCAATTGTTAAAAGTATCTGCTTCCTTACAGAAGTGGAAGCTAACACCACATCAAAAGTCCCTATAAAATGTATTGACATCAATAAGACCTCCAATTCGATTAAAATGTGTAATAAAAACTAACAATTCACAACTAAATTGCAAAGACTATAAATGTTCTTGGAGGTGGACGACTACTACTACTACTACTCTCCAGCACTACAGCCCATGGTGAGCCTTGGCCTCCGCTACGACCCGTCTCCACTCATCTCTGTCCACTGCGTTCAGTCTCCAGTTCCTAATGCCCATCTTTCTTAATACTGTCCCACCCCGGAGATAAAAACAGGTGGACGACTACTAACCGATAGTACTTTGGCCGATTGCCGTTCTGTGTGCACCCGCCAACATATGACAGGCAAGCTCATTTTGAGATATTCGGTAAGGTGTTGTATGTATAAGCATAAATTCAGGATGTAAAGAAGACGTGTCGCGTGCACAAACAGTTATAGGTATATTCCATGGATTCCATGGACCATCAAACACACGACGCTGAAACAACAAACAACAAAAGTTAAATGTCGTTTTGGTGTTTAATTTTGCCGTGTCTATAACTCTACAATCTACACAACCGTTAATTGTTCGATTCATAAAATATTATAAAGGACGCTAGCCTTCAGATGTTGTAAATACCATATAAATGTTTATAGAGTCGTTAATGTCTCGGATACGATAAGATTACAATATGTAATGCAAAATTTCGCGTATTTAAAATAAATAAAAAAAAAATGTTTACACTATCTCTTAAAAAACCATCCTACTCGTGTGCTGTTCGGATTACTCGCAATTCAGATTATTAACTTTCCAGTTATCGACATTTTATTTTCCTTGTATGTGAATATTTTGTATTTTATTAAGTCTGTTGTGTATTTCATTCCTATAGAAAGTTGTTAAATGTCGCTCTTTCACCCGTCTAGTCGGTCTCTAGAAAATCCCACGACCTAGCTGGTAAGTTATTTGACAGTTACGTTGAGTATACTTCAGATACACAAATTATAAAATATTGTGATTTCTCAACACATATATATATGTGTGTGTGTGTGTGTGCTCGCGCACGCGCGCGCGTGTGTCAAACGTGTTAATATACTACGTTACATACAAATCTATGAAATTCTAACGCCTATATTGTGTGGACATATTTAACTTACAATTTTAAAACATATAAATTAAATTTACTCGCATGTAACGGAGAAACGGAGAGGTTCTGCATACAACGTTGCGCAGCTGTGCATCTGACAGCATGATAGATCGTAAACAGCTAACGCTAATGTGTTGTACGCGTTTCTTCAGATTTCTTTCCCTTCTGCTTTCCCTGCTCAGCTCACTGTTTACATACTCTCTATTCTCTGATTCCTCCCCCTTCTTTTCTCTATTTATGTAACGCCGCTTTTTTATTTTATTGACATTACCATTTTTATTTACCTTGAAGCTCCAGGCATACGTTTTTAGTCTTAAAATAAAGCTCTTAAATAAAGAACAGTTATTTTCGCTCTTAGAAACTTTTATTAGTTTGCCTGAATGTTAGCAGTGTTAGCCTTATCCTGGTTAAATGCTTTTTATTCTTATTAGATTTATTATACATTAAATTTAAAAGAAGTTTATAATAAGACCAGCTATTTCGTGTAACTAGGTCAGAGTTAAGTACCTCTAAAACCTATGCATATAAAATCTATTAAATCTGTCTCTTAGATTTATAGCATGTTAGGTTGGATAAATAACAAAAGCTACTTGATATTCTTAGTCTTAATTCCGGTAGTATTTTATATTAAATATATGAAAATACAGAGCATACATAAGTTAATAACATGTAGTATAGTTCGGATCTTTGAGCCTAGACTTACTTACATACAAACTTTCGTCATTACTGAACATGATGATTATCATGAGGATTCCCAATGTGTTGATTTCCCGTTACCTATTTCATGTCAATATTTTTTCCATTATTTATTTAAATAACTTTGAGTAGACTCAATATCTACTTAAAAAGTTATAAAAACTAAAGCTGCTTACTTACTCACAAGCCAGTTAGACTCTGAGATATTTATTTTGTTCGTGCCAGTCAGATAAAATTTTTATAGAAATTAAAAGATCGTAAAAGAGAGTTAAAACTGTAGGAGAGATTCAAAAGACTATACAAACTAACAGTAGTTTGAACAACAACTGCTTTATGGAATCTTTTGGAAACATTCTGAAACTTCAAACCTGAAGGATATTAAGCTAAAAACTAGCAAATTAAAGGCCGTTCATATCAGTTGCTATGGGCTTTTGGCTTGTAAACTACACACTTATATTACTTTTTTGGGCCTTCCTGGTTCTCCGCTCAACCCACATAAAAAAATAAGTAAATATAGATAGATAAAGTAAACAAATTGCATTGCAAACTTAAGAGTATGACACGTTAATTCATTTGTTGTATAAATGGATATCGCTTTTTTATGTAACGCTGCAAATAAACTAGAAAAGTGTAAGAAAAATAGAGAAATTCTTTTTAGAACCAACGTTGATAGCTTTGTAATTCATTTTTGGATAAATGGAGTATGGGAAAAGACTTTATTGTTTACATGCTTACTGGATGTTGTGTCAATTGTTTTGCGACATTTATGGGAACGAAAATGTTGATTGACTTGTTTGTTTCCAAAGGGTTCAAAAGTCCTTATTTTTAAAGAAAACTTTACAAGAAAAATAAATTTAAATATCTTATAGGCTTATAGGTCAAAATACGTAAGTGTCTTTGAAGTAAATAGTTTACAAAATAATGTTTTGCTATTAGAACTATGTTTTGAATTACGTTTTAGATGCACCGAAAATAAATTAATTTAAAATGTACTGAGGTAGTTCTAAATGTTAAGCATTTAATTCACATTTTTCAATTGTACCGTCTTTTGCCTATCCATTTGTTGCAATAACATGTTAGCAATATTAGAAGGGGTATAATAGTTATTAATTTTCTGGATCGAATTCTCTTCAGAGACGAATGACGTCGCTGGTGCAGGAATCGTTGTGACTAATAAAATATTATAACTTAACTTACATTCCCGGTTCTTCTGGTCTTCTGACGGAAAGAAAGTTTACTTTACTCCTTTTAAATTTTAAAAACAGTAACGAATACATACCGTAAAAATAATTTGTAAGAGAATTATGTATACTGTTTAGCCACTTAACCTGTAAAGATATAAAACGATCCAAACACTAGTAGTTTATCAGTTCAGGAAACTATCAGCTACGTTTCAATCAACAAAATGGTTTTTTTGTTGGTAGAAGTTGTGTATCAGTTTGAGAGGTCATGAATAACGAAATAATAAATTTTAACACAAACTCGTATTTGTTTACTGACTTCAGACTTTCAATATTTACGTCTTTTATATTTAGTAATGGAATTCTGACCACTAGGTTTGGCTCCGTTATATAAATCCGCTTGCTGTAGATTTCTATATATTTTTATATTACCCAGGATTTTTTAAAACATTCGCCCTTCGGTAACTATTTCAGTCTCTCAGTCATGTACTGAAATTGTATGTGAATTATTCTGTACAACGAACGTCTTAAAATCTTGACAGCAGGCTGAAGAGGAGTGTATAGGACCAAATTGGTAACGTATAAAATGGATTCAGTTCAAAGCTAAACGTACACCACCATACAACTTATTGAAAAAAATTTACGATTTACCATGTCCGTGCTAAGTCCATTATTATTCCTACTTTGGACAGATAAAATGATTAAAGAATGGCCGAGAAATAGAAGACTTTTGTAATGAGACATAAAATACTAAAACCAGTAGGCTATAACTCACGATATTCGAATTTGGTTATAGTATTTCTTATTGCACTAATGTAGAAAAGAACGTACACAGAGACACGAATAACTGGATGAAGACTGTAACAGCAAAAATTTATTCCTGAACACAGAAAAACTAAAAGACTGCGGAAATAGTTGACCTTGGAAGAGTATATATAGTTCGGAAAATATTATTGTAAATATAAAATAGTCTTACGACAACCACATGAACCATCGTCTCTAAACAGTGTAATGTGTCGGCGAGCATAAGAGCAATCGTTACTCACAACTTCATTAACGGTTTAATAAACAAAGATCCTGCTATACAACAGTTTTCCAATTTATATAATTGCCAAATACGTTCAAAAATACTACAGTGTAAATTAACTATTTTGCAGTGTTAAAACCTGCAAACTCTGCTTATTCATATAGCGTATTTATATGCTTTAGAATCTGCTACATTATATATCAAATTAAAATGTAGATTGCATCTCTCTCTCCGTCTACACAAGCGCGCGCGCGTACACACACACACACACACACACACACTATATATATATGTGTACATATATATTGCGACAATACAAATAAATATTTTCGCATAGGATAATTATGTGTGTTTAAATTATGCACAAGTTTATATTCGAGGTGTAGAAAAATTAGTTATTTATACCACAAGTAATTGATTGTTTATATGATATATTTAAATTAAATTAAATGTCATGTATAGTATTTTATTTGTTTTCAAAGAGTTTATATAGTTCAGTTTTGGTACGTTTTACTTGAAACGTAGAATTCCTTTACACTCGGCGTGACGTCACTCGCTCCGTCCCTGTTACGCTCCGCTCTGCAATGATCGCTGGTCTCCTCTCTCACTCTCTCTCTCTCCGCTAGGGTTCGCCGAACGGCTGATAACACTGACGCAGATATTACACACGAATCGTCACTTTCCGAATCGTTTGTTTACTCGCTTGCAATTGGTTATTATTAATTATTGTTACTCAGGGTGCTAATGAATGATATTATTTAAAAGCGGTGTATATTGCTTACACCATCCGGCTATTCTTGAAGTGTTCCGCGTTAATAAGGATTTACCACGGTAGATAAATCTCCCTAACCGGAAAATCTTCCACGAGCACGTAATAGCACTTGAATATTTTATAATTGGTAGTTCACCCGCTTGGCTCTAATCGACAAACTCAAAAAGAGTCCCAAGACTTAGAGTTGCTCTAGATTAAACCAGTTCGAACAAGAAAAACACTTGACGAAGAGCACACGTTCACTAGGCAACGGCTTCCGATGAACTGCCTCGAAGTTCACCTGACAACCGACGGATCTGACTGAAGTAAGGGTCTTCTGATTGGTCAATCGACTGCCTACGTGGTAGAATGGACAAAAGATGGACTCGTTGCAGGCGAATCTTTGTATAAATCTGCGAGTGCCTGCTTAGATTTTATCTAGAATTTTTATTACTCTTCAATTAATAAGAGTAAAAAGTGAGTTTTCAATTACTAAAAAACCACATTTAAAAGTAGGTGAGAAAAACAGAGTATATAGAAAATGCAGCTAATTACATAAATAATTCACTGTCCAAGTCTCATGCCGATCGGGTAACAAACGCGGAAGATATAACACAAAGGTTCACCACACGCGAACGGGCGCACATATTCACAAACAAAGTACATGACGTTAGAGAGCAAAAATTTACAAAGAATTTGGTATAACACAAGTCCTTATCTATCACTAAATACAAAACTTATAGCTAATTGACAAAAATTGTATAAATCAATCTAAAACATGCTAATGTCCGTCATCCATGCTCTGATATTCTTATTATAGATCATCATCCTGTGTTTTGTTGCAATATATTGCAACAGTACACAGGATATGAAGTACATTTGTACTAATGCTATATAACACTTTGTGATGGCCATAGACATGTCTTAAATAGCTTGTGTTCTTTCTTTGTAAAATAGTCATAAGTTTTGAACCAAGCTATGTTTAAAAAAGTATGTTATGTCAAAAAGTTTACAATTTTATTCTCTTTTGTGTCATGTGAAATATTTGTGTGTAAGTGAGCGGGTGTGCGTGTGGTTTACATTTAATTTAATAATTTCGAGGAAAATTAACATTTCGTTCTGAAATTTGGACAGAGTATTCTCATGGTTATAAGCTACATTTCCCATATAATCAATTTTCCGCAACTATAATTTTTATATATATTTTTTTTAATGAAATCAGTCTTCTTTTATTCTCGTTATCTCCAACAAAGTAATAAAATTTGTAGATTAAATCTAGACAAGACGTTGCAGAATCGGACAGAGTTTAAGCCTGATTTCAGTCTATATGTGTTCTCATCTGTGACGTTGCTAGAGTTTCAACCAATCAGAAGGTCTAAAAATTATTTGAGATT
This sequence comes from Magicicada septendecula, assembly GCA_034769895.1. Taxonomy (NCBI): domain Eukaryota; kingdom Metazoa; phylum Arthropoda; class Insecta; order Hemiptera; family Cicadidae; genus Magicicada; species Magicicada septendecula. The sequence continues at coordinate 515,544,602 of CM068368.1, read as the reverse complement.
GTCCTTTGTCGAGAAGCTCTGCGCTCAGTTTTATTCCGAGGACTTGCCATGAAACACGTACTCGCTGTCTCTACTTTTTCGGGACAAGACAGGTAGTTTTCCTTTAGACTTAGAATTTGGTTCACGTTTCGAGTTCTTCGTAACCATTACCACTTACAGAACTCATTTTAAATAGATCATTCTAGTGCTTTCCCGCGTACAGTAGAAGATTTCTGCTAGGGACAACATATCTACCGAGACATTTTGATACTTTCGCGGGAACACTTCAAGAAGCCGGATTTATGTAAGCTTAATACACACAGATCTATTTTACACAGTTTCAAACCCTGAGATAATTTTATAAACATTAACAGTTTGTATCGCAGTGTGCGTGGGTGCAAAGACGTGAATTGTCAGCGTAGCAGTCATCGGTCGACGTGCAGTTACAGCGATCCAGTAAAGGTGCGGGGAGCGCATGGTGTCGACGCAAACAGTGGATTTCAACAGAACCAGTAACATAATTGTAAAGGAAGCCAATAGACTCAATTTTGATAGACAAATTTTAAATAAACAATTTTATATTATAAATTAATAAGACAATAGTAAATTGTAATGTTTTAATTTAATAAAATTTCCTACCACCAGATATAGACTCTGTTGTAATAATTTCTATAATACCTATCTATGCAGTTTTAAATTTGTATCGTTGCATAGTAAGTATTTGGCGCCGTCAACTTGGGGCACGAGTTAATAGTTAATACGATTTTAGGTTAAGGATTTTAATTATTGTGTATAGACTAAATTTATTTGAACAGTGTTTTATATTTAATATTGCGTCGTAGGGAGTGTATATGAACTGTTGCATGTACTCTGTGAAACAGATAATTTTGGACAATATTAATTTAGTTTTAAATAATATTTGGAGGTTTGAAGTATATTTGTGTGTTAGTTATAAATACATTAAGGTAAGATTGTGGACATTCGATTAGAGATAACTTACGAACACTGACCACGTCAAACAAGTATATAATTACATTTTAATAATCTGAGTTTACAAAAGCTGAACCGTACCCGTTTAAATCAAGACGATAAACTGTGTTTTGGTGATAGTAACTGTAAACAATGGAGTCCCAAACTACACCAGCTGATTTACAAACAACATTGGACGCGATTTTAGCAAGCATTCAAAATATACGCGATGAAAATAAAACCAGCATTCAGAACATATAGTCAAATATACAATCTGCTAAAGAGGACGCGATCAAACACAATAAAACACTACACGATGAAAACAAAAAAATATTTACCGCGGTCCACGAGCAAAGCAAGCAAAACAAAGCCTTATTAAAAGCTACGGAGAAGAAAATCTCCGACAAAGTTAAATCTATTCGCGCGAATGTTGAACTTGCATTATAGGTTAATAGTTCGCGTATAAGCGAATGCGAAGCCAGAGTTGGTTTGATCGAGGAACGAGTACAAGGGCAGGCAACCACCATCAATATATTTGTCTCCGAACAGGAACATAGGTTCGAAGAACGTAGACAACAAATTAATATGTTACAACGTACCTCTATGCCTGCGAGCCAAACAACTTATGTATATAAAACAATTGATGAACCTAACTCACAAGCAAAATTCTATGGTCAAGATAGCTGCAGTTTCTTCGGGCGTGCGAACGTAGTATGGAATCCATTAAGGACAATTTGAGCGAAGTGGACAAAATTAATTGGGTTGTGCGGCAGCTTAAAAGTACGGCGGCAGAATGGTTCACAATTGTGCAGGATAATATTACCATATACAAAGACTTTGAAGACCATTTCCGAGCACGGTATTGGAATGAAGAGGTACAACGAAAAATCCGTGTACAGTTGGAGTTCGGTAAATATACGCCAGCCAAAGGGTCCAAAGAGAAATTCCTAATACAACTTGTGTCTCGAGCCAAATATATTGAACCACCAATGACAGAGGCAGAAATGGTAAATAAGCTTGCTCATCACTTTAGTCGTGGAATCCAAATAGCCGTGATCACACAAGGTGTAAAAACAATAGAAGAGTTGTTATTACTATTGCCCAAATGGGAGAATGTTGATAGTCCCAATAGTGATAGCAACCAAACATGCACATCAATTCAATCAAATCATAAACAACAACAACAACAAGATAAACATAAACAAAACATTCCAAAATATAATCAGCATAAAGTCGCGTCGGTAACTGAAAATAAACCAGTTTTAGAACATCAACAAAATGTATGTCTGTGCACAGAAAAACATATTAATAAAAAGTCAGTCTCACCAGTCTAGTGTTGACAATAGTAGTGATAAGCAAGTATTTTGTGTGGCAGGCATATACCCAAATGATATATTATATAATTTATAAAATAATAATAGGTGTATGGAAAATGACAGTAGTATTAAGATAGCTAATAAGAATACTATATTTAGAGTATAGTATTACACTTATTATTAATAAGTGTATAGGTAATGTTCTGTTAGATAGTGGGGCTTAGATGTCTTTAATAAGGGAAAAGTTTCTAAATAAACATAAGAATCAGTTTAAGAAGGTACCAATATTACCGGTAAACAACACAATTATTAAAACAGCTACAAATGATATTCAGTTTATTAACCGACAAGCATTGGTGTCCATCACAACACAGGGAGTCGAGATTGAAGTGCCAGTACTATTAATTAAAGACCTTGTATGTGATGTTTTACTGGGTACTGAAGCGTTAAGCAAAATAAATGCTGTACTCGATTTTAATAATAATACTTTGATGTGCAAAATAAATAACAAATATTATAACGTAAAGTTAGGACATCTGGACAGCAAAAATGAATCTGTTGAGAGTGAATTAAAAATAAACAAACCGCATACCAACATAACCTCAAATGTAAACAATAATAATAATAATATTGCTAAACTGTTTGCTATTAAACTGGAGGATAACGCAATAGAGCAAGAAAACTATTCGGCAATTAAAAATGAAATACAAATTTTAGCAATTAAGTATATTTTACCCGATAATTTAAAAATTCAGCTTAAAAACATTAGTATCGAACAACGTGATGCAAAGTTAAAAAAAATTTGTCAAGAAATTAAAGATAGGGAAAATCCAAAATACCAGATCGTAAATAATACATTATGTAAGCTTATTGATGGGCAATGGAAAATCATGGTTCCTGATAACATCGTTGAGGACCTGACTTACGTATGTCATGAGAGTCTAGCCCATGCAGGTGCATGTAAGTGCTATTTAACACTTACAGAAGACTTCATCTTGCTCAACATGTCTAGAAAAATAAAATCTATCCTACGAACCTGCCATAATTTTCAAACATCAAAATACCCCAACCAACATACCTATGTTGAAATGGGTAATATTGTAACACGTAATAAAAGTGAATTGTTATGTATTGGTTTTCTAGGACCACTACCACGAGCAGCTAGGGGAATGAGGAGTCTTGTAGTTTGTACAGACGCTTTCTCCAAGCATGCTAGTTTGTATGCTATGGGCCGACCAACAACTGAGGCAGTTCTTAAGGTAATTTTTGAGAAATATATTCCAAAATATGGGCATGTTACAAGGATATTCTCGGATCAAGGTAAGCAATTTCAAAATATGAAATGGCAATCTGAGCTTGAGAAGCATCACATACAGGCGGTATTGACGGCGATCCGGGTAATCTTGCGGAGAGGGTAAATAGGGAATTAGGAAAACTATTCAGGACGTACTGTAATACCAATCAGAGTAAATGGCCTGAATATCTCGAGTTTTTCGAGCAAGCCATCAATGGGAATTACAACGATACGACTGGATTCACACCTAGTGAGCTACACTCTGGAGAAATTCCTATACGTGTATGGGATGAGTATGTAAAGCGAATTGCCACACAAAACTTACCTGTTCCAAACGAAGTTAATCGTTTAGAAGCTAGAAGACGTATTAAAAAAAGTGCAGAGGAATGCACAGAAAAGTTTAACGCGGAACATAAACTTCTTACTTTGAAAGTAGGCGAGATGATTCTTCTAAAATCGTTGAACATTGGTCGTAGTGAAGATAACACAGCTGCTAAATTCTTTAGGTTTTTATAATGGACCTTTCTTATTATCTGATCAAGTTGGTAAAACTAATTACATTGTTACTAATTCTACAACTAACCGTACTATTGGTAAATTCCATGCATAATCTTTACGCAAATATTATGTTAAAGAATAAACTGTTCGTGTATATGATGTGTGACTATTGAAACCAATTGTTTAAAAAAATGAATGTAGGGCCTATTAAGAATATGAGATGAGATGTCGGAGTATGTGGAGAAATGTTTGGAACTTGTCTAAGATAAGGAGACATGACGTCATCAAATGTTATTATGGCTTATCTTGTGAGGGCATAGTATTCAGTGTCTGACCACGTGTAATTGTTTATGTTTCTTCTGTCAAAAAGAAACTGCCAAACCGAGTTGAAAAAAATTTAGTTTTGGGAATAGTATTTATTTAACTTATTTGATTTAATTTATTGTTTATATTTGTTGGAAGTGATATTTTAATTTTTTAAGGTGTTAAAAAAAAATTTATGAACATGTAAACAAATTTTTTTATACGTGGAGGGGATAACCCTGCAACAGTACACAGGATATGAAAGTCATTTAAGTGGAATACTACTGCAATATAAAATTTTCTGATGGCCATAGACATGTTTTAAATTGTTTCTGTTCTTTCTTTGTAAAGTAGTCATACGTTTTGAACCAACCTATGTTTAAAAAATTATGTTATGTTAAAATGTTCTCAATTTTATTCTCTTTTATGTCATGTGAAATATTTGTGTGTAAGTGCGCGGGTGATTTACATTTTATTTAATAACTTCGATGAAAATTAACATTTCGTTGTGAAACTTGGACAGAGTATTTTCATGGTTATTAGCTACATTTTCCATATACTGAATTCTCCACACCTATAATTTTTATATGGGGTTTTTTTTTTAATTCAACCTTCTTTTGTTCTCGTTATCTTCAAGAAAGTAATAAATTTATAGATTAGATCTAGACAAGCCTTTGCAGAATCGGACAGAGTTTACGCCTGATTTCAGTCTATATGTGTTCTCATCTGTGACGTTGCTAAAGTTTTAACCATTCAGAGGATCTAAAATTCATTTGCGATGGACGCTTTTGCGTACGGATCGCTCAGTTCCTTCCAAAGACTCGTTATAGAAAGACATACTCGCTGCCACGAGTTTTTCGTGACCAGACAGGTCGTTTTCCTTTTAACTTAGAAGTTGGTTCACGTTTCGAGTTCTTCGTAACCATGACCACTTACAGAACTCAATTTAAATAGATCATTTTAGTGCTGTTCGCGTATAGTAGAAGATATCCGCTAGGGACAAAATATCTACCGAGATATTTTGATACTTACGCGAGAACACTTCAAGATGACGGATTTGTGTAGCTTAATACACACAGATCTATTTTACCCAGTTGTAAAACCCTGAGATAATTTTATAAACAATAACAGTTCGTATCGCAGTGTGCGTGGGTGCAAAGACGTGAATTGTCAGCGCAGCAGTCATCGGTCGACGTGCAGCCACAGGGATCCAGTAAAGGTGCGGGGAGAGCATGGTGTCGACGCAAACAGTGGATTTCAACAGAACCAGTAACATAATTGTAAAGCAAGCCAATAGACTCAATTTTGAAAGACAAATTTTAAATAAAAATTGTATATTATAAGTAATAAGACAATAGTAAATCCAGATATAGACTCTGTTGTAATAATTACTATAATAGCTATCTATGCAGTTACAAATTTGTATCGTTGCAATATATATATATATATATATTCGAACTTATATACCGGTATATATATATTTTTAAATAAAAATTTAGATTTAAACTTATATCTTTATACTTCGTCTAGTAATACAGTATAATATATGGAAATATATCTATAAATATATATATATATATTTTCTATATAAGTAACTCGATGTTTCTTGCAGTAATTATATAATTTGTGATGTTTTCAATTTTTTTCTTCTGCAAGTAGATAATATTGTATATTCTTTTATTGTATAAAAATTATATATATATATATATATCTTTTATTTAATACCGTATGGACGAATATCGTGTTTCTAGGGTTTTCTCATAAGTCATTCTGTGTTTATGTGTATTTGCCAATATCACCTAATAAAATGACTCATTTTTAACAGAAGATATAATTGCAACTTTAAATTTAGTTTGCACGATGTTTTTAACTTGTATTTATTCTATTACGAAAGTTATCACGGCTGGTGCCAACGGTAGAGTAAGAGCTACCGGACTGTTAGTCCATGGTCCATTGCTTATCGATGGATACAGGAAGTAAAAAATGTTCGACACGGGATGGCAGGCCAAGCTTACTCCAAGCTGAGGATTGCTTATATTACCGCCTAAGAGCCCGGTAGTTTTTGACTCTTATTATAATGTTGTATATATTCTTTCTCATTTCATAAATATAAAAGCAAGTATAAAAATACCCAAAACATTATTACAAAATTTCGTCTGTTTCATATAATTTCAGGTAATTTGTTTCATGTAAACGTATATCAATATGACGAGACGTGAAGTGCCTGGCATTCTACATTCAAGTAGAATATCCGGTACATCTGTTTTCGTTCAACTAACGAATTTATTGTGTTATTTTTATGTCAAGAATTCAATTAGTCGTAAAACTCATATAATACTGGTTTCACAGATGCAATAACAAGACCTGAAAAAATACATTACTTCTACTTTTAAAAAGGTGAGTAGTGTTTCCCCAAACTCCACTTTCCCTTTTCTGAGATATTATACTTTATTCTCGGATTGTTTATTTGCAATTTTAACATGATAATATTTTTAGGCTGGGGGTCATTACACAAAAATGTAACGTCATCGAAAAATGTAACGCTTCCACACTTTCGATTCCCCACAGTCTAGAAATCTTCGGTCTCTGTCGTGTTAACATGATAATGTTTGTTATATAGTAAATATTTGTTATATGCACATTATACGTTTCAAAAGCCTAAAACGATTATCATGCTTCGATGTTTCGGTTTCGTCGAAATTTCTTTTTTTTTATGTAAACGTTAGCACCGAAACTCTAAATCCCCACTGTCATATTAACAGAGATTTCTCTGCATCTTGGCTCCATCTGTAGTTTCCTATTTAGTCACTTACTCATCATACACTTTGCCTTTCGGAACGCTGTTACTATTAAGAATTAGTATTATAAATGCGGTCGGGTGTATTTATCAATTAAATATACTAATACCAAACGCTTTCTAATAATCAACGAAGGCTAGTCGTGCTTCTAGGTTATATTCTTTTCGTTTTTCTATTATCTGTTTTAATTTCAGAAAAATTATGGGAGCAGGATTTGGCTTTTCTAAAACCAGTGTTATCGTCAATAAAACTGGACGTTACTGCTTAGGCTATTACTGCTTATTTATAATTTTTTCTGCAGACTCTATAGCCAGAGCCTATCTTTCTTATAGGTATATGTCTTTAGAGGTAGAACTTCAGTCTCTTCTCTTAATCAGCAGTCTTTTTATGTAATTTCATAGCCTTTTAATACTTGTCAGTCTTCCATACTGGTATACTGGCATAATTTCCAGAATAAATTTAAAAATTGTAATATTTAATTAAACCAAATATATGGTTGTAGGTGCCAAAACTCGTGCCCTGTCCCTGCGCATTAACAATAATGAATTTGAAAAGGTTCAGGGTTTTCCATGTCTCGGGTCATATGTGGACTCTGGAAATGACTCCTCTAGAGATACTGAAAGACGGATATTATCTGCTAATAGGTGTTACTACGGACTGGTGAAACATTTTAAGTCTAAATTAATAAGTAAAGATACAAAAGCCACCCTATACAAGACCTTGATTAGACCAGTCCTGATGTATGGCTCGGAATGCTGGGTGGTAAAAAAACTAGATGAGCAGAAACTATCCGTTTTTGAGAGGAGGGTATTGAGGAGAATCTATGGCCCTGTGAGGGAAAACGACATTTGGAGGCGATTGCATAATCGATAGTTGTACGAAAGGTTTAAAGATCTTCCGATCGTGCAACTCATACAAATTAACAGATTGCGTTGTGTTGGTCATGTGCAGAGAATGGCGGGGGATAGAATCCCAAAAAGAGTGATGACTTATTTGCCGATGGGAAGGAGAAGGAAGGGAAGACCGCGTACAAGATGGCTGGACCAGGTTGGTAAGGAGGCAGTGAGGCTGGGTGCAGCAAACTGGTGGACATTGGCCGGGAGTAGAGACCAGTGGGGAAGATTTCTTTCGGAGGCCAGGGCCCGGACTGGGCTGTAGCGCCGAGGATGTATGTATGATGTATGTAATATTTAATTTTTAAAAATAAACGACTTTATTTAAGTAACTCGGAATTGATTCCATCTGGTCCAAGAGTTTTTTGTTTTATCAACTATGGAGAGGCATTTTCTAATTCCTCCAATGTAATTGAAACAATGCCATCCAGAACGTTCGACACAACTGTCCTCTCTGCATTTCTTTTATACCATAACTTCGTATAATTTTCCACCCACCATCCTTTATTAACAATCTTTATGTTGCAAGGTCAATTTTTGATTTATTAAAATGTTTCATTAACTTAAATGCCGACCGCTCGTTTGCCGACCATATACATAATTTTCGATTGTTGTAATAAAATATCGGTATGGAGAACCATACATGACTTCCATGTTCTAAGATTTATATTTAAAATCATTTTCGAAATGAAATATTTCCATAGAAACTACTTCTTTCTACTTACTGCTGCAGCCTTAACCACAGTACTGTGGTCACTAACGTATACCACCTCACGTTATCTCACTCGATTTTCACTGATAATGGCAGTCGACGGCACTGCCGAAACGTCTGGTTTTGCAGAAAACTTTGCAGGTTTTGCAGGTCAACGGCCAAACAGGACGGGAAGGAATTTTAACAACAAACTACTTCTTTGTTGCCGATAACGTAGTACATATATACAAAATTATCCCCTCCCCCTTCAACTATAATTTTCATTTATAGAAAATTACCCCCACCCCGTTCAACTAGCGTCTTCATTTATAGACATTTCATCTACGTTTCTACAGTGGATTATTAAGATCTTCTTATCAGGATCAAAATTATTTATCAAAATTAAGTACTTTACTCTTGTTACAACAAAAAATGTTTCCGGTAAACTACACTTTCCCTTAACCGATCTTCACCAAAATCAACAGGCCTTCAGTATTTTAGAATTGATGAATGTATGCTAAAAATATTTGATTCTGTTTGAATGTGCGGCAGTTATCGTTCGTCATAGAAAAAATTACCGTTGTTAAAACATAAAATGTTGCAGGTAAACTACCCCTTTCCATTAACCGATCTTTACCAAACTCAATAGGCCTTCCGTCATTTACAATTGACGAACGTATGCAAAAAATGTTTTGATTTTGTTTGAATGTGCGGCAGTTATCTTTCGTCATAAAAAAAATTACCGTTATTAAAACCTAAAATGTTGCCGGTAAACTACCCCTTTTCCTTAACCGATCTTCACCAAAAACAACAGGTCTTGAGAACTCTACAACTCAGGGCTGTATGCGAAACATTATTTGATTGCGTTTGAAGTTGCGGCTGTTATCGTTTGCCATAAAAAACTTCTTAAAACATAAAATGTTGCAGGTAATCTACCCCTTTCCCTTAACCGATCTTCATTTATAGATATTTCATCTACGTTTCTACTGTGGATTATTATGAGCTTCTTATCAGGATACTTTATTTATCAAAATTAGGTACTTCACTCTTGTTAAAACAAAAAATGTTGCAGGTAAACTACCCCTTTCTCTTAACCGATCTTCACCAAAATCAATAGGCCTTCAGTCCTCTACAATTCAGGGATGAATGCAAAAAATATTTGATTCTGTTTGAATGTGCGGCAGTTATCGTTCGTCATAAAAACAATTACTCTTGTTAAAACTAGAAAAATGGCTGGTAAACTACCCCTTTCCCTTAACCGATCTTCACCAAAATCAAGAGCTCTTCACTTCTTTACAATTCAGGACAGCATGCAAAAAAGTATTTGATTCTCTTTGAATTTACGGCAGTTATCGTTCGTCATTTAAAAATTACCCTTGTTAAAACAAAAACGTTCCTGGTAAACTACCCCTTTCCCTTAACCGATTTTCAACGAAATCAACCGACTTTGAATACTCTATAATTCAAAAAGGTATGCAAAAAAGTAGTTGATTCTGTCTGAATTTACACCAGTTATCGTTCGTCATAGGAAAAATTACCCTTTTAAAGCATAAAATGTTGCCGGTAAACTACCCCTTTCCCTTAACCGATCTTCACCAACACCAACAGGTCTTGATAACTCTACAAACCAGGGCTGTTTGCAAATAATTACTTGATTCTGTTTGAATTTGCGGCTATTATCATTTGTCATATAAAATACCCTTTTAAACATAAAACGTTGCTGGTAAACTACCCCTTTCCCTTAACCGATCTTCACCGAAAACAGTACGGCCTGAGAACTCTACAATTCAGAGCTGTATGCAAATAATTATTTGATTCTGTTTGAATTTGTGGCTGTTATCGTTTACCATAGAAAATACCCTTTTTAAAACATAAAACGGTGCCGGTAAACTACCCCTTTCCCTTAACCGATCTTCACCAAAAAGAACAGGTCTTGAGAACTCTATACTTCAGGGCTGTATGCGAAATATTATTTGATTCTGTTTGAAATTGCGGCTGTTATCGGTTGCCATATAAAAAACTACCCTTACTTAAAAAAAAGTTGCTGGTAAACTACCCCTTTCCCTCAACCGATCTTCACCAATAACAATAGGTCTTGAGTACTCTACAAATGAGGGCTGTATGCAAAAAATTATTTGATTCTGTTTGAATTTGCGGCTGTTATCGTTTGCCAAAAAAAAAATCCACACACACACACACACGCGCGCGCGCGCTTTTCGAAAAATGACTTTTTTTCATGTACAATGAGTGTGGTCTGAATTTTTTCATGACTTTTGAGTGTAGTACAATCAGAATCTGCATTAATTTCGTACACGATTTTTTTCGCATCTCCATACTTCCATTTCCTTAAGGAACATGGAAGTAATAGTTTCCATGATTCAGCATATAGAACTAATGTCTTCATTACTTGTTTAGTTGTATTTCTCTTCTTACATAAATTTGTCTACTCTTACTTCTTTTTGACTACAAAAACTTATTACAGATTACTTGTTCTTCTCTTGTGCTATGTCCTTCCCTCGTAAGTGACTTGTGCTAGCTCTTAATCCCAAATTTTCAAACCGCATTTATGTCAAGATTTCGTGCCCAGCACTTCATATGATGCTTCAAAATCGCACTCCTGGTCTCTTCCCAATATTGGTTAACATTATCGCCGGTCGCTAAGAGTTTTAAATCATTACTCACACACTGCTGATATAATTGTCTATCCCTCTCCTCCTGCTAAGGTAAACAGTGAAAATTTCATCTTTTATATAATTTCTGATCTTTCTTGAATTCCTCCATCTTGGCAGGATATTTATTCCAGTTTTACACTTTCATAATCAAACGTGTTAATTAAAATTTCTTTTTTCTTGATTCCGGATTGAACTGTCTTAAAATTTTATACTTACGAGTATTTATTTTTTATTCTTTTATATAATATTCCTCAAGTTTTGGCAATATTCCTAATAAAAACTTTTCACCAACAAAGGAATGAAAATATTTCAAAAACGGCGTAACATATCTTAAAGGTTTTGTGAATAGTAACAGCGACGGCTTTCGATACACCGTAATTTATTTTTTTTCAAGTCTCACACGATGATCCCTTTTAGAATGATGTATGTAGATGCGCTTTTGTATTCAATTCAAGCAAAGTCTGTTTGATGTATTCGGAAATGAAAAGAAAAAAGATGAAGGAAAAATAGAAATAAAGAAATACGAAATGTAAAGAAAAGATATGTTGGCTTCAGTCAAGCAGAAATTTTCCGTACAGGCATATATCTCCTCTTCAAGCCTTCACATACTTTTATATTGTAAATGTTGGCAAAGAATATAACATATATGCTTACCAGTTATTATAAACGCAACTGCCATAACGGACGTTATGCCTTTCAGTTTCTATTTGAAACGACGCAACGCCGTTAGGTTGCTTACCCGAAACGTCAGAAATGTAATCGAGCAGTATTACTTACTAGATATTAACATCGAATTTAATGTTGCCGTGAAAAATATTTTTCATAACATTGAACTAAACACTGTGCAAAAAGAGACCATAGTATAAAAATATATTTTAGGAGTAGGCCTACTTACTTTCAAATAAATAATTAGCGTTGAACAAAACAAATCTCTATTTCTTGTTTTTTTTTTTCTATTCGACTTCACCTATTGCGCAAACTGTCCGTTAAGTTACTGAGGGTATAAAAGCAAAGATTTGTCCTACTTTTACGCTAACATACGCGCGCACCCACAAACGTACACACAAAACGGAACAATTGAAGTCAAGGGAATACTTTCGCGACATGATCTGCAGACGAATATTAAATAAAAAATGTCATGTAGTCTAAAGTAAATCAACAGGAAATTCCCCACAAGTTCAAAAAAGAGGTGGAAAAAAATTTGTGGCACATCTTTCTAGGATGGACTTCCAAGTTTTTTTGATCGTTCTGAATTATAATTTAACCCCGTACAAAGCCCATCTCTGCCAATTTTTTTACTTCTTAGAAATTACTGAAACTTTTCATACATTTGTCAAAATATAATCAAAACTAGTCTTATTGTTATTGTTGAAAAAATATAATTATAGAATAAAACATAAATTAACTTTAAGTTTAAACAAAATAATTTGGCTACGTTTATACAAAATAATTTGGCAGGTCAGAAAAATTCAATTTTATACTAGTACCGACCTACAAGTTACCGTTTTTAAACTAACATAATTCGGCCAACAACTGTCAGATTTAGATACAATAAAGTGCAGTTTAAAGCTTGATTTTATAACTTTTAAATCCTTTAGGTAATATTAAGAAGTTTAAACTTTTGTTAATTTCATTATTCCTTAAAGGAATCAGTAGTAAGTAATAAAAATTAGTTATCTTCTAAGGAATATAAGAAAAATTATGTGGAGTGTTGCGTTGTATGGTGATGACTCACAAACAATAGGGGAAGGAGAAAAGAAGAAACGTCTAAATTTTAAGGCGTGGTGCTATAGAAGGATGCTCAGGATAAGGTGGGTAGGAAAGAAGATGTTTCTTAGAGCTGGAGAAGATAGAAATTTCCTAAAGCAATTAGAAAGAAGAAGAGATCCCCTAGTTGGGTACATTAAGACACGATAGCCTCACCAAAAGAGTCAAAAAAGAAAGTAGACAGGAAAAACGTTAAGGTAGACCACATTTGAAAATCATGCCTTAAATCATAGAACACATGAACTACGAATCTTACTGTGCATTGAAAAAAGGTAAACAATAGATACGAATGGAGAGCTGCTGCCAATCAGCCTACGAGTTGTTAGCTAGAAGGAGGAGTGGCAAAGAAAAGCTTATCATAAAACGATGCATAAAAAGTTACAGTAAATGTAAAAGTTAAAAATACAGAATTGTGTCCTTTCAATTATTGAAAACTTTTCTACTTACTTTGTGTAAATAAATGAAACGAAGCAAACCGATAACTGACACGTTTATATAAATAAACGTAATTTTAATTGTATACATTAAAATAGTTTTTAATGTCCTTGCGTATATCAAAAATATTTTGTTGATAATTTATAAGCTTGTAGCTTGAATTGCGTTTTATCTAAATTTCTTGCTATTTTAAAATTTTAAATCATAACTTTTGTAATGAAGTTGGTATATTTGTGCAACATATAATGGAAAGTTATGCTTTTAAGACAAAATTTGCGCTAAACCTTTAGAACCCGTAACTATAAAACAAAGCATTTCCAAAAGTAAACCATATTTTTATTTTATTTTTTATTAATTATTTTCAAAGTAGGATATATCCTAGAAGTGTTTCCGTACTGCGTGAAACGCTGTGCACACAACCTTTTGCTTGTCTACACTAGAGTTTCATGTCCCTCAAAATTTTAATATCACAATTTTCAGAGAGGTTGTTCAGAATAAATACGAATGAGATGAGACATCTAAATTAAGTGACTGCAGAAGTACCTCGAAAAGAGCTGTTCTTTATTTCCTTTAGACATAGATGACTTGCAGTTTTTCGAGACAGTACCGTCCCACGGGCAGTAAAATCAAGGATAGATGAAGCTAATTGTAAGCATTAGCACGAAGCTATTCAACAAGCAAGAAATCTGTTTAATACTTGGCCCCAAAATTAGAAAATGAATCTCAACGAGTAAAATCTGTTTTATTAATTTTACTAATAGAAATATAGTCATTTGTATAGATGTTTTTGTTTACGAGGTGCTAATTCTGTTGTGTACTGTTGATGAATTCTTTCAGCTAGAAATTTGATTACAGTTTAGTAGCCTCTTGTCAGGGTGGCTTACCAGGTCGACGAATTCGTTAGCCTTCATTAGATGTTTACATCTATACACGTTACCATCACAGGCATAACAATAACGGCTTTTACGAATACAAATACACTTATAAAAAAGACGGAACTCCTCAAAACGTGCTTGTGGAAAACTTTTCTGGATGTAACTTTATATTACGTATGGTGTGTGTGTGTGTGTGTGTGTGTGTGTGTGTGTGTGTGTGTGTGTGTGTGTGTGTGTGTGTGTGTGTGTGCGTGCATAAATACATATATACAATATATGTTTGTGTGTGTGTATTTTGTTTGCGAGGTAGACCTGTGTTATATTTATATTAATATTTTATTTCCTCATAACTCCGTACATTATATTCTGCTACGTTGTTAATAACGAGTGAGGTCAAGTGAAGACCAATATTAACGTTGTAGGAAAGTTGAACAAACTGTATTAAGTAATTTGTCTTCAACATGCTTCCAATATTATGAACTCTTAATTAAAACTAATAGTCTTGTAATTATGTTAGCAAAGTACACTCTACAGATACTTGTGCAGTTTTCATGAAACAGTTTATAAATTTAATAGTGTGCATAACTTTAAGGAAAAAGTTTTACGTTGAAAACAGACGCTGCTGAGTGACTGGTTATTAATTAAATTTAAAACTTTTTAAACTTGGATTTCACCTTTGAACCTGTGCTTGAGTTCTGAAAAAGTTGCCTTCTCTCTCTCTCTTTCTCCTGATGCCTCACTGTTTAAAAAAAAATCTCTTTTACTTTAAAAGTAGCCAATGGTTATGGATAACATTGTTCTATATACGATGATCGTAAATTTAATGTATTCCTAACTGAATAATTGTTTTTAAAAATTTAAATCTACGAAAAATAATGAAACGTTCTCCAGTCTTATCTGTAGGCATCTAGTTTCGTATTTTCTCTTGTCGTATTTCAACGAATATTGGTCAAATTAAATATTTATTGACTTCTAACTCTAGTTCCAAATTCACTTTAATTTCTTCTGTCTTAAATGTGTAAATTCATGTTTAATTACATCTTAGTTTTCAATAGCTGATTAAAATTTGTAAAAATGATTAAAAGTTTGACCACAGCTTTTATCCATTTTATTTTAAAAAATATCTTACTTACGCCTACATTATTCAAAAAAGGTTTTTACACTTTTAATCATTTTATAACTCTGTAACTGCAGAGAAGATTATCATGTAATAACGTATTGCTAATATTTATAATAATATTTTTAGTTAGAATATGGTAAATATCATTATTAATGACATAAATTAAACAAAGGTATCCTAAAACCAATACCGATTGGGTACATTCTAAATACAACTCAATGTTTTTAATTTATTAGTGTAATTCTTTACTCATAAATTAATATTTAGAATTAATATTAGGCAATTACCTGTATTAACTTCCGTCTTGTGACTTCTTTAGTTTTTTCCTTAAAACAACGCGTTTCGAGAATAAATTCTCATCATCAGGTTTTTTAAAAATTATAAAAACATCAAATTCACCCAAAAGGGGTCGTCAACTATTTAAAATACACAAACACAAAAACACCACACATAATTAAACACCGACACAGTCACGGCACAGTCCGATGCGCATCGTCTCGCCGCCAACGACCAACTGTTGCACTTTGTCTTATACGACCGTTATCATTGCCCGCTGACCCATCGATATCGATGGCCGTGTTGTACAGCAGATTCGATCGGAACGAAACTTTGTCATTAAGTAGCTGGTCCGTTTGTAACTTAGAAGCCCTGTATATCTCATATTCCTCCACAGCGTTCATGTATGCACCCTTTTTACAATTATGAAGCAGTTTAAAGTTTGTGTGGAAGTCTGAGTACTTATGATTATACAGCATAGATCCAGTTACGCTCAGCATTTAATGCTGTATAATCATAAGTACTCAGACTTCCACACAAACTTTAAACTGCTTCATAATTGTAAAAAGGGTGCATACATGAACGCTGTGGAGGAATATGAGATATACAGGGCTTCTAAGTTACAAACGGACCAGCTACTTAATGACAAAGTTTCGTTCCGATCGAATCTGCTGTACAACACGGCCATCGATATCGATGGGTCAGCGGGCAATGATAACGGTCGTATAAGACAAAGTGCAACAGTTGGTCGTTGGCGGCGAGACGATGCGCATCGGACTGTGCCGTGACTGTGTCGGTGTTTAATTATGTGTGGTGTTTTTGTGTTTGTGTATTTTAAATAGTTGACGACCCCTTTTGGGTGAATTTGATGTTTTTATAATTTTTAAAAAACCTGATGATGAGAATTTATTCTCGAAACGCGTTGTTTTAAGGAAAAAACTAAAGAAGTCACAAGACGGAAGTTAATACAGGTAATTGCCTAATATTAATTCTAAATATTAGTAACGTGACTTGGAGACAATTAAAACAAAATGAATCATAAATTAAGTAAGCATTCACTAAATACACACGAGTATATAAACTAAAATTTTACTTTGGATGTAAAGAGCGTATTGGATGGAAATATATGTTTGGAACCATCCACTATTTTTGATGGGGCAGAAACAAAACAACGAATCTGGTGTAGATAGCTGCACAGAGCAGGAGATAAGTATTACCAAAAGTTACATTTCAGTAGGTACCCACAGGTCGAAGGAACAGAGGAATACCTACTCGGAAAGGGGATGAAAACACTGAACAATCGCCACGGGAGCGCAATTTAACTGAATGCTTGTGTAGTTATAAACCCTAGAGGAAAAGTCTGGAAATCTGACAGCGGATGCAGACATTATAAATAGATCAACGATGTATAATGAATGACGATCATACCGTGTATAGGGAGGGAAAGAATTAATAACGGAATATGTAACAAATACGAATAAATAAGAACGGATATATGAACAAAAAGAAAAAGATAGAAAAATGCAAGTTTAAAATATAAATATTCGTAACGCAGCTACGAAGTTGAATAATAAAAGATATAACGTATCTAATGATTTACGGTTTGTTAGAAAATATAAAATATGAATTACAGTTATTTTATTTGCATATTTTACGTTTCATATATACTTTGTAATAATATTTTACTGTAACCACCGTTGAAAATGTTGGCTGTATAAACTTGAATGTTTCCTCATTGATTTTATTTACTTCATTTGCTGTTTACTACTGTGCCAATGTAGAAAGGTTTGGAAAGCAAAGAAAGTAACAGTAAAATTGTGAGGAAAGGTTTATTCCTCATAACGATTTATTTAGATATCAGTAATAATTTAGATACACATGAAATAATTAATTAAATTTTTTACATAAAATATATGTGACGCCAGTTCTTTGTTTTTCATCAATATCCGTAAATTTAAATATTGGCTACTAGATAGCAGCACAATTCACACATCAATAGCGACATATTCTTTGGTGTAACAGAATAATTTTCGTCGTTAATCAACAACAGCTGGATGACGTGAAATAATTAACCTGTTGCCAATAACATTTTAGATATTACTTCAGTATACTGTAGAGATGTACACTCTTTTAACAGTATTTGTTGGCGAGCACTTCATTACGCAATAGGCAGTACGTTTATCAGGAGAACAGAAAAAGGGTTAGTCTTCCCACCTGAGCCACGCTGAGTGAGGTTGTCATAGCTTTATGTGTATTCGACTAAAAGTAATAGCTACAATAGTCATCAGTATAAGGCACTACTGTAATATGCTTTAAATCAACTCAAGTCTTATTGCTAGGTTTGTCTGCCCAAATCTTACATTTAGACATGTATAATAATGTAAAGGTATATACTTCTAAGAAACGGACACTTATAGTATATATTATGTATACTATATACTTCCTTATGGTATAAAATACTTGACTGGTAAACTTGAAGACAGAAAGATATTAAAACTTTTATTTTACCTAACAGAAATTGCACTACTACAAATGTGTAAAGTTACTGCGTATTATTAACAGAAAACAGGCAGAACCGTTTAACGAACTGCTATTTATAACATCAACTTACAATGTTGATATATGTAAGTTTGTGCGCGCGTGTGTGTGTATTAAGAAAAATTGAGGAAACTGAAACAAAAATTTTACAATACTGAGTTTAAAAGCGAATAGGAATTATGAGGATACATAAAATGCAAACCGTTCCAGATCATTTAAACAAATGATGATGATAATCAAAGATGTAAATATAAATACTTCAAAGAGAACGATAGTAAATATGTGGGAAAGCCTCTAAAGAGTTATAGATAATTTAAAAAAAGCATGTGCTTTATCTAAATAAAGAAATAAAGCATGATGTTATATTAACTTTTAAAGACGTTTTTGGAGGATTGAGAAATATTAAAAATTATCCTCTCGTAGATACAAAGTACAGCAGGAACGCTGATGAGGATTTACAAACTTAGACCTGCTAAAGTAGCTTTGCCAGTTTAGTAAGTAAATCAAAATTACAGTGAAGGAAAACCACAAACTAATCATAATAACTAAGAACAGAAAACGGTTTATAAAAACTGCAATTCAGTCTTATTGATGACATTTTTATAACATGTTTTCAATCAGTTCCATAGTTATAAGTTCAATAGAGTACGCTATCTAGATGCAAAATCACAGTAGAAAATAGAAAGCACAGTCAAGACAAATTGAAAATATAAATCGATTTTTATGGCACTTATCGGTTAGGTGAAAAAGTTTTACTAATTCTAAACAAATATGGTAACGACTTTCCAAGAACAGTATACTTCCTATACTTCCGGAATACACGAAACACGGAACAATTTTGTCAATCTGAAAAGACTGTTAAGATTCGAAATGTCAGCAGATGTGTATGTCATTATTCTAATCAAAACGAACATTTCTATGATTAATTAGCGTAGTGGTATATACTGTACTTTCTTCAACGGTATACGTACAAGTTCATGTTCTACGTGTAATTAGTCAAAGCAGCAGATGCTGGGATAAAACCAGTGTTTGCAATACACGACATTGTGTATGACGATGTAAAAGTGGTGTGTGTCTGTGTGAATACACACATTACACACAATGTACATATCCGTATGTATTTAGGTCACACGTCAGCATCAAACCGTTACTAATGAACGTATGCTTTGCGAGTATAAGAGCTCCGAGTTCTTACATGTTAGGTGACAACTTGTAATTTGTTGTACACATAATGGTAAGTAAACAATATTGAATTTAAAAAAAGTAATACCCTTATTTAGGGAAGCGATCTTGCGTGATTATTCAAAATGTACACATAACTAAAATACTGTAACATACTTTTCGTTGTCAAATTAGTTATTACATGTTTTTAGTAACATTTTGTTTGTTGTATATGTTACAGTGAATGTTGAAGTTTCAGTTAAGGTTGACAGTGACTAGTTACGGTTGACATTCACTGAACGGTTTAGTGAAAGTTGAATACTCATATTACAATATCATTCATACCCAACTTCCACTAGTGAATGTCGAATTTTACTAGGGAATGTCAACCTACCCTACTGCACCTTAGGGAACGTGTACCAACACTAAAAATACTAAAGGAGTAAATTAGCAATTACTGTCGGAATAAACAAAAATATACGTTATTTAAGGTTGACTTATATAAGTATAACTATGTACTTCAGACAAAGCAGCAATATTACAACATTTTAACACATCTAAACTCTTCAATTACAATTTTATTTTATTTATTACAGCATGGTAATGCATTATGACACTTAGAATTACAAAGTACATTATTTTTCTTGCAGGCACATTTTTTAACATTGAAAATGTTTATAAGGACGTGTCGCACATTTGAAAACGACCGCTGGTGCGTGATCGAAAATGGGAACCGGTGAGTTTCCATAGAAACTACTTCTTTGTTGTCATTAACGTAGTACACATATAAAACTTCGCTTATGAGTGCGACTACATTTAACTTATAATCTGTACATTGGTAAATGAAGAATGAATTCATTGATTGGTGAATGAACATAAATACATATATTTTTTAGATTTATTGAAGCATTTTCAATGCCCTTCTCTGTGCATTGCATTTGTGCAATGTCTGTAAATTTTTGATTGACATTTAGTTTGGCAAATGCCCTTAAAGAATCCTTGGCTACTTCCAGTTTATTGTCTGTTGCAATGGTCCGTAAAGAAAGTGTCTTGTCCAGTGGTACTTCACTTTCATTAACAATGTTTGTAGGAAGAGCACTAAATTGTGATCTGCAAAATTGAAATTATCTGCAGGTTATAAATTGATTAATTAAGTTCAGTATTTGTATGAGTGTGCATGTTGTGTGGCTGTGCTGTATTTTTAGCCCCTTCCATCCCCAGTCTAGTTATGTCCCTAACAATCTCGTTATTTTAAAAGACGTTACATAACATAAAAACTAGTTTTACTAGAATAAAAACTTATCTAGCATACAGCTGTTTCAGCACACCATCTCTGGTTCCAAGTCGCTAAAATGTATCATCCACTGTATCCAAGACGATACCGAGAACTGATCTGGAATCTCCTCTTCCACGGTCTACATCAGGAACTGGAATTCGTACAGTACAACCTTTATCCACCTGTGGTAGATACTGGTCTGCTGTACGTTTCATCCGGTTTGCTTGGTCTGTTAATCAGTTGAATGCCTCCTTCCTATTCTCTTTGTCTTTTTATTTCTAATGTTGATTGATCGAGGTCGGTTAATCTATATGAAGTATCTTCTAGCCTATTTTCATGTTCTAAAAGCAAGCTCTCATCTTGTTCCATCCTATCGGGGCTCTTATCTTGTTCCATCTCATCGGGGCTCTCATCTTCTCCTACCTTAGTTTCTTCTGTTTCATGTTCACCGCCAACATTAATTTGCCTAAACACAGCTTCCAGGTCCTCTTCAGATTCCACGTTAGATAAGGATTCATTAGGTATGTTCAAAGAAGCTAATCCATGTCTAGGTGGACAACCAAACATCGCTTCGTATGGTGATCGTTTTATACCACTGTGTAGTGCACTATTTTTCATGAGTTGAATAAATTTCAAACCATGGCTCCAGTGGGATGTTTTGTGATCTTGAATCCACGTAGTAAGCATGTTTTCCACGTCTTGATCAGCTCTCTCGACACTTCCTTGGCTTTGACCGTACCTAGGTTTGCTGTGAACAATTTTAAAATTAGGCCACAAATCAACTGATTTATTCATAATTTTGTTTACAAACTCCCGGCCATTATCAGACTGTAATACTGAAGGTGCCCCATGCAATGTAAAAATGTCTATTACATTTTCACAAACCTCATCAGCCGTCTTGGACTTGAGCGCTCTAAGTACAACAAATTTTGTTAGGTGATCTTGGTATACTAGTATAAATTTATAATCACAATCTCGTTGCGATTGAAAATTAATTAAATCAACTTGGCATCTATGATTGAAATCCTTGAAGAGCATTGGCTTTACTACAATTCTTTTTTTCTGGCTCTTTTGCTTCTGCAAGCACGGCTTACAAATATTTAAATAAATCAATATATCTTTGTAGGTAATATTTTTTTTTAGCTTTTAAATGTTTTACCATACGGTCGGGACCACCATGACCAGTAGTCATATGAGCGTTATTCAACACTTCAAAAAGTTCATCATTTACAAAATACTTAATATTATTTTCTTCTGTAACTGGTGATATTAATTTCTTGATTCCATTTACTTCAATAATATCATACCTTTCAAAACTCTATAATCGTTCCCTGCCTTATTAGGTTTTGATTTTACGCTTTTAACCTTATTAATTAGAAATTCGTACTTAACCTTATCCATGGACACAGAATTCACTTTGGACAAGTTACGTTCACTTTTAAGTTGTTCATAAAACTGCATGGATTTAGACATACTTACAAAATTACACACTACACATACTTAACAATACACACTTTGAACAATAAAAAACACAAGCTCAACAACTCAACGACAATAACCTACAGCAACTGCATCAAAACAATAAATGGGCGGGAAACAATCTTCAGTCGTCAGATGGTGGGGATGGAGACCGATGACACACACAACCGATCTACTTTTCACCCTGCAAACAGCTGGTGAAGGTCGACACTTACTAGTGAGAGTTGACCGCTCAATTTTACTGTCAACTTCCACTGACCAGTTTAGTGAATGTTGACAATCCCTAGTCATTGTTAACCTTTACTAGTTTTCAACATTCACTGTACCATATACATTGACAATTTGTTACATTTTATAAATAATAACGTTTAAGACAATAGTAAATTTAAAATGTGTACGCGACACCATATAATCAATATTTCAACACATTTAGTAGTGGAAAAGGCCTAGTAATTTGTATCCGCTTTTTTTTTTTTGTAGACAACAGAAAGACTCACGAGAAGGACAGAAAAATAAAACATTTTTTTATTAACATTAGTAGCACGACAAGCACTGAGTAATGAGTAACACTACAAAAGACCACTGAAAATATTTAAATTTGCATTAAATTTCAATAAATAAAGAAACCATTAATCAAATAGAATGAATAAATAAAATATATTGTTACGACGGTCTACTCGATCGTCGTTGGTACAGTGGAAACAAAATAAGTACAAGACACCAATTAAGTCACTAATCACACCTTTCATTTTTACAGTTAAACAGTTCGTAATTAACAACACTGTCTTTTACAACAAATCAAATGAAAATTGTTCACACGCAATAAAGTGTCCACTAAAATTAAACATAACTGTATTACAATTATAGCGCCCGATTATAAAACACCACTCTTAACTAATAACCACTTAAACGCGCACAGTAATATCGCTACTATAACTCTCGAATCACACGGTCAATAATTCGCACTAAAACTGACTTGAGCGTTATGTAATGTCGTAACAATATTTAAAAAATATTAGACGCGACTGGGATGAATGTAAAACGTCTACCAGCTCATGGAGTAAAATAATATCATAACTATCTATAAAACTTGAAAAAAAATAGCTTTTAGAAGGTAAGTTAAATCTTGGTAAACCGAAACATCTTGGAGCAGGTATCCTGTTTTAATTATCTTGGATGCGAAATATCTCCTGCAGTTGATTGTTATGTCAAAAATAAAGTTAATAAATTTAAACATATATGCACGACAATCCATAGAACCTTAAAAAACAAAACTAGGAAAGACACTAAGCTTAAGTTTTATAACACTCTGGCTGTATCGGTATCGCTGTATAGGAGTGAGACTTGGGTACTTTCACAGGGAGACAGAGGAAAGGTTACATCAGCAGAAATGAAATTTCTCAGGTTGGTCAAATGGTGCGCGTTACGAGACAGTATAAGTAATGCACAGATAAGGCAAGAATTACAAATTTTTAAATTACCAGATAGAATTACGTAGTTCAAGGTCAAATGGTGTAAGCATTTGGAAACATTCAGCAAGATCGCCTTTCCAAAATCGCCTTAAATTATAAACCCACAGGGTATCGTAGAGTGGGGCGGTTGAAACAAGATGGTTCCCGGGACAGGCGGCAGTGTAGTCTATTCCGTGAAGTGGAGATGAGACGACGATAATAACCTGAAAAAATACTGATGAAGCCAAAAATCCCGAATGCTTAAGAGAGATAATAATGAAGAAAAATTAGTCTTTTATCACGACACTCAAAAATGCTCCTAACATTAAGACAAGTGGGTGAAGAGGACATATCGATAACTCTATCTATTAGCAGGACATTCATGATCTAAATATATCTTTTGTTTCCTACGTCCTACGTGGTTTACTCTGTGACTATCATTCATATTTATCTCTTCCGATACTTGCTCTTCAAAGTCTTTGGCTTGTTTTACTAATCACTAGGCCTATAGTTAACTGAGATAATTTATCAGCTTATTGTGCAATGTGATATTATGTCTTTAATGCCTGACGACAGAACTTCCCTTGAAAACGGAAACCTAAGATTATTTCTTGTCAGCGAAGCTCTTGGTGACTCCAGTATATTGGTTGCTAAGATTCTTTTATGGTTAACCTTTGCTCCATTTGTTCCTGCTTGGTTAGTCTTGCAGATAGGGATTCATTATGACGCTTCTGGTATGTGGAAAGAAAACCAAATTGGTATTAGCCAAATGTCAGTTTAAGCCGCATAAGTTGCCTACAGTTGACATAACCTTACCGTAGTTGCAAATCCACGAAATAGAGCCAACCGTTTAATAGCTGAGACCTAATTAAAGAACTGCAAGTATTTGTTGGGTTCCCTTCGGTTCAGTTACCTCTTGCGAATGTCAATACTATCTACCCGTTGCTATTATTTTGTCTATCACTTTCTCGTCTACGCTCCTGAATGCAGCAGCCTTAAAGTTTTTTAATTTTCTCTTTGCACAGAGCTTGACAAAAATTCTAGAAGGCAGTAGTATAGACATGCTGTGAGATGGGGGATGATATTTATTTAGGCAAAATAATAGTTAATTTAAGTAATATGCTAGAATCAGAGCAATAGGGATAAGAAGGAGGTGATTAATTTAGAGTGTAGGAATAAGTAAACGAAAATGAACCTGATCAGTACCCAAGCGACTGAGACATTCTGGAAAATGAACCTGATCAGTACCCAAGTAACTGAGACATTCTGGAAAATGAACCTGATTAGTACCCAAGCGACTGAGACATTCTGGAAAATGAACCTGATTAGTACCCAAGTGACTGAGACATTCCTAGAACCGCAGTAAAACAAAGGGAAAGGAAGCTAATTTAAAAACCAAATTTGTTATTAGGAATTAAAAGAAGAAATTTCAATTAAGCACACAGGGATTATGAATATTTAGAACTGTACCCATACAATCGTGAATCATAAGGAATTTGGATAAGTTTCTTGGTCTTTTAAGAAATGTTACAGACAATCATGTACGGACTTCGAATTTAACAAATTTTAACAACGTGTATTAAGAAAATCGCCATTTCATCTTCGAGTGTGTGTGCATATGAGTGTGATTAATGTTGGTTTTTGGGTGTGCAGTGAAAGTTGTTTATTAATTTCTCACTCCTACATATATTGTAGTTTGAACGGTGTATTAATCCATTACTTTTTAGGACTCCATTTGCACCTACCTTATCATTATCTAAAATATAGGCCACTGTAGTTTTCTAAACATTTATTTACTTTCTGTCTGCCTGTTCTGTCTGTCTGTCTATTCTGTCTGTCTGTCTGTCTATCTGTCTGACCCCTCTCAATCTCTCTCTGTCTCTCTGTTCTTCATTCATCTAGGAGTAAGAAGAAAAATTCTAAATGCAGGCCTAATACTTATCATTTGCGAAATTTTTAATGTTACACTAAAATCAACTTGAATAATACTCAAATCCCAACCTGCCTACATTCACGAACTAATAATGTGTTACCTCACCCTTTCTCTAAATGTTCTGCCATTTGCATGTGTTCTTTCCTTCTCATTCGGCATTCTGCTTGTTACACGTTTGTTATTAGTGTTAATATCTTGCGCAATTTGTAATTTTTTAAAATATTTTTTATATCTTTTGTAATTGAATACAAAAATTTTATTTTTTATGTTTTTGCAACTGCTTTCTAGCAAAGATCAAAAGAGTGTCAGAAAGTTTAGCTGAAGCGCCTCAGCAGAGAGAAACTTCATTTGAAGACATTTTTTGTTGTTCACGCTGACTTGCTAGTGCAAGGTTTGATCTCAAAATCTCAGAGTAATGAAGTGCTTATTATTGTGTTTGGGCTCATACTGCTCTTTCTGTGTGCTCTCATTTTCTTGCTTCAATGCTTATTTTCTTCAATCTTTCTATTGTTTAGATGAAACGGAGCAATAGGCCTATGTAAAGTCATATAAAATTAATGTTCATTAATCATTTTAGAAAGCGAACTAAATAAATGGCTCCATTTTTTTCAACATGTATGTTTTGTAAAAATATTAAATTTAATATTACTTTCACGTCAAGTAAGTTATAGCCATCGCAGCACTATACAATACAGCTATAGATTTTTTAACCTGTATCTTGTTAATGCACTTTAAAACTCGGAAAGCATAGAATAAGAATTTGTATGTAACATAAATTTAATACATTACATTACAAGTAGTTGTGTGTGTGTGTGTGTAGCCACTATATATACGTATGTGTAGTGTATACATCGATGTATAATAACACTGGATTGCCGGCTGCGTGTACTGAATTCGGTCCGCTCAACTCTACGATTGCCCCACCACATCAAGGCAAAAGCCACTTCGCCTGCATACTCACAGTGTTATCTTAACATTAGTTTAACCGATTTGATCGTCCCATAAAAAGTCTTTTTATGAAAATTGTGTATTTCATATCAATCAGATTAAATGGAACACTTGATTCTAATTTAAAAATACTGTAAATATATATTCAACTTCTGCTGTCTTCTGCTGTTCGTAATAGAAGTTCGTACATTTTTTCTCATCGGTGCTGATCTGTGAACAACAAACAAGTTACCGGTAACATTAAAGTTTTGCATATAGGCCTACATTTTCGCTAACTGTACCGGTTTGTTAAAGTGTAATAATTTCCTCTTTTTTTGTAATAGTTTTTCAATAAAATAAATGAAACTGATTAAACAAGAAAAGTAATGGAAACGAAATTGTTTATTACGTAATTTTACATTTTTTTAAATTGATGTTTATTTATAAACATAATCTTAGTTTACAGCCTATCTGCATTTACTTACAATATATATTACTATTTCCAAACAAAATATATTATATTTGTTATAAAACTTCAGGATCTTAGATTATGAATAGCATATTACAATGCTGGGGTAAACATTACTAAATAAAACACTTATTTAATTTTTGACGCACACCAAGTTTCGAAAACACAGTTTATGATGTCTTTTCTTTAGCAATACTAAAACATACAATTTTGTAAAATAAACTACCTATTAACATTACTAACATAATTTCATGAGTGTCTTCACCATAATTATTGTTAGAAGTATGGCATTTAAATATGTTATTAGTAAAGGTTGTACACGCTAATATAATAATCTCTTTGGTATCTAAATGGTTTTTCTCAATGTTCTGTTTATTGTTAAAAAGGGAGTACATACATTTTACTACCCTGATTACATCTGAGGAAGCCCTGACCAAATTTCCTTTTGAAATATAATCAACAAAATGGGTGTAAGGGCTAAGGTTGCTGTCATCTGCTATCATCAGTCTTATACATTCTTCACATTTCAGCTTGGAACTAATTTTTCTGAAAACGAAACCAGACAAGTAGAAAACAATATTATCTTTATAATAAGAGTTTTTATTTTCCAGCATACACTTAATGTTTTCAATGTCTTCTTTATAGACGTTGACTTAGTTTAGGTCCACTGTTTCTTCTGCTTCTGCAAAACTCATAACAGTTTTGGAATGTCATGTCAAAACTCAAACACTTGCTTTTGTCAGAGGCTTTAACGCTGTTCCTGAACATAAGTTTCCTCAAGGAACACTGAAACTGCTTGACATTAGGATTCTTATTATGTCCCCCTCGAGATGATAAGCAGGAAAATACAGGTCGAAATGATCTTGAGAAAACTTGTACCGTAAGTCAAAATATACTTGAAACAAATAAGTCAAATGGGTCCCTGCTATTAAAATAATCCAATAGTCTGTCTATAACTATAACTGTAACAATAATCAAAATTACATACAATTAAATAACAAAAGTACATAACAGTTTCGTTAACAAACAAGGACAAAATTTCCGAACTGAATTAAGTATCTAGTTAACAAAATATGGAAGGACGGCTGCATACAATCTGCGAATTGTGCTCAGTGATGGCTTCTTGCCATGATGTGGTGGGGGGCTGCTGCTTTCCGCCGGACCGTTTTTTGTGCTTTCACTTCCACCTAGCGCGCCATCCAGTGTTATTATACATCGATGAGTGTATCCGGGTGTTTGAATCAAAGTTCGTGTGGTGAGTGTTTGATAAGTGCCTATATGGGGTTACACTTCATCTCCTGTAAACACAGTTCAACTGGAACTGCACGGTTCAATGGTCTCCTGTTGACACGTTCGTACGAATGAAGTACACAATTACCCATAGATAAGGTAGCAATACAATTTAGGCTTATATGAATTTCAACACGAATCGTGGTATACTAAATGAGCCGTACTGTAGGGGTAGATTTCCGTGTAATTGCCTCTTACTAGATACGTCGGCCTACTCTCAAAATTAACTGCTTTAATGATGCTGCATGTATAGTAAAATGTTAATTAATTAACTGCTTGCTTAAATGAAACGTGTTCCTGAAACAAAATAATCATACAAATAAGTATTTCATAGATAGGACCATATAGTCACTCGTTTCAAGGAATGAAATTGATTTTTTATAAAACTATATTAATTAGATAGGCAATCTCAATAAAAGTGTGACTAATAATAATATGTTACTTATTTTGCTCTATATTCATTTCAATTTAAACAGAACCCAAGTAATTTAGTATTAATTTTTATTTACGTTTAGCATGACATAAGTAATGAAACTCACATAAATCGAACATAAAGTCAATCCGTTTCCATGTAACAGTGGTATATGACCGCGCGCGCGCGCGCGCGCGCGTGTGTGTGTGTGTGTGTTATTCAAACTTTCACATTTTTATGGGATCTACAGCTTAATTCAGGCTAATCATAGGGCCATCCAAAACCAGGTTTTACTTAGACCTGCGGAGAAAATCGAACCCAAAACGCATGATATAGCAAGCCAACACACCACGACACCATATTAGTATAATAATAGTATACTGAACCACACTCCTTCCACAGTATTTCTGAGCAACTATCTTAAGACTAAACATAATTGAAGTAGAGTAGTGGTAAGGTTTAGTTTATGTAAAATGCTGTTGTAATCCGAAACGACTACAATTTAAAGTTGGCACCGACAGTATAAGACAGTAATGTCGTTTACAAGACGAGTTAAACCCTATTATCTGGTAGAAGCTTAATGATTCAGGAACACAAAGCCGGAACACACCCAAGACATAATCTCCTTGTTGGGCACACAGAGAGGTAAAAACAAAACAAATGTAAATACAAACGCGCGTCACGTTCAAATGTAGGTCGGGTCGGGCGTCGCAGCACTGTGATTGATGTACTTTGTACGTGACATTTGTTACAGTTAATTAGTCAGTGTCAGCTGTTATGAAACAGTTGTTTTTCTCTCCTTCCAACAACTGGTAACTTCTGTCAGAACTAAAATAATACATGATATTCATTCATTTGTTTATACGTTTTTGACTAATTTAATGTGGTATGCAGTAAATAAAGATAAATACGCACAATACACACATAATACTTTTAATGAAGTAATATACTAAACAGTTTAATATTTACTTATTGAAATATTTAGGTTAGTAATTGAACGGTACACGTTTTTTTGCATTAATTATTTAAAAGGTTGTAATAGTTTTTTTTCTTCTCCGTCTTCGAAGAATAAATCTTTACAGATTTTCACGCATAGGTCTATATTATTTTCACATCACCTGTAAACTATGAACCCGAAGAATGTCAGCCGATTACAGCTAAACTCGATCAATAATTTATCCATTCAGAAGTTATTTTAAATTTGGGTTTGTGTGTGTCATGGGCGCTCGCAGAAATGTTCACAGGGTGGTGCAAACCCGGGGATCTGGGATATATATATATATATATATATATATATATATATATATATAAAACTGGAAATAAAATAATTGCCATATTTTTTGAAATTTTTACTATATTTTCTAGTAAATCTTAATACAAAATATAAAAAAATTCCAAAAAATATGTATATTTTTTGATTTTTCAGTCTGCGCCTACAATACTATGCAGTATTATAATTTTCGTATACAATTTTTCGCCATGTATAATTATATCTCAAATGCATTTTTAAAATAACGCGCCGCCAACTCTAGTAACTAATATTACTCAAATTCAGCTTTAGAACTAGATACTTCGAGATATCGACTGTAACAGCCATTTTGGCTGCGGATTTATCCAACACTGGTCATAACAGTAATCGGCTCATCTACTGCCCTGAAAATACCTCTCGTTGCGAAAGTGTACTACATAGGGATATTACACGTAGAGCACGTGAGTTGTAGAACAATATGTTAAGTGGATGCGAAAACAACTTAGGAAGAGTTCGCTGCCAAATGGGTCTTATGTGTCCTTGTCTAACGGCGCATGCGCAATAACCACGTTAACGTTTTTACATTTGCGTGGTGTATATATGCGTCGATTAGACGAAGACAACTGAGGCCTATGTTGCAGCGAACTCTTTCTAACCAGACTTCGCAATTTGGTTCACTTACGCGCGCTCAGAGCGCGGCGCTATGTCTGTAATATCGATATCTCTATGGTGTACTAGCGAGTATCGAATTTGCCATTTTGTTATCAGAATTGAACAACACTGAGAAGGTGGCCTATGAATATTCTAACCTTTAAGCAGGCAGAAAGACAGTCAGTCTATCGAAAACTTACCTCCGAACAATTTAGTAAAATATTTTTTCTGTACGATATTGGAATCCTCCCTTTGTATTGACTGCAGTGGAACTGACTGATCGGAATATTCTAGCGACGGTTACCATTATTGGTAAGTTGCTGACAGTATATATTGTTTTTTTTCTATCGCGAGTGCTGTGGAAGTAAGTAGTGTTTTTATGTAGTGTTATCCATTTATTGTACAGTGAAAAATTGTATCTAGTAAAATGAATGATATTAGAAACTATTTTAATAAAAAACATGAAACTGATGATGTGAATAATGTGATCCTGCCTTCAACTTCAACACTCACTTTAGGACAAGATACTCATAGGCCCATAGATAATCAACAAGATAGCAGCCTCATGAAATTTCCGTCCCCTCTTGAAAGTAGTAGTAATCCATTGGATATTGGCTTGCATTTAAATTCTAATTTTCATCTTACTGATGAACTTCGTTTTAAATTACTAAGAGATCCATGGATTCCTACTCCGAAGTACAACTTCAAAGAAGATGTAAGCATTGATGCTAGTAGAGTATTCCGATTCGAATGGCTTAAGACCTACCCTTGGATCGCTTACTCGGCTGCTATAAAAGGACCTCTATGCCGAATATGTGTCCCTTTTCGGCCTCCGGCTCAGCGCGGCTTACAGGGGAAGTTTATTGTCTCTCCTTGCCTTAAATATCATAAGTTTCATGAAGTTGCACAGTCTCATGCGAAATCCCAGTGGCATCATGTCGCAATTTTATCTTCAACAGATTTTGAGAAAATAATGAACAGACAGATACCGAGTGTTCATGAAGCGGCAAATTCTGCATATCACAAGAAAATTGAAAAAAAAGAGTTAAACTTCGATCAATTATATCAACAATTTTGTTTTGTGCGCACCATGATCTTTCAATTCGTGGAAAAATTGATGAGGGCTCTGTTTTCACTGACCTACTACATTTCAGAGTAGAATCTGGGGATATGGTTTTAAAAAAACATTTAGAGTCAGGAGTAAAAAAACTCCCTGTAGGGCCTAAACATCACATCGAGTCCAAAATGAACTTATTGAAAATTGTTCTGAAGTACTCAAAGACGACGTACTAAAAGAAGTGAAATGTGCATCAGTTTTTTCAGTTTTAGCTGATGAGACTGCTGATATTGGAGGGACAGAGCAGTTATCAATTGGGGTTCGATACGTGCGTTGTGATCAAGGATATAACGCCAAATTCAGAAATTTTGAAAATTTCTTATTTTGAGTAGAGATGTATCTTTAAGCGCCGTAACAGGGAATTGTTGTGTGAAACGCAGAGGTGACTGACAGGCAATAAAATCATATATCAGCCCCAACACGCTCACGGCAAATAGGCTGAGTTCATCGCTCTCCATACTAAGAAACGTTAAACTTTGACAACTACCTCAAATCCGTAGAAAAAAGGGCACCAAAAGTAAACGAACTCATTTGAAGAGCAGCTGTAGGTATTAACAATAGACAAGGATACGTATACACGCCAGCTGCATATAGCGAAAAAAAAAGGGTATATGTTATTGAAAGACTCAAACGGTCAGCGACAGGACTTCGACCTTACTGAGAAGAGAGAAAGCTCGGAGTAATGTCCGAACACAAGCAAGAAGTGTTGATGGAAACAGAGACAAAGAAACGGACATACAGAGGAAATTTGGTGAGGCCTTTAAGTAACAATAGTTGATGCCATTAGAACAACCTAGTGCACGAAAACAATACTTGACGAGAAAGTTAAGGGTTGTTTTGTTTACTCCAAAAAAGTGACAGGCAAGAATTATTGCTACAGTATCTAGCAGCGACAACGACCTCAGTGTAGTGACCTAGGGAACGAATCTGGTGGGAATCCAAAGGCCAATCAGAGAAGTTCTTTCGGAAAAATAGGTGGTCTCTAAATCTGAAGAGTCGTAAAGTAGAACCAATTAGAAAACAGAGTTAGAAAAATCAGAAGTAAGTGGGAGAAATATGGAATTCAATATAGGAACGCGAGAAAGGCGCGCTCAAGGAGTTTTTACTAAAAATTTTGACGGAAACGGGAGTGTAAGTCCGCGACCGAGATTTCCATAGTTATTGGACTTAGAGAAATTCGGTACGATGGTTAGAAAAGTAAGCCCGTACTAGAACAAATTTCGGTAAAGAGAAAAACTGTAATTTTACTAGTGACGTACAAGTGAATTAATACAACACAAATGATAATCAATAACGCTGTAATTTAGTTGTGCAAATACGCAACAATAACTTTATCATCGAGTAACATTACGAGACGAACTAAACCTGTAACAACAGTAATTCAAACCATAACGCAGTTAATAAATAATAATTAATAATGGCTGTAGAAGCGGATAACTATAATAACAATTAACGCGAACTAATTTCGAGTGAGTGAAGTTTGGTGTTGTGCAGTGTCTTGTGTGACTCCAAGGAGACCACGTTACAATCTGCTAATCCAGAGGGAAATATCGCGGATACGCCAGACGATCAACATGTCAACCACACCACATGAACCGCTGCCAGATTTGGATACACACCACAAGTAAAATTTTCATGCCATAATTAGTATTAGGTCCACTGTCTGTTCACTTAAAGAACTCATAAGATTTAATTAAAGGATTAAGATAAAATTTTATTTAGAACAAAATTAAATCATATTAGGAAATTATGGAAATTAAATTTATCTATGAGCACCGATTTTAAATGAATCCAGATCAATAATAACAATGTCGTAAAATATTAAATTTAAGAAAATTATTATTAAAAGTTTTGTCTTTGAATAAGAATTACAATATTTAAATTATTAGAGCTATGAATATGAGTAATGAAATAAGATTTATGAAAATGAATATGTTTATATATTGATTAGAATTTATATAGTTCATGTGTCAATGATAAAGTATGATAATCAATCATAGCTAATTGTAATAAATCGAAGAACAATTTATAAGAAAATTTGAGCATTTATTTATATTTTACCCTGAGATAAAGAGCATAAAAATAAAAAGTTAAATTGGCGTCAACCGCTGGGCATAAACAAGTATTTATTGTTAAATTGGCACCACAACAAAAGTGGGGCTTAATTAATTAAAAAGAGAAAATACACATAAATTAAAATATGTCAATTAATTTATGCGCAAAATATAACAAAAGAAAGTTGTTATAAATTGACGGACACAACGTCGGGCATATTATAAAGTTATAAAATTGGCGCCGAACCGCACGGCTTAATTAAAGAAATTAGGCTAGGGCAGTGACAGACAGTGGTTAGAGATAGACTAAGTTAAATAAATAAATGTTAGTACTGTAGAATAAGAACGTTATTATTGTTATTTGTCGATAAGTATCTGAATGATAACCCGACGAAAGGCAAAAATGGCGACAGGGAAAGAAAATTCCGAAGTATTCGAAATTAACAATCAGATGGGGATGGAGCAATCTGAGGACAGAAATGTGGTGAATGAAGAGAGCTCTACAACGAGTGAAGAGAATGGCGCCCGGGGACCGCAATCACAGTCGCAGTCATCTGAAGCAAATTTTCAAATGTTAATGGCATTGATGAAACAACAATTTGAAGAATCGAAAAAACAATTTGAAGAATCGGAAAGGAAGAGAGATGAAGAAATGAAGAAGCTACATGAAGAAACCAGAAAACACATAGACGAAAAAATTGAAGAAACGAAAAAAAGAATGAAGAAATAGGTAAACAACTCGTCGAGAAATTAGACAAAGAAATAGAGTTAATGAGAAGAGATGTACGAGGACAAATCCACCAGGTGGGTACTGATTTACAAAAACAATCAGAAAAAATGGAAGAAAACAAATTAAATGGAAATACTATGGATCAAATTGACACCGAGTATCAATCTTTAACAACTAAAGCATTGTATGAACATCATATCTCAAGACCAAAAGAAAGATCTACAATTATTAATGGTAGATATGAAGGTGATAAAGACACTTGTACTGTGTTTGTTGGCAACTTACCGAACACAATTACAAAAAAGAAAATTATCAAATATTTCAGAAAGTTTGGTACGATTGTAAATACGAGATTGCGATACGCTGCAATATCTGATCCACGATTTCCCAAAAGACGTACTATCATTAAGAAAGAGTTTCATAAAGACAGAACAAATATTCATGCATATGTAGGTTTTACTGATGAAAATAGTGCATATCGTGCTTTGGAAGCAAATGGTAATGTGTATGAGGGTTACCACCTGAGAATTGATTTAGCTAACACGGAGGCTGAAGAAAAGCAGAGAATTAAAAAGAAAAAATTGAATACTACAGTTAATATTACCAGTACTGATAGAAAAATTAGAAGTAGGACTGGTGAAGTGCGTAAAAATTTTGGAACCAAACCTGAGAGTAAGAAGATGAAAAACAGTTCTGATGATTATCAAAGGCGAACTGCATTAGCACGAAAGAAGAAAAGGATGAAATTTGCTGGACCATTCAAGAATATTGTGAAGATTGGTACGAGAACGAAAGGAAGATTTCAAGCGATGAAGATGAGATTTCTTAGAAGTCTTGAAAATAAAACATTATTATGTGAGTACGCGGACAGGAAAACGAAAATAATTAAAACGCCACAAGCTGTCAAAAAACGTATTTGTAAGAGGGTTGAAGAAAAAAAACGACAAAAAAACTCAGCGCGTACATAAATAATGGTAATATGACCGGGGAAGTTGTCGAAAAGGATGGGGAGGTCCACATTCAACACACCGTAAAAGAGAGAGAGAGAGAGAGAGAGAGAGAGAGAGACAGAGGTCATAAATTCTTTAGGTGTCAACGGCCGACTGCAGGGTAAGTGTTACTATTTACCAACAAAATGTGTTGTAACGGCACTGACTTAAAACGTACAACTATGTCTCCACAAATAGAAAATTAAAAGTAATTAAATGTAACGGATTAAAGAAAACAATCTTCAGAATGTCCGAAAATTTAATAATTAATTTAGATAAAATTGGTTGTGTAAAAATACATTAACCGAAGAAGATAAATAGATATGAATATAATAAGAATAAAATAAAGTAAATGGTAAATGAAAACCAATGCCAGTAAAATGATACGGCATAGAGCAGAATGTAAAGAAAGGAGAACCGAGTCCTGACGTTTACTATCCTGATATGATCGGTAAAAGGTATCATTCAGATTCTTAGTTGACGCCAGTGAAAAGTTATGAATTATAAAGCAATTGTAAGACGCAATAGAGTATTAAATAAATTGTAATAATTTTAACATTAATTAAACTAAAATGATAATTGTATAATTGTATAAACGATGAAGTAAAATACTAACAAGTGTAGTAGTCCTTATAATCTTCATGATAACGAAATGTGAACTAAAAATTTTAGCGATAATTATGTTAACATAAGTACATAGACAATATATATATATGTGTTAAACGAATGCAAGTGTAAGGACAATTAATATGGTTAGAATAAGATTGTTTAATATATGTGTTTAATATAACAATTGAATGCGAACAATCAATAAAATTAGAATAGTGATATGTACATGTATATGTGATGCAAGACTCTTAAAATTCAATTAAATAGTGAAATGA
The DNA here is from genome assembly GCA_034769895.1 of Magicicada septendecula. NCBI lineage: Eukaryota > Metazoa > Arthropoda > Insecta > Hemiptera > Cicadidae > Magicicada > Magicicada septendecula. The sequence goes on along the minus strand of CM068368.1, from coordinate 515,508,106 downwards.
TTGAAAAGTTACAATAAGTAAAAGATGGACTATCAAAGGACATTAATAGCGAATTATTGTAGAAAACTTGATTAATTTATGGCTTTAAAATCTATAATATTATTAGAATAGCAAGATGTAATTGGCGAATTAGTATAAATTTTGATAGTAATTAATATTTTATAAATACTGCAAGGTAATATAGAGTAAATCAATGTGAATATAAAAATGAATAGTTAAATTAAAGGTTAACATAATGATTAATATGTGTTAAAATTGTACAATGAAAATAGAGAATTCTAAAAATTATTTTACAGAAATATAAAAAATTTATTGATATGATAAATGATGCGAGCATTGAATAAAACTTGCTAAATTATTTTGTAAATATTTTAGGTCCTGTAAGGGATATGTAAGGAATTGTTTTAAATTGATGCTGAATGACGAATTTAAATTTAATATCTAAAGATTAGTTTGTAAGTATAATTATATGTTAAGTAAGGGTTGTAAGAAAAGAAAGTTAAAAGATATATGTAACAGATTCATTTAAAAACGGAAAGCGAAAGTATTTGCAAAAGGGTCCTGGGGTACTGTTTACATTACATAATAAACAGCCCGCAGTGGGTCACTACAGGTAGCAAATCCATTACACTACGTCCAACGGATGATGAGCCAATACTAGGAATATAAAATGTATGCATTTCGTCATGTTAAACGTCGATGACAAGGCGCAGAAATTTGAATCTCTTTTAGATGTATGAAATCCATCCAAAGCGACAAATTTCAGGGACGATATAACGCCAAATTCAGAAATTTTGAAAATTTCTTATTTTGAGTAGAGATGTATCTTTAAGCGCCGTAACAGGGAATTGTTGTGTGAAACGCAGAGGTGACTGACAGGCAATAAAATCATATATCAGCCCCAACACGCTCATGGCAAATAGGCTGAGTTCATCGCTCTCCATACTAAGAAACGTTAAACTTTGACAACTACCTCAAATCCGTAGAAAAAAGGGCACCAAAAGTAAACGAACTCATTTGAAGAGCAGCTGTAGGTATTAACAATAGACCAGGATACGTATACACGCCAGCTGCATATAGCGAAACAAAAAAGGGTATATGTTATTGAAAGACTCAAACGGTCAGCGACAGGACTTCGACCTTACTGAGAAGAGAGAAAGCTCGGAGTAATGTCCGAACACAAGCAAGAAGTGTTGATGGAAACAGAGACAAAGAAACGGACATACAGAGGAAATTTGGTGAGGCCTTTAAGTAACAGTAGTTGATGCAATTAGAACAACCTAGTGCACGAAAACAATACTTGACGAGAAAGTTAAGGGTTGTTTTGTTTACTCCAAAAAAGTGACAGGCAAGAATTATTGCTACAGTATCTAGCAGCGACAACGACCTCAGTGTAGTGACCTAGGGAACGAATCTGGTGGGAATCCAAAGGCCAATCAGAGAAGTTATTTCGGAAAAATAGGTGGTCTCTAAATCTGAAGAGTCGTAAAGTAGAACCAATTAGAAAACAGAGTTAGAAAAATCAGAAGTAAGTGGGAGAAATATGGAATTCAATATAGGAACGCGAGAAAGGCGCGCTCAAGGAGTTTTTACTAAAAATTTTGACGGAAACGGGAGTGTAAGTCCGCGACCGAGATTTCCATAGTTATTGGACTTAGAGAAATTCGGTACGATGGTTAGAAAAGTAAGCCCGTACTAGAACAAATTTCGGTAAAGAGAAAAACTGTAATTTTACTAGTGACGTACAAGTGAATTAATACAACACAAATGATAATCAATAACGCTGTAATTTAGTTGTGCAAATACGCAACAATAACTTTATCATCGAGTAACATTACGAGACGAACTAAACCTGTAACAACAGTAATTCAAACCATAACGCAGTTAATAAATAATAATTAATAATGGCTGTAGAAGCGGATAACTATAGTAACAATTAACGCGAACTAATTTCGAGTGAGTGAAGTTTGGTGTTGTGCAGTGTCTTGTGTGACTCCAAGGAGACCACGTTACAATCTGCTAATCCAGAGGGAAATATCGCGGATACGCCAGACGATCAACATGTCAACCACACCACATGAACCGCTGCCAGATTTGGATACACACCACAAGTAAAATTTTCATGCCATAATTAGTATTAGGTCCACTGTCTGTTCACATAAAGAACTCATAAGATTTAATTAAAGGATTAAGATAAAATTTTATTTAGAACAAAATTAAATCATATTAGGAAATTATGGAAATTAAATTTGTCTATGAGCACCGATTTTAAATGAATCCAGATCAATAATTAACAAAGTCGTAATATATTAAATTTAAGAAAATTATTATTAAAAGTTTTGTCTTTGAATAAGAATTACAATATTTAAATTATTAGAGCTATGAATATGAGTAATGAAATAAGATTTATGAAAATGAATATGTTTATATATTGATTAGAATTTATATAGTTCATGTGTCAATGATAAAGTATGATAATCAATCATAGCTAATTGTAATAAATCGAAGAACAATTTATAAGAAAATTTGAGCATTTATTTATATTTTACCCTGAGATAAAGAGCATAAAAATAAAAAGTTAAATTGGCGTCAACCGCTGGGCATAAACAAGTATTTATTGTTAAATTGGCACCACAACAAAAGTGGGGCTTAATTAATTAAAAAGAGAAAATACACATAAATTAAAATATGTCAATTAATTTATGCGCAAAATATAACAAAAGAAAATTGTTATAAATTGACGCACACAACGTCGGGCATATTATATTGTTATAAGGAAATGACAAGCCGATAATTTGTGAAGAATTCCTGGGATATGTACCATTGCAAAAGCTAGATGCCAAATCTATTTCAGAAGCTATTCTTATGTTTCTAAAAAATTGCAATTTGAAATTGAATAAACTTGTTGGCCAAGGATATGATGGCTGCTCTACAATGGCTGGTCATGTTAGTGGAGTCCAAACAATGATCAGTGAAAAGTATCCAATGGCATTATTCTTCCATTGTGCAAGTCATAAACTGAATCTTGTGATCAATGACCTAAATACTGTCAGCGAAGTCCGAAATGCTGCTGGTATAACGAAGGAAATCATAAAATTTTTCCGGGGAAGTACTTTGCGGCGAGACAAGATTCCTAACATTCCTCTGTTTTGTGAAATGCTATGGTCGTCAAAATATAAAAGTATTAGAATATTTTCTGAGAACTTACTTAAGATCATACAAGCTCTGAAAAAACTTCCAGAAACAATAAGAATCTGGAAACCCGGTCCAAAGCCTATCAGCTGTACACGACTGCAACATCTCCAACTTATATTGTGACTCTTGTAATGATTGCCGCTTATTCTGCCAAACTAGAAACTGTATGTAATAAAATGCAGGAAGTCAACATAAACATAAAGGCAGTATATGATCACATAAGTAAGTTAACAGATGTTTTTTAATCTCATCGCAAAAATGCTACAGCAGATTTTGCAGTCATTTTTGTGAAAGCTAATGAATTTGTGAAGAACAAGACATAGACGTTGAGCTAAAGCGTCCTCGAGTAGTTGCAAGGCTAGTTTATAAAGCAAATTACCCATCTGAAAATGCTGAGGATTTTTCCCGAAGATCTATCTTTATTCCTTACTTAGATTCTCTTATCTCTTCTCTGAGAGAACGTTTCTCTTCTATGCAAGAAAAGATCTTTTCGCTCATGAAACTACATCAACAAAACATGAAAAAACTGGATAAAGTGTTACTTCTTCGTGTTAAAGAAGACATAAATAGTCTGTATGGCAATATTTTACCAAATTTTATGGCTGAGGCTGACACTTGGTACGATGTATGGATTCAATGAAGAGTCCCCTGTTGAATCCCTGCAGTATGCTGATTTGATTTGCCATGCCACGCCGTTCTATCCAAGTGTGGCCGAGGCCATCAAGATCTGCCTGACGCTTCCAGCGACATGTTCTATTGAACGTACGTTCAGTACATTACGGCGAGTTAAGACTTGGAATCGATCTACCATGGGAGACGGAAGGCTAAGTAGACTATGTATGCTAAGCACTCATAGAAAGAGACTGCAAAAGAATGCTGAAAATTCACTGACCTCGTAATCAACAGATTTGGACAACAACCAAGGAGGTTATACTTTTGTTTCAGTCTTGATGCGCTATAAAATTAATGCAAAGAATTGTTTATAAAATAAACTTAAACAAAAGGTTTTTCTTTTTTTATGGTATTACTAGATTCATTAATATTGATTTCAAGCACTGAATTTTTCTTATGTTCAATAAAGTAAATTTTGTATTTCATAACTCGTATTTTTTGCTAATTCTTCCATTTTTGAAACCACCTTTTCAGGAGCCAGGGGGGTGCAAATGATCCCCCTTGCACCTCCCTCGGGGCGCCCATGGTGTGTGTGTGTGTGTGTGTGTCAAAAAACTATTGTCGCCGGGAAAATGAAAGTTGTAAATTTATATAGTTTTGCTTAGGAAAATTAACTCATGTCTTGTAAAATCAGACGATCTTGGGACAAAGTAGGCCTACATTAGGAGAGATTAATTCAGACAGTAATGAATTTCAGTGCCTTGAGAAACACTCAGACACCATGAGGCAATGAAGTACTGTTTAGACTGAACTCTGTGTCTCTCTGAGAAATGTCAAATAGAGAAAGAGCGTAGACACGCGCGCGCGTAGGCTTGCGCAGTGGTGTAATCAACCAACGACGACTACTGAAAATACCGATTCACATTACGTTATCAAAACTCACTCAACCCTCACTTTCCTATCAAGAAAATAAAACATGTCTCTTCCAGATTTCCGAAAACTTATAATATTAACAATTTATTTGTAACGCATCATTACAATTCTGGTTTTTCAATTAACACTTTTGTTTTACTTTTACATTTTCACCATTGAATCCTACAATTTTAAACACTCGCGTTAATGATTTAGCACTCCCATGGGAAATGGATTCTTTGTTTCACGATAGGTAGGAGTTTTTTAACAGTGGGCACTTTTGAATTTTTTAAATCCAGAACAGTATTTATTACTATACACATCGAAATAATAAAGGAAAAATGTCCTTTTCTCACGTGTTTTATGTTTTCCCCGGTGTGAAGAGTTTTCTTTCAGGACTGCATTTCCACCGCTTTCTCGTATTCTAAGGAAGCCTTCCGAAATTTTACAGTAATTGGAACCTCATTTTGTTGCTTGATTCAGTGGGTATGTCAGTAAGTTTTGTTGTTTTTCTTTACCACATTTTAAAATTATATTATTAATTATTTTATGACCTTCATTGTGTACAAAGAAACTTCATTTACTTTCTTTCGATGGCCCTTGAAGAGACATTGTGAATAGACAGCTAAAAACAAACAAATAGCATGACAATTCACTGACTAAATGAAAGAAACTAAAAGTACACTAATCCTAAATGATAGTTCACAAATTCGTATTGTTAATGTTACTATAATACAACTACTTTTAAAGTACTAAGTTGTAAACACAAACCAATAATACGTAGTCTTTGAACACACTTTACACCGAAACGGTAAAGAGAAGACTGCAGTAAAATTACAAAGTGTAATGTCTGATTGCCATTGTGAGTGGATGCTAGTCTGACTGTGAAAAGGCCATGGCAGGTGTCATGAATCATTGGCCGCGGCCGTGACAAACTAACGCTCCTAACACAAATACGCTCACTCATACTTTATCCCCTCTATCAGAGACACAGAGTTCAGTCTCATGCAGAATCTAACCGAACAGTACTGGATTGGAGAGGTCAAAAAAACCAACCAAACCACCCTCATTTTCCTACACAGTACGTTTAATGTTGTTCAGACTGTATTGTTTGCAGCCTTTAAGTTTTATATTTGTATTACCAGCATCAATTGTAACCAATTCTACGAAATGTAGCTTACAAAATTTCTCTAAAACGTGAATCGTTTCGAAACAGTAAAATTTGTACAAAACACATGTTTACAGTTATCAATAAGATTGTAATTAAAAGGTGTTATTCTTTGTGCCTTTACATGTGTGTGTGAGTGTGTATGTGTTTGGCACAAAAATAATTTCTTGTCTAATTTAGTTTAATTCAATTTAAATGGCTACAAAACAAAATAGTTTTATAACAATTAGATTTAACGGCAATAATTTCAAGATTTGTAAATCGGTCGAATAGCTCTTACCATAGAATGATGAAGAGATGCATGCTTAGATAATCAAGAGTAGTGCAATGGTGTAAATATCAATATTATTGTATTTATATTGTTACTTCAATTTGTATTTATATATAAATATCTATATGTGAATAATACAACTTTTTATACTAAAGATAGCTATGGAAAATAAGGATGAAATGTGGTCGTGCTATTTTGTTCAGCATTCTGAATGTATCAAATTAGGCCATAATTATCAAAATTTAGGTTACTAATCTTTTCGGAAATGATGAAAATAGTGACAAATCTTTTGTCTCGAGAGTTTATCCCTTTAAAATATCTGCAGAGCCATTTGCGATTAGAACTGCATAAGTTGAGCTATTAAGTTAGCGTTACTTCAGAGACGCGCGACCATTAATACAAACGTTTCAGCTGAAGTAAAGACGACGCAGTAATTATTACGGCTTTGCGTAAAGCAGGCAAAGCGAAAAAAAATTATGTCATAATTATGAATAATGATCGTTGTTCATCAACTTTGCGAACACATATATACATTCAGTAATGAGGTAAATTAATTATTCTCCCGCTCCATATAATGGCAAGAGGCTGGGAACAATTAAAAGCTAAAACTTGGCACAGTCTCTTGTAGTAATGTTTTATCAAGTAAGTAGCGAACAACAAAAACACTTCATCAATTATTTACTTTCTTCAATGAATTTTAATTATAATTTACTTTCAACTTTAACATTATCGCCTCAAAGTAAACTACAATTTAAGTGGTAAGTACTACTTAAAAATTAAATCATTATTATAGTAAAGACTTCTAGTGGTTTTAGTTGAATGTACCACTTAACAGTTTAGTTGAGATTAACTATAAGCACTCTAGTCAATTGTTTCCAGTCAGGAAAAGTTATTGATAATTTCAACAAATAAATTTCTTATTACTTTACTAACGTTTATTATGTAATCCTAACAGAATTATATTTATTATGTCTTGTTTAACTCTGTATGGTCAGGGGCCTCCTTATTTCCACAAGAGTCCAAGAACATGTCAGACATACGAAGAACTTAGCAGTTGAAAAGTCGGCAGTTGCAGAGAATTCAGCCTTAACTAATCACATCGTAAACTTCGAAGACCATATAAGATCGTATAATAGGTATTATGACAGATTGGTCCTAGAAGCAATAGAAATTAATAAACACTAGGATAATATCAACAGAGAAACAACCATTCTCAGCACGACTTGGTACCATTTACTTTATGTTTTGACTGTACGTGGGTTGACTGACCGTACAAATAATGCATAGGGCTTTAACAACTATAGAGCAGGGTCCATTTACCGGACCACCGACCGTCACTTCTACACTATATAGCGGAGTTCGCTTGACATCCTTTTCGTCACTTACACCTCAGGTTACTCATTGTAATATGAGTGAAACGTTGCCGTATTGAGTGAAACGTTGTCATTTTTGACGCGGTCCATACCGGAAGAAGACTTCAAAAACATCACGGACACGGGCCGAGAAAGCCTACGTGAGAATATATTGCAACGTTACAAATATTATAAAATGAATACACTTCAGTCCATGTACCCAACGCAACAATATGGTGTTGAACACCGACTAGGTCGTAGGATTTTTGTGTGTTCGTTGCGTTACGTTTATGTGGTTGCACAATAAACGTATTTTTTAAAAAGGGGAGTGAGACGTTAATGAAACGAAATAATTAATTAAATCATAGTAAAAGAATCACTCAACCAGTTATTAAATATTGCAAACAAAATTAATTCATTATTAAAATTTGAAACATGAAAATTCAAAAAAATTCTTTTTAGAAGGTTACACTCAGAAAACATAACATATCTTTGAAATTCATAACACATATAATAACATAAGCCTACAGTCTTATATATCTAAACATATATGATGAAAAATTTACAAAATTCATTTATATTGCTTGAGTGTCTCACTTTGAATCATTATTAACAATTTGAACTCATAGGAACTCAACTATAAAAATAATATTAACTTTACCAAATAAACGTTGAATGTTTGCTACTAATATTTTAATAAAAGATAGTACTTACTTTAAGAATGTTTATAATTTATAATGACACCCCAAATTTGTAAAATTAAACAGAATAAAATTGTTTTTTTAAATACCAACTCACAATTGCTTCTTTTACTTTGAATATTTACATTTCAGTCTTTATATTACTTTATTATCTCATATTATATTTTTTATGAGTTCTTTGTTTAATCACAAAAATATAATTGTTCATTTGTCACCTGCGCATTGTCGAAGGTAACGTTGCGTGTGTACGTGTGTGTGTGCCTCCTGAATGATGACAATGACGATGATAATGATGATGATGCGTCTTCCGTACTCTATAGTCTGTTGTTGTTGATGGTCTTGTGCTCCTTTGTCAGTCGTGGTGTATTGCAGATGACAGTGATGATGATGATGTCAAGTCAATCACCAGGCGGGCATAGTGACCTCGTGTGACCTTTGCTTGAGTCTGTCGATTGGAAAAGGGACATAGTGACTTCATGTGTAAAGATATTCGGTGTCTGACGCTCGTCCAAAATTGCCGGAGGTATTTATAGTAGACGGCAAACTGACATGTCAGATATTGTTTTGACATGTTAAACTTTGTCAATTCGTGTGTAGCGTCCGTTTTTTAACTGATCACTTTTTAGGCTGTTTTCGCGATAACCAAAAACTTGATTTTTAGGCGAGTGGTTGCTTTGTCTTCATAATTTTTCACTCGTCATTTAATAAAACACACTCGCTAATTGTGGTAGTAATTAACATTAATTTGTATGACACCTTTATTATTGCACTTTTCTACAATAATTTTGCATCACCATATGCGTTTAAATGTCCTACTCTAATGGTGTGTTTAGAATTGTGATATGTCTTTGGTAATAAGTCAAAAAACATATTTTAACATGTTTATTAATTTATTTTAATCATGGCAATACCTGATTTTATAATACAACCAAAAATTCGTACGCTGCATATGACACTCTCCCCCACGTAGTATAATGGAAATTCCTGCTGGTTCACACACACAGACACACATACTATGATTTACACTATCGCGCAGGTGTATACTTTAAACAGGTTCTTGCCTGCACACGCCTGTGCTTTAACTCACAAAATATTTAAAACTATTCGTCATACTATCCTTACACTAATTATTTAAAAAATACTGCCCCGGCTAAATACGCAAATATATGTATTGTTGCAATATATTTTAGTTTGTAGAGTTGATTATTATTTTCCATCATTTATTGTATCATATAATTTTTAATACGGTTGATGAGTTTAGCATTAATGGAGAAATTTCTAAATAACATATGGTATAGGCCATGTGGCTAACAAAATGTCTATGCCAGCTTTAATATCTCCAGCCAATGCGGTCGACTTGAATCCGAGAAGATGTCAGTCGCACTCTATGCAGACTCCTAGGTTCTACCTGGCTAGTAACATTAATTTCACAAATTCTGCAATTGCAATAGAACTCGAGAACGTTACAAACAGCATAACACGCACGCACGCCCATAACAATTGTCATTTTACTGTGCTTCAATTAATGTACTCGCGTGTTTCATTTTTAGAAATCTACCGGAAGAACCAAAGCAATTAATTTCATTTATTTTGTCAGTCTGTGATAAACTGGGGATGGGTTATACAGGAGATGACGCGCCGATGTCACCACCCATTTCTAAAAAAAGTATGTTTTATTGTTATCATTAGCTTTAGTGTTTGCCGCAATTTGTTAAATACCTTATAAAGTATAGAAAAAGTGAAAAATAATTTCAATTTAGCAAAGTGAAAAACAGTGTGAAACGATTTATTACTGTCAACAGGCGTAATAAAGAACATACAGTTCTCACTGCTTTGATATTGTTGCTTTGCTAATGTATCATTTTTTCGTGTTGCGATATGTGGCGTAACTTTGCCACACGTTTTGCACGTGTCTTTGTACATGTTTATATATGTACATGTTTTAAATTTTATTAAGTTACATCTCCCCCAGTTAAAGTCGTTTGCCATGTTTCCGTTTTGGAAGTTTTCTAACTTTTCAACGGAATTAATTGATAGGTTATTTCGCCATTTCTGTTTTAAATAATAGAACAGAGTCAATGCTTTCCCTCATATAGTTTGTGTCATTTGCTAATAGAAATTTAAATTAAAAAAAAGCGATATAGTGAAATTAGAACTGAAAGGCTCTTGCAGTTCATACAACTCAGCTGCCAATATTTGTAGGGCCATCATTTTCTTTTTCCATCAATGGACATCACCTGTTATCGCGTAAACATTGTTCCCTTTTGATAATGTCCTACAAAAATTCTAATGCCTAACGTACTAGATACTACACTAGCATCATGGTTTAATTTACTCCCTACTTCCTCAGGCCACATGACAGCCTATATAGTAGTGCCCTCCCATACAAAATGCCCAGTTTACGATTCTTATTAAGTATCACTAATTATATGGCTTTTCGAAAAATTGATATTTCTATAAAAAGAGTATACACATTCTATTTTTCTATACACAGGAAACCCAGAAACGAGAAAGTAGCGTTTAAGAAAACGAGAAAGGAATTCAGATCCCGAAGGCAAACAGATAATGATATAAAGAAATAGCCAAATTGAAAAAATTCCCTATCAATTACACTTGCACGAGTAATGTTGCTGTGAGAATGTAGTACATCCTGGAAAGTCAAATCTATTGTCTCCTAGAGGATATGAGTGATTTACGTGCATCGCTAAACAAATTGTTGTCCTCTCTCTCTCTCTCTCTCTCTCTCTCTCTCTCTCTCTCTCTCTCTCTCTCTCTCTCTCTCTCTTCTCTCTCTCTCTCTCTCTCTCTCTCTCTCTCTCACACACACACACACACACACACACACGCACACACGCACACACACACACAGAGTAGTTAATGTATTTGAACCTTTGAAGAGACGAAATTATAAATTGCAAAACAAACCAAAAATTGTAGGTCTGTGTTAAGATTTTCTACCAAGTAAATAGTAATTCTGGTGACTTCACGTATTCATTCGGACTTAGTTTGGTGTATTATAATTTGGTAAACATAGTTAAGACTAAGTTGATTTGGGAAATATTTAACGATAAGTAGATTTAACTGACGCTGTTTAACAAATGGATAAAATGGAAAACGTTTATAAGTTGACTGCTGGGCTACCGATAAGTAAGGTCAAAGTGGCCAACCTGCAGTTCTGAAGATAATGAAAGAAGCCAGAAGTTCTTCAGTAATTCTTCAAGATCTCAATAAGCAAAATATGGTATTTTTCAGTGTAAGAAGACGGTATTTTCGGGGATTCAAAGTAAAATGGCTTGGCATTTGTGAAGTCTTTAATTGTAAATTGAACTAAAATTAAGTTATAACATATATTTATTTTACATTGAGAAACACAATTGGTTAGTAAAGCGAATTATATAATAAGAAAAAAGTTTTGAGAATAATTTTGCAGTTACTTAACATAGATTTAGCTAATGCATTTTTATGTGGTAAAAAATGCCTGATAATCGACTCCCCAAGCAAATTTTGGGATGGACACCATATGGTCGTAGGCGAAGAGGAAGACCTAGGTTGAGTTGTAGAGAAGGCATCAATCGGGCAATGAGAGACCGGGAATTGGAAGAAGAATCTTGGTTGGATCGAGACCAATGGAGACTAGGGATCGGAAGACGTAGGATAAAGTTATGAACCGATTTATATACATATATATATATTTCAATCACTTTCTGCTACTGACCGTTTCTTGATGTATATAATACTTTAATATTTATAACTAAATTTACCTCAAGATATACTTTTTTCCTATTAGGAACATGTTTCGAGAGTTCCTGTACTCTCATCTTCAGCTTTCGCCATCTTGTTTCTGGTGAAGTATTTGTGTGTTGGCTTCTGGATTTTATTAAGGTAGTTTGTTGGTCTTTGGTCTTTTAAAGTTGCATTATTGTGTGTGGTTGTGGTATCTGTTTTTGTATTCTGTGTGTTTTCGATGTTGAGTGCTTTGAATATTGTGTCATGTTTTGTATTGATTTGTATTTGTTCTGGTATTAGTTTGTTTTGTGTTTTATGTTTGTAAATCTGTAAATTTTCCCAAATGTTCATTATGGTGCCTTTGTGTGGTATATGTTTTATTAGTGTTACATTGGTTATGTCTGGGAATTCATGTCCTGTGTTTATTGCATGTGTGGCTAAATTGGATTTATATATATTTGTTTTTTTGTATGCATTTAGGTGTTCAAAATAACGTTTTTTCAGCTGTTTTTTTGTTTGTCCTATATAACATTTATTGCAATCTTGGCATTCAATTTTGTATATACCGTTGGTTGTTGTATTATCTTTGTTGTGTGAGCTATTTAGATTTTGTAATTTATTTTTATTAGTTTTGTATGCTATTTTTATATCTGTGTTTTTAAATAGTTTTGTCAGTTTTGTCATTTTATTATTTATATATGTGAATGTGGCCCATTTTTTGTTGTTGTTATTATTTATGTGTTGTTCAGTTTGATTAATTCTTAATTGTTCAGTTTTTATTTTGTATTTGATTTTATTTTCTATTTTGATCATAGTATTTTTATTGTATCCGTTTGCATAACCAATTTGGTATATTATATTTCTTTCTTTGTCAGTTTCTTGTTTGTTTAGGGGTATTTTGTACATTCTGTTAAATAACGAATAAAATGCTGCCATTTTATGTTGTGGTCGGTGGTCAGAATGGTTAGGTATAATGATTTTAATGGAAGTTGGTTTTCTATATATTGCATATTGTATGTGTTTGTTGTATCTTGTGATGGTTATGTCTAAATAGTTGATTTTGTTATGTTTTTCTTTTTCTTCTGTGAATTGTATTTTGGGATGTATGTTATTGATTTGTTTCAGTATGTTCTCTGCATTTGTGTTTTTGTTATTTGATACATATAGTCCATCATCTACATATCTTATCCATATGCCATCTGGGTCATGTGTTTTTATGATATTTTGTATTTTGGTGTCTATGTGTTGTAGGAATATTTCTGCTATTATGCTTGATAATGGAGATCCCATTGCTAAACCTTCTTTCTGTTGATAAATTTTGCTATTAAATTCAAAGTAATTTTGTTTTAGTATTAGTTGGAGACTATTTTTTATTTCGGTTATATATTGTTTGTTTTCATTTTGTTCTATAAGTTTGTTTATTATTATGTCAATTGTTTCTTAAACTGGGATATTAGTGTACATGTTTGTTATGTCATATGATGTGAAAAATGTATTTTCATTTATATTTATTATTTTTAGTTTGTCTGTTAATTCGTATGTATTTTTTATGTTATGATGGTTATTTGTTAGATGGTTACTTTTTAGTTTTTGTGCTATTATTTTTGCTATTTTGTATGTAGGAGCTTTTTTGAAATTGATTAATGGACGTATTGGGTTGTTTAATTTGTGTATTTTTATTAGGCTGTTCATTTTAGGTGGTTCTGGATTATTGTTTATATATATATATGTCTATGTTTTTATTGTTGAAAATGTTTTTATTTGTTTTTATTAGTTTTATTGTTTGTTTAAGATAGTTTTCTGTTGGGTTTTTATCTAGTTGTACGCATTTATTATTGTTGATGAAGTCTTCGGTTTTTTTTATGTAGTCTGCTTTATCAATGATTACTGTTGCTTGACTTTTGTCTGCTTTAGTTATTATTAAATTATTGTTCTTTACTTTATTTTTAATTTCTTTTATTTTTTTATTGTTTTTCTTTTGTTTATCTTTGTTTTTCATTTCGCTAGTGATTATTTTTTTAAATATATGAGTTGCTTCTGTTCTTTTTTCTTCTTGTATATTGTCTTTTATTAGGTTAATGGCAAATTCTGTTTCTACTATTAAATTTTCTAGATTTTTGTTTGCATTTTGGGTTATGTTAGTTTTTGACATATTGTTTAAATATTCTGTTTCTTTTTTGTTAAATTCTGTATTGCTAAGGTTAATGGTTCGAGGGTAAAATGTGTGTTTATTTTTGTTTTTTTGTTCTTGATTTATGTTTTGTTGTTTTAATGTGTTAAGTTTTTTGTTGATTGTAAAAGTGTGACGATTTAAATTGTGACAATTATAAAAAAATAAAGAAATAAAAAAAAAATTTTAAGTTGCGAACAATTAACCATTTAAATCTCACAATGATAATAAAAAAAACATGTAGGTACTAAGTGTAAATGGAAGTAGTAATTAATAATGGCAAAGGAACGGTAAAGGAAAGACATATTGTAAATAATTATTATTGTTGCATTTAACCCTTTGCTTGTTATCAGGCGCCTACCTGTTGATACCGGACTCGACATGTTTACCGAGTCTTCTGTAATTAAAATAATATAGAAAAATAATGTTAATAATTAAAGAATCTGAAGACACAGATATTCACGAAAACAACTAATTTAAATGATGTATTTTTATCTAGCGATAGTTTGTATAAATAAAAAAGTTTTATTTAGAGAGAGACCGGGACTATATTCTCGCGGAATAAACTCCCCACTATCTATTGTCCTGTACCAGTGGTAGCGGACGAAAAAATCTCTCTCTCGCTATGACGACTCCAAGCAGTGCACACGCACGAGCGAAATGCTCTGTTGAAATGTTATGTGATTGGTTATTAGTTTGGATTAATTCTTATGTATTTTACTAACTGCTACAAAAGAGTGTAATATGTAACGTTAAGAAAAAGAAAAATTAAAAAAACGTTGTAACAAGAAGAAATATGTGACAACCAATAGTACGAGTGTTAATAACTATAACAGCTATCTTCTCCGATTGACGACTCTTCACAACATCCTGCCTGGAGACATGAATCATCAGAATTACAACTCTAGTAGACCCGACCGATAATGCAGTTCGATACATCTGAGAATCAACGAGTACCTGTGTAGAAGGCCCACTCTATCATGCAGACGTTTAAGCCGTGAACAACTGAGACCAGACCTAGACGAGGACGACGCTCTTAGGATTCCCAAGATGTAACCATATGGAGGAGACTTCTACATCCCAAATTAAAGGTGACTCGATAGCACGTCTATCGAGGAATAATAATAATAGTAATTGTAACACAATACTCTCTTAAAGAGACTTTCAGAGACGATTGACTTTATAAGAATATAAAATTTTAAATCTAAGAATTTAATTGTAACTATTCAGGCTTCTTGCAATTGTAACAGTTTAGATTTCAACGTATCGTAGTATAATTAATACCATTCTTCAAATGGAATAATGATGAAACTTAAAAGTAAAAGTAAAAGTAAAAGTAAAAGTAAGAGTCTTGCAAGCTAATATCTTGAATTGAATATAATTAATTTTTAAAGTTTAAAGACTAAATACCAAATGGTTACCCGGATCCGGGGAAAAGCTAAATATAATTTGTTGTGATTATAAACAAGTTAATAATTTAATTAATAATGTAATGGGATCTGTCTTTTGAGTAAATGTCATTTGTTTTTTTAATGTTTAATAAAGGGAAATCTTCTTGTTGCACACATATACTGAGTACATAAATCAACAGTTTCCCCTTCCATGATTCCTTTTATATTTACTGTGTGTTGTTCTGTTTAAATTTCAGCTCGTCCCGAATAAGGCAGCCTGAAGTAATTGGCCGAAGCAATTACTTTGGGTTCCCTCTGTTATAACTCAAGAGAAGAGGTTATAAATTGCGCCACTCTGCTAATTAGTTAAAATTTTGCTGCTAATTAAAAAAATCACAAAAAAAAAGAAATTTTGTGACTTGTGTTATTAAGCAGTAATTGTGCCTATTAACCCAGATCATAATCTGTTGATTTATTTACTCATGTACTTTAAATGTGTCTAAAATCTTAAATAAAATTAAACGATACTAGTTATTATTATAGTTTGTAAATAGGTAATTTTAATTATTATTTAGATATAGCAATGGACATAATATTGAGCAAAAGACGCCCCGTATATTCGATATAACATCAGGTATGTGCTTGTCAAAAGCTCATTCAACAACACGTCTGTTTGTAAACAATATCAGACCGGTTGATTTCTTGTCCGCTCCTGTAACTGTGTATATTGTCATTGTGAGACTCCCCCATCGCGGAATTAAACTATCACTTTACCCTCTATGTTAGCTCTATTGTTATAAGTAGCGTGTCCTTTCCTGTGTGTCGTTGCCGCGGATTCCCCCTTTTGCCGTACGCATCTGTAAACATGTGTGAGATTTCTCTCTCTCTACCTATGTAAAATGACAACCTTTGTCATCTCATTTTAATTGTTTATTAATAAATGTGTAAGAATACGATTTATTTGTATTGTTATGTTTGTGTAAAATGATATAGGGTTGTATAGTAGTAAATACAAATAGTAGAATAATTAGTTCTAGCCACTTTACGAAAATGGCTGAATTTAATCCTGATTTATTAGTAAAAGATGAGCTATGCTACGAAGCACTTTTACGAGGTCTAAAACACGTGAATGTAACCGTGTCTGAATTACGAAAATCATTACGCCAATCCGGATCTGAGACAAGCTCGCAGTTAGACAAATTGCGTGAACTCGATTATGACGGCGAACGAGAAACCTGTTATGCGAAATATAGGGAACTGATAGTATTATCTCAGAACCTTAAGGAAAAGAAATCACCTACGGGACTTTTGCGCGTTATTCAACGTATAGAACATTTAACCCGCCGATTAAATAATTTATTAAGCTGGCCCGACGTCACCGTAGTCCCCGCCGATGTGCAGAAATTTGCAGACGAGGCATTACGCCAATTACCCATAATTATTAACGACTTAAGACGAAAGTCAGATGCATCGAGAATGGAGGAAATTGAGCACTACTTACAAAAATTATATATCTCCCCTGGTCAATCCCCTATTATAGAACTCCCTCCCACCACCTCGAACCCCGAATCACCCACCTTATCTAAGATACAACTGAGTCCTGAACAATTACCTAGTAGAAAGTTAAATACCTTAACTATGTTAGAACCCCCACCCCCTAACGTTCAACGTACTCGCACTAGTCCATATGCGATTGCTAATCCTACTGC
This sequence comes from Magicicada septendecula, assembly GCA_034769895.1. NCBI lineage: Eukaryota > Metazoa > Arthropoda > Insecta > Hemiptera > Cicadidae > Magicicada > Magicicada septendecula. Next base: position 515,490,899 of record CM068368.1, on the reverse strand, counting down.
AACCACTAATTCTTCGAACGAAATACAAAACGTAAATTTTAATGTTGACCTCTACGGAAAGATTTCCCACCCAGTAGAGAAAATAATTAATGAAATTCCTTACACCGATGGGTTAAGTATAACGATACTGTTAACTTTTATCAAATACCTATGGCAAATAAAAGATCTACAACAATTAAACGATCGGCAAATACTGCAAGTAATATTACCCAAATGTAAACCACCATTACGAGATCGTGTACTAGAAACATTAAACTCGAGTCTTCCAGTAGAAGAACTTCACACGAAAATAATCAAATATTTTATCCCCACTGGAATTTATGAGGATATCAAAAGAAATACTGTACTTCGGGTACAAGGAGCTCATGAAAGACTGGCCCACTATATTGCGGACATCCGTGAATCGTCACGTATACTACAAGTCGACTGGACTGAAAAACAATTGGTCGATACTATCCTAGTAGGCTTATCTCCTGATGAACGCTCCCGTTTAGCACTAATAAGTAGACCCCTTACGTTCGCGGACTTTGAACAATGTAGTATTCACTCTTCCAATGTGTGGTATGCAGATCAGCACAGACATGCAACGGTATCCACTACACAAAATAGAAAAGAAATGCAAGCCTTAGTCTCTGACGCAAGAAGTCTACGAGAAAGAAAACCATTTCGAAGATCAACCTATGGCCATGGTAAGTCCAAGGAGGCTCAACCGCGACAGGAAACCTGTGAGACCCAACGTAAAGAATATGTATGCTATAACTGCGGAAAATCCGGACATCTCAGTAGAAACTGTAAACAGAAACAGTATAATAAAAAAACTCATTATCCAAAAAACATGTAAGGCAGGGAGATCCGAAACCCTGTGTCTTCCGCAGCATCGTAAAACAAGGTAAACCCCTGAGAGTCAATAAAATAAAACAAATTAATAATAATAACAAAATAAAACTAGACCCCTATGTAAAAAAATTTATCGATAAGTGTAACGCTATTAATAAGTGTGATTTCAGTAAGTGTCAATTACCTTATGTACAAGTAGACCTTGGTGTAACATCCACCCTCGGTTTAATTGATTCCGGATCAACGCGAAGTTTAATTAGTCATGACCTCGCCAATAAGTTATTTAAACATAATTTAGTTAAACGCAGTCAATCTGTAAATATTAAATGCTCAACCGCTAACAAACAAAACTTAATGATAAAACTTATCATTACATGTAAAGTAAAAATTAAAAATTTTACGTGGTATTTTCCAATGTTAGTGTGCGACGAATTAGGACCCGAGTTAATATTGGGAGCTGATTTTATCAGTAAAACAGGAATAATTCTAAATATTCATGATAAGAAATTTTACTTTGGATTCGATCGTTCACGGAAATATAACTTGGAGGATAATTCAAATAACAGAGAAAGTACTAGCACTACTTCTTCACATGTAAAGCATCACGAGTGTGAATTAGGTCATCTGGAATGTAATGATAGACGGAACATACAAAAGTTAATAAATCAATTCTCCAATGTCCTCACCCCAAAGTTAGGACTGACGGACCTGATAGAGTATAAGATAAATTTGAGCGATAATAAAATAATACGTTTAGCCCCATACAAGTTATCACCGCCAAAAATGGAAGTAATGAGGAACCAAATTAATAAACTGTTAGAACAAGGAGTCATCGAACCCTCTACGTCATCTTATTCATCCCCCGCGTTTTTAGTACCCAAAAGCAACGATAAACATAGATTAGTTGTAGACTATAGACAACTAAATAAACGGATAGAATTTGAATCAATACCACTTCCCGACATCCACAGTGCTTTTCATTATTTTACGAAAGCAAAAATTTTTACCATTATGGATTTGAATCAGGCATTTCATCAGATACCCCTTTCGGAAGAATCGAAACGTTTCACCGCTTTTGCCGTCCCTTTCAACCTATACCAATTTACAAGGGTACCCTTTGGTATATCCCAAGGTAGTTCTGTATGTAGCAGATTATTAGAAAAATTATTTCATGACATAAAGTTTAAATATGTGTATCACTACCTAGATGACATTGTTATTTACAGTGAGTCAATTGAACAACATCTTGAACATTTACGTGAAGTACTATCCCGATTAGAGAAAGCTGGATTAACTGTAAACCCCAGTAAAGTAAATTTTGCTGTGACACAATTCTCCTTTTTAGGTCACATCGTAAAAGCCAACGGAAAGGTAAGCATACACCCTGAGCGCACCCGTGCTATCAGAGAATTTTTACCACCGCGAGATGCAAAAGGAATTGCCCGATTTTTAGGAATGATAAATTATTTCCACAAGTATATTCCACATCTAGCCGAAATTGCAGCACCGCTAAATACTTTGAGAAAGAAGGGAGTAAAATTTGAGTGGAATGAGCAACACCAAACCGCATTTGAGATATTAAAAGAAAGCATCATATCACCCCCTGTGCTACAATTAGCCGATTTTACTAAACCGTTTGTTGTGCAAACAGACAGTTCAAGTGTCGCCCTAGGTGCAGTAATATATCAGGAAGTAGATAACTCTCGCTTACCAATTAGTTACGCTTCACGCACCCTGACTGACCAAGAAAAGAAATACTCTGCTTACGAATTAGAATGTTTAGCTATCGTTTTCGCGTTTGAGAAGTTCAAACCATTTTTAGAACATAAAGAGTTTTTGTTAGAAACAGATAATCAAGCTTTATCCTGGCTACTAAATCACCCAAAACAAATAGGTCGTATCGGAAGATGGGTATTAAGATTAAATTGTTTTAAGTTCAAAGTACAACATATTAGAGGCACCCAAAACGTAGTTGCCGATACCCTGTCACGTATGTTCCAGCCGAGTAGTAATAATTACGAAAACAAGAGTAGAGAGACACCGATTATTAATACGTTAATTACCGAATTTCCTCTTGCATTTACGGATTTAGCCCATTATCAACAACAAGACCCACGCTTGAGTCCGATTATCGAACAACTTGAAAAAGGAAACAAGTCATAAAAATACCTATTAAGTAAGAAAGTATTATGTTGTAGAATAGCGAACGGAAAATATTCACGAATAATCGCCCCTGATATTATTAAACCTATTCTAATGGAATATTATCACTCTTCCCCCATTGGAGCACATATGGGAATAAATAAAACGATACATCGGATTCGTAGAGAATACCACTGGGAAAATATGAACAGTGAGGTTGCTAACTTTGTAAAAAGGTGTAAGTTGTGTGCACTCAGCAAACCAGCGAGAAACAGCCAAATAAGTCAGTTAATATCTGAGATTCCTGCTACCCCATTCTCCAAAATTTATTTAGACTTTTCTGGACCCTACCCACGTTCCAAATCAGGAAATACAATGTTAATAATTTGTGTAGATTCTTTTAGTAAATTCGTCTGGATGTACCCCATGCGGCGAGCTTTAGCTACGACAACAGTAAGCATTCTACAGAATAGATTATTCAAAGAATTCGGTATTCCAGTCCATCTAGTGTCGGACAACGGACCACAGTTTAAGTCTAAGGAATTCAGGAACATGTGTTTCAAACTAGGTGTAGACCACATTACCACTACAGAGTATCGTCCGCAAGGTAATATAGCTGAGAGGTATTTGCGGAACCTAAAATCTGCTTTAATAGCCTACCATGCTAACGACCATACTTCGTGGGACCAGAACCTATCCTGGATACAAATCTCCTTTAATTCGGCATATCATGAAGGACATAAGTCTACCCCATTCGAATTATTGTTCAAGTATAAACCTAACCACCCATTATCCACAAAGTGGAAAATACATGAATTATTACCCCTTGAAATTAGGGATAAAAATATTAGGAAAATATGGAATGAAGCGCGTGCTAATTTACCAACAAACTTAGCGAAGTCAAGGAAATATTACGAGCAAAAGAATAATAATAATAAAGTAAAGTACCAAATCGGAGACTTAGTTATGTATAAAACACACCCAACGAGTAGTGCAGTCGATAAGACAACTTCCAAGCTATCATACAGATGGTGCGGTCCTTATCAAATTCAAAAATACTTAACTCCGGTAACTGTAACTCTTTATGAACCCTCTACTCACAAATATGTGCGAAGGACACATATTTCACAGATAAAACGTTATCTTGAAGAAGAAAATAGTAGAGTGCCAATTAAATAAATAAATGTGAAGACAATGTTTAGTACTCAACTGCAAAAGTACTTAAGTAACCTTTGGCTACCTTGTCGTATAAGTAGGTACGAGGCCTGATCAACCTTGAATCCTCTTCTTCGAAAGTAGAGCAAAGCAAGAAGTCAGCTGACATCCAATAATAAAAAAAAGGAGTAATTAAAGAGTAAATTCTATAATTAGATAAACTCTCAAGAAAAACAAAAATCCGGTAGTAGTCATAAGTAGTAGAGTTAAGAAAATTTAGAATGTTGAAAATACTTTTATAGTGTGTGAATTTTATGTAGTAATCGAATTAGTGTGTAAAATATGAAGTATATGTATAAATAGTAAGAATCAGCAAGTCAAGAATGACCGATGCTGTTAGTAATTACATACAGCTAGAAACGGGTGAGAGAAATTTCACACTGTACTCCCCAAGCATACTCTCGGTACGTATCTAACCAAATTTTCCGGAGTCGGTGTTGGTTAAGAGGCGGAGTATGTGACGATTTAAAATGTGACAATTATAAAAAAATAAAGAAATAAAAAAAAAATTTTAGGTTGCGAACAATTAACCATTTAAATCTCACAATGATAATAAAAAAAACATGTAGGTACTAAGTGTAAATGGAAGTAGTAATTAATAAGGGCAAAGAAACGGTAAAGGAAAGACATATTGTAAATAATTATTATTGTTGCATTTAACCCTTTGCTTGTTATCAGGCGCCTACCTGTTGATACCGGACTCGACATGTTTACCGAGTCTTCTGTAATTAAAATAATATAGAAAAATAATGTTAATAATTAAAGAATCTGAAGACACAGATAGTCACGAAAACAACTAATTTAAATGATGTATTTTTATCTAGCGATAGTTTGTATAAATAAAAAAGTTTTATTTAGAGAGAGACCGGGACTATATTCTCGCGGAATAAACTCCCCACTATCTATTGTCCTGTACCAGTGGTAGCGGACGAAAAAATCTCTCTCTCGCTATGACGACTCCAAGCAGTGCACACGCACGAGCGAAATGCTCTGTTGAAATGTTATGTGATTGGTTATTAGTTTGGATTAATTCTTATGTATTTTACTAACTGCTACAAAAGAGTGTAATATGTAACGTTAAGAAAAAGAAAAATTAAAAAAACGTTGTAACAAGAAGAAATATGTGACAACCAATAGTACGAGTGTTAATAACTATAACAGCTATCTTCTCCGATTGACGACTCTTCACAACATCCTGCCTGGAGACATGAATCATCAGAATTACAACTCTAGTAGACCCGACCGATAATGCAGTTCGATACATCTGAGAATCAACGAGTACCTGTGTAGAAGGCCCACTCTATCATGCAGACGTTTAAGCCGTGAACAACTGAGACCAGACCTAGACGAGGACGACGCTCTTAGGATTCCCAAGATGTAACCATATGGAGGAGACTTCTACATCCCAAATTAAAGGTGACTCGATAGCACGTCTATCGAGGAATAATAATAATAGTAATTTTAACACAATACTCTCTTAAAGAGACTTTCAGAGACGATTGACTTTATAAGAATATAAAATTTTAAATCTAAGAATTTAATTGTAACTATTCAGGCTTCTTGCAATTGTAACAGTTTAGATTTCAACGTATCGTAGTATAATTAATACCATTCTTCAAATGGAATAATGATGAAACTTAAAAGTAAAAGTAAAAGTAAAAGTAAAAGTAAAAGTAACAGTCTTGCAAGCTAATATCTTGAATTGAATATAATTAATTTTTAAAGTTTAAAGACTAAATACCAAATGGTTACCCGGATCCGGGGAAAAGCTAAATATAATTTGTTGTGATTATAAACAAGTTAATAATTTAATTAATAATGTAATGGGATCTGTCTTTTGAGTAAATGTCATTTGTTTTTTTAATGTTTAATAAAGGGAAATCTTCTTGTTGCACACATATACTGAGTACATAAATCAACAGTTTCCCCTTCCATGATTCCTTTTATATTTACTGTGTGTTGTTCTGTTTAAATTTCAGCTCGTCCCGAATAAGGCAGCCTGAAGTAATTGGCCGAAGCAATTACTTTGGGTTCCCTCTGTTATAACTCAAGAGAAGAGGTTATAAAAGTCTTTTTGTTTTTTTCAAATCTTATTTTATTTTCTATGTTATTGTATTTATTATTCCAAGTGATTGGATGTTTTGACAATGCCAAAAACATAAATTAACACCTAAATACATCAACATAAACACAAACAACAAAAATATGACTGCACAAAAAACTATAAAACAAGCACAAAGGCTATGGATACAAAACGAAATTATTCAATTATACAGTAAGAAAAATAGCCTAACACTAGACATATACAAACTACACTTAGAGCTAACAAGTTTATTACATCCAATCACTTGGAATAATAAATACAATAACATAGAAAATAAAATAAGATTTGAAAAAAACAAAAAGACTTATACAATCAACAAAAAACTTAACACATTAAAACAACAAAACATAAATCAGGAACAAAAAACAAAAATAAACACACATTTTACCCTCGAACCATTAACCTTAGCAATACAGAATTTAACAAAAAAGAAACAGAATATTTAAACAATATGTCAAAAACTAACATAACCCAAAATGCAAACAAAAATCTAGAAAATTTAATAGTAGAAACAGAATTTGCCATTAACCTAATAAAAGACAATATACAAGAAGAAAAAAGAACAGAAGCAACACATATAATTAAAAAAATAATCACTAGCGAAATGAAAAACAAAGATAAACAAAAGAAAAACAATAAAACAATAAAAGAAATTAAAAATAAAGTAAAGAACAATAATTTAATAATAACTAAAGCAGACAAAAGTCAAGCAACAGTAATCATTGATAAAGCAGACTACATAAAAAAAACCGAAGACTTCATCAACAATAATAAATGCGTACAACTAGATAAAAACCCAACAGAAAACTATCTTAAACAAACAATAAAACTAATAAAAACAAATAAAAACATTTTCAACAATACAAAATATACATATATATAAACAATAATCCAGAACCACCTAAAATCAACAGCCTAATAAAAATACACAAATTAAACAACCCAATACGTCCATAAATCAATTTCAAAAAAGCTCCTACATACAAAATAGCAAAAATAATAGCACAAAAACTAAAAAGTAACCATCTAACAAATAACCATCATAACATAAAAAATACATACGAATTAATAGACAAACTAAAAATAATAAATATAAATGAAAATACATTTTTCACATCATATGACATAACAAACATGTACACTAATATCCCAGTAGAAGAAACAAATGACATAATAATAAACAAACTTATAGAACAAAATGAAAACAAACAATATATAACCGAAATAAAAAATAGTCTCCAACTAATACTAAAACAAAATTACTTTGAATTTAATAGCAAAATTTATCAACAGAAAGAAGGTTTAGCAATGGGATCTCCATTATCAAGCATAACAGCAGAAATATTCCTACAACACATAGACACCAAAATACAAAATATCATAAAAACACATGACCCAGATGGCATATGGATAAGATATGTAGATGATGGACTATATGTATCAAATAACAAAAATACAAATGCAGAGAACATACTGAAACAAATCAATAACATACATCCCAAAATACAATTCACAGAAGAAAAAGAAAAACATAACAAAATCAACTATTTAGACATAACCAGCACAAGATACAACAAACACATACAATATGCAATATATAGAAAACTAACTTCCATTAAAATCATTATACCTAACCATTCTGACCACCGACCACAACATAAAATGGCAGCATTTTATTCGTTATTTAACAGAATGTACAAAATACCACTAAACAAACAAGAAACTGATAAAGAAAGAAATATAATATACCAAATTGGTTATGCAAAAGGATACAATAAAAATACTATGATCAAAATAGAAAATAAAATCAAATACAAAATAAAAACTGAACAATTAAGAATTAATCAAACTGAACAACACATAAATAATAACAACAACAAAAAATGGGCCACATTCACATATATAAATAATAAAATGACAAAACTAACAAAACTATTTAAAAACACAGATATAAAAATAGCATACAAAACTAATAAAAATAAATTACAAAATCTAAATAGCTCACACAACAAAGATAATACAACAACCAATGGTATATACAAAATTGAATGCCAAGATTGCAATAAATGTTATATAGGACAAACAAAAAAACAGCTGAAAAAACGTTATTTTGAACACCTAAATGCATACATAAAACCAAATATATATAAATCCAATTTAGCCACACATGCAATAAACACAGGACATGAATTCCCAGACATAACCAATGTAACACTAATAAAACATATACCACACAAAGGCACCATAATGAACATTTGGGAAAATTTACAGATTTACAAACATAAAACACAAAACAAACTAATACCAGAACAAATACAAATCAATACAAAACATGACACAATATTCAAAGCACTCAACATCGAAAACACACAAAATACAAAAACAGATACCACAACCACACACAATAATGCAACTTTAAAAGACCAAAGACCAACAAACTACCTTAATAACATCCAGAAGCCAACACACAAATACTTCACCAGAAACAAGATGGCGAAAGCTGAAGATGAGAGTACAGGAACTCTCGAAACATGTTCCTAATAGGAAAAAAGTATATCTTGAGGTAAATTTAGTTATATATATATATATATATATATATATATTACGTGGTTTCGTTACTAATGTTTTGATTACGTTATATTTCTACAAGGGAGTAACCCCTTTTTTTAAAAATTTTGAATAGTTGAAATAGTCTGCCTTTCACTTTATTTGGCATCTTTGCTGTTACCGTGCTTACTGTTTCAACTTTAACAGATACCTTCTTCTTTCAATTTTGAAATATTTTCAGGAACCCACTAAATTATACTATTTTTTATACACGGAGGACCTATCTTATCTGGTGTCTGGAAAAATACGGCCTACTGAGCGCACACCAGTGTGGGTACCGGAGACACCATTCTACTACTGATGAAATGGTTCATCTGGAGAAAGCACTTCAGAAAAAATTCACCGAAAACAAGCACATGGTTGTAGTATTCTTCGATTTGGAGAAAGTGTTCGACAAACGTGGAGATTTAACATTGTGCAACAACTACATGTTTGTCAATTCAACGGTAAGCTGCAAAAATTTATCTCCAGCTTTCTCAGAGACAGGACTTTCCGTGTTCGGGTCTGACAATTACTGTTGGCCTAACAAACTGGAAAATGAAGTACCTCAGGGATCTCCCTTGAACAACGCGCTTTTTACTATTGCCATAAACGGGATCTTTGAAGGTACTAGCCCATCACAGAACCTATATTGTGGAGCAGGAATGACGACCATATGTCTGCGACGTCGACTGCTGTTGCTGTTATCACTACCACGAGTCTAATAAACCACGTGTTAAAGGCGAACAACAGACTTGCTGGGGAATACGACCGCCGTCCTACGTTCACCAGACCAGCCGACATTCGTGCGCTCGAAATAGCCCGGCGCTAGAATATCGAGGCCCCCCTGGCTGCTTCGCAAACTAAATTGCCGGCTGGTTGTCGTCAGTAGAAGCAAGAAATCGTGCCACCCAACTGAATTGAAACTCAGATCTGCCCTTGAACAATACGTCGAGGAACACACCGTGTTGTACACTGATGTGTCGAAGTCGGAGAGCGGAGTGGGTAGTGCTTTTGTCATCGATGGCGCCTTTCACTCCTGGACGGTGCCCAAAACGGCAATTGTATACACCGCCAAATTGTACGAGGTGTGGCAGGCTCTTCGTTTCTGTGAATACCGAGATGACACGAAATTTGTTATCTGCACGGATCCACTGAGTTTCTAACTGCCTTGGACAATCCCGTCATAGCGGATCCGTTATTAGGCTTACAGCAGATAATGACATTGTGCATGCGTTAGAAGACCTTGGTTCATGTTTCACTTTTGTTTGGTGTGGGGTCATGTAGGTATTGAAGGTAACGAAGAAGCTGACGCTGTAACCAGAAACGCTGCGAACAGCCCACGAATCGGTGCGTCATATGACCTTATGATGCAAAACTAGCTACCACAAGCACCATTATTAATGCGTGGCAGCAGATGTGGAACACACAGTAGAGAAAATTTCTGACATGAAGCAAAGATCCATAAATGGCAAGTAGCAGGTGATCCCAGTCGTGGTGAACAAGTTACATCACGTTACAAGTTACATCAAGTTGCATCACGAGTCTGCGCATTGGGCACACAAACTTGACAACTCCGTATCTCCTACAAGGAAAAGAACGACCCGTCTGCACTTGTGGCGGAGCACTTACAGTGCAAGATATCATCGAAGACTGTAGTGCTCTTGCAGCAGGTAGAGACATAGCGTACAAGGGTACATGAAAGAAGACCTCGGAAAAGATCAGTTAACGACAGACAAAACTCTGTTCTTCCTAAAAGCAGCAAGATTACTGTATAGGCTGCGAGAATGTCGTTTTGCGTCTTAACATGTACGAGTTTCCACTGTCGTTGAGTCAACTAAAGTGTAGATGAGAAGATAACATCCTGTCGAGCAGCACTCCTGGTAGACGTCGATGGGTTAAGGGCCTTCGTTGACAAGGCCAAAACACATAAAAAACATCACACTTGAAAACATGTCATATTTTAATTTGTGATTATGAGTTGGTAAAGGAAACACGTACAGAGGAAACTACCGTAAAATTTTACAAAATGTTTTCATTCAAGGATCGAGATAGAGAGTGAAATTTAAGTGGGGCTTGAGAATTGCGTAAGTTGTGTTATAAACGAGATAAATGCAGCAGTTCCACAACCAACGCCTTTTTGACATTAACGTAAAGTTAGGTTGTAAAATGTTCGATGATAGAGGGAGTAAATGTGCAAGTTTGGCTTTCTCTTGTAATTTGTCTTGGAACCAATGTCTGTATAATTTATCGAGTTGGCAAATGTTTTACACAGTTTCGAAATTAGTCGCAGGGAGGCAACAGCTCTTTCAGAATTAATAATAACCGCATTACTTTTATAGGGTCTCTCTCCTCTTCGGCCAGTTCTCTTCCCCCTCACTATCACACAATCTGTCTCACACTCTTTCTCTTTTCGATGATTAAATCTCATGCATGGTTACGTATTAAGCATATAATTCAATTTTGAAAGCAAGGAATATTAATACTATGAATGTTTTGTATTATTTTCTTTTAATTTTACAAGAGCGCCATTTAATTTTTTTTTATTTACGCAGAAACCTACACTAAAACGACCTTCCCTAAGTTGCCAAGTAAATAGGCAATGTATCTATGGTAGTTTCTTTTAATTTACCTTCTCCTTTATGTATTCTAGTTCACTGCTGTATTCGTCAATATTTCTTTATAGGATACTTGCAAACGGACTAACAGGTTTATTAAGTAATAAGCTGATAAACTGTTTGATGTACTAATCATTATGAAATATAGTGTAATGCCTGTTTAGACGCCATTTCTTATCGTATGACTTTCGCTGAATCTTCTTTATTTCTTCATATTCAGAAGTTAGTTTTAGTATTCTCTTATCTTCTAATAACTCAAGATTTTGTTTCCAATTTAATTTACCCTGCGAAGTAAATACTTGTACTTATTCATTAATGTCTGAATTTATTAAACTCCATGTCCATCCAAGAATTTCTAAGTATGTCCATTTTTCAATACTGATGAATTCAATATTGATCTGAGGAATGTAATTTCTGAGGAGCGATGTTCTTTTTCTAGGTTTTCTCTTTTCGGTCAATAGTCTACAGATTTCTTATTAAATGAATCAAAAGATGATGCCATTTTTTAGCCTCCTATGTTACTAGACACTGTGTTTAGACTCTTATCTACGCCTAGTCACTGTAACCATTTTATCATAAACCTACTCATATGAAATAGTCCTTCCAATACTACGAAAAGTTTAGTGGATAACCATTATTTGCAAATTTTTTTAACACAACTATCATTATGGAAATCGCAAACAGTTGGCCTCTTAGTTCCATCCCTGCACGTGACGATTTTACTTTATAGTCCATCTAGATGTTTCTATGTATTTGAAGTCGTTGAAAAGTGATTATTATTAAATTTTCTCTAAAACCTAAGTGTTCGCGCTTCCTTTTTAATAGTGCATGGGCTTGAGTCAAAAGAAACAGTAGTGTTCACACCAGCGTTTTCTTATCAAACAAGCGTCTCCTGCGCACGCACGCGTGTGTGTATCCAAGTCGCTCTGAACACGAGAGAAATGAATTCCTTTTTGTCTAGAGTGTCTGAGGATCGTACAATCACATACAAGGGTATGCAGGTGATTACGTTTATAAAGATGTGCTTGTGTAACTGCTTCCCTCAACGAAGCCCGCCTGTTGAATTAAACACACATAAATATTAGTATTTTAAATACAATTTTAGTAATTGTTGTCTTGACTCCCTTAAAGTAAATTAAAGAAATTTACATTTAGGAAAACTATTTTCCTGTATATTAAATAAAACTCTAGTAATCCACTTTTTTAATTGATTTATTTTTTGCCGTTCTATAAATAAATTACCCTAAAAGTTGGTACAAAAATTCGCTGTTATTAGAAGTGTACTCCTGTTAAACATCATTGAAATCTATTGAATACCTTTTTAATTGTTATGATTTACAAAAAAAAAGTTTAGATTATGCACGCACTCTAGAACGTTCTAAACTACGTAGGTTTGCAAAAAAATATAGTTACGTAATGCGGAACGTTCTCGTGAGTTTGATGGTGTCGTTCTACAAGCGTCTCGACTAACCCTGCCGGTGTGTGTTTCTGCTAAGGCCGCGCCTAAGTACCCTCTAGAATTTTCAAGTGGTTGTTAAGGACGCGTATTATGGAACCCTGCAGACTATAAATAGCCCAAACCCCCCGCTTAGTTTTCAGTTTACGTCGCCGATTACTCAGTGCGTTTAAGTGGCGATTTTTCAAGTGAGGTTCGAAGTAGCCTACTGTGGCGAAGTGTTATTGTGTTATAACTGTGCGGGACTCTGTTATTTGACTAAACTGATTAAACAAGAGTCTATGGAGAGAAACGATATTATCTGCAAAGAGTTGTACAAGTATAACTGCCGACAGAAGTACGAGTGCAGCTGTGGATTCGCACATACCGCTACAGAAAAACGATGAAAATATGCATGGAAGACAAAACATGTGTCTTGCCTAAACCCTGGATGCTGATGCCAAGTATGACATAACAACTTTCTTTATACTCTGTACTGCAGTGAACCGCTGACGGTTTACATTTCTAGTCGTGCATAAGAAAGTTACGTAATTCCTTATGAAATTACTTTCCAATACCCAGGGTTCTAATATTTACGGTAAAAGAACATAGAATGAATAAAAACATTCTAATGCACAGCAAACTGATTAATTATTTTATACATTTTTCAAGACTTTGTGATCGATTAAGTGTAATACATTCTGCTTAACAGAATATTCATTAAAAATGATTCGGTAATTGTTACCTTCGCCTAACAGTATAAACAATATTAAATAAGTGTTGTCGATAATTATCATTTTATTTTATAGAACAATTGTAATAGAATATGTGGGTGTATAACTGAGAATGTAGACAATATCGATCTCGTAACATGTGGATATTTCCAAATCGGCAATCGGTAGTCTAATTCCTAATTATTAATTCCGTCTCTATAAACAGAAATTACCTGGGTAATAAATTTTTTAATTGTAAATTATAAGCCCATCCCTAGTGACCTATTTTATTAATAATTTCTGTGATGCTATTAAAAACGAGCAGAATCCAATTTACATTATGGGTAAAGATTAGTTTTGAATGAACTGCCTATAAAAGGACGTAACAAGAAATAAAATAATTTAGAGTTGCACCAGAACGCCTTCCAGCAACTGGCTGAATTTAGATGAAACATGAAATTAATTTATTTTAATTAGGCTTACCCTAAACTTTACTGACTTGTATTGTTGAGTGCATAAATTGGGTTACAATAGATAGCAAAGCACGACCTATCGTTAAGCAGTATCGATCCTGTCTACTTTAGCACTGGTGTCAGGACGCCACGTTAATCTGGGTCAGTTCTCTGCTGCTATTCAACTGAGCCAACAGGAATACCTGTACAAGGAGATTAATGTGTCTGGAGTCACGTGACGCGTCGACGTGATCAGCTCCAAGATACAGATCATGTGCACACTAACTAATGACAATACAGAGTATACGTATAGCAAACGGTAGTGTTAGACTAATGTTTCGTACGAATTTCTTTTCTTCTATAGTGATGTTACTTGTCCTGTTGTCGACTCATCGTAGAAATAAATTAAATATTATTGAGTAAATAGTATAACACTAATCATAACAGAGAATGTTACGTATTATTAATAATTTATTCTCGTCTCTATTTAATCGGTTTAACTATTCATAATTAAATTCGTATCAATAATTGTGATTTATTTAAGATTATATAAGCCTTGATACGTGGGTTAAAACGTTAAAATGGATTTCAAAGTTATAATCAATTACTTCACCTATTTTTCCTGTCTAAATTTTAAAATTACTATTGAGGATCCAAAACCCATATCATTATCAGTTCAGTTGTTTATCGTATGTGGGCGCGTGTTATGTGTCCATGAAATATATCTTTTTCTATTCAAAAGTAAAGGCGCCTTACAGAGTAACAATGCGCACATTAATATATCTGGTCATGTGTTAGGTATCCATGTAATGTTTAGGCCAGACATAACTAATTTGTCTGTAATGCAGAACATGAAACAGAAGACACACAAACATTGGTACAGGAGCAAAAACAAAATCCAAAACATTCTACTGCAGAGTTTGGTGAATAAGTCTTGACTTGGGTGAGTTAGGTAAATTTTGTGGTGATCTGAGTGGAAAATCTGTCTCACGTATGGAAGTATCAACATCGATAAACATATCCTTTGAAGTAGAAGAGTCACTTATAATAGAATAAAGTTATAAGTAAACTGGACCAATTATAGAAAATGCAGATATTTAAAAAAAAGTTGCTGACTTCACAACAGCAATAGTAAAATCAGGAAACACAACGATAATAAGATAACAGAAGAAGTCACATTGCTGTAATAAGGACAAATCATCACGTGGCCTCTTTGGTGGAAGCACACACTAGACTATGCACCTTCGGCAATTTAAAGCCGCTGCATGCAGAAGTCAGTGGACAGAGAAAGAGGAAGCAATTTAGCTCATTCTCGATTTAAAAGGACCCACCGCAAAGCTACTATAGAAAGTACCACCTTAGAGCCAGGACACCTACGCCGAATTAGTAAGAGCTCTGAAATTACGCTACGGTTACCTTCATTACGCGATACATATTTCAAGGTTTCAGGAGAAAGTCGTCAAGAGTTTGAAGAATGTATCGACAGACTGATAAACTGGCTTATCCTGAAGGATCGGGATTTTAGAATGTTTGATTGCTGTGCAGATATTTACTGATGGGGCCAGAGACGGTCAACTAGAGCAAGTGTAATGGCAAGACATTACACATTGTACCTTCTAAGTCAGTGTCTAGCGACAGCAATCACAAAACATAACATAAGACGAACAATGAAGAAGAAACAAAGGAAACCGAGACTCTAACTATGAAAAACCACATTACAAGGAAAGACCGACGTTTTGTAAATCTGGGCAACCTGGATATCCACAAAGAATTGTGTCTCCAACTTGGTAGATGAAAGACCTGGAAAACGCCCACTCTGATGAAATGGCTAAGAGGTTTAACAGCTTAAAGGGGCAGCATCTGTCCAAGGTTATCGAAAATAACTAAGAAGACTTGGATCATCGTACACTATTACTCCTAATGGCACATAAATCATTGAAACATGACGCAACCAATATAACTCCGGCCTTATAATGAGATATTTTCTTCCTAGGGAATTACTGTTCGGATTACCTCATGTTCAGCTTGAGGACCTTGCAGAATTATTCTTCTCAACTGGAAAGAAAACTGCTATGACAATATCCAGTGATAAAATGAAAACGCGATACGAGAACCGCAGTAATAATTTGGGCTTTGAAGAAGGACACGGTTGGTTTTTTAATCCGAAGCGTTCATGCACACACTGTACGTTAAATTTGCTATTAACAATTCCCCTGGTGTTCAGTTACTTATTCCACTGTTTGTACGATTGGTGTGACCGTCATAACAATATTTGTAATAGGGCACTTTGTATTTAGTATAAATTATTTTTACTGAAATAAAACTTTTCTAATTGACACTGAATGAGTATCGTACACATAGTCACGTGATTAAAACGTTCTTATATGTTAAACGCATCCTTTGATTTTTTCTTTTTAATGGATTACTGAGCTGCACGGGAACTGTAATATTATTTTTAAGTATAATTGTAATTTATATATTAGTTTTGTTCGTAATATTGCAAATTCAAGGTGACTTAATTTGTAATACTTTCAGCTTCCTCTACATGTTTGCTAGTTTTAATTATTTGGTTACTTGTATGTGATATTTCATTACACACTTTGTTCTTTGTTTACAGGTAACATTACGAGATAATTAGATTAAAACAGTTGTAGGCAGCAATAAAAGGCACTTCCAGTAAAACCATAAAAACAGCACTCTGAAACCCACTGAGGGGAAAGAGGAGCTTATTTTGCGTGCTCAAGGTAAACGCTGATTAAAAACAAAAAGCCGTATACAGTAGCTGTAACCGTCGCTGTAGCGCGGTAATGGGCATACGTAAAGTAGCCAAGCCTCGCTACTACACGCAACGAAAACATCGTTTCGCTCTTCGCTTTCTTACATGATTGCAATATAAACCCAATTACATATCGTTTATGCGAACAATACATTCTTTTTTATGTTGCTTTAGAAACTTTTCATTTCATGTTTTTTAAACAAGGCAATAGATTCACAAGAATAAAATTCTTGACATTCTGTACCTCAGATATTTTATTTAACAACTAGAGTGGACACACATACAACCACCCAAGCAACCCTCATACACATACCACTACAATAATCATTTTGTTACAACAAATATCCGACTGTTCCATTGTTCAAGTAGAAAACGATAAAAAAAAGTAGCACAGTTATATGTATAAGTTTCATCGTAAATTCATATATATATATATATATATATATATATATATATATATATATATTACTTTAATATTTATGACTAAATTTACCTCAAGATATACTTTTTTCCTATTAGGAACATGTTTCGAGAGTTCCTGTTCTCTCATCTTCAGCCTTCGCCATCTTGTTTCTGGTGAAGTATTTGTGTGTTGGCTTCTGGATGTTACTAAGGTAGTTTCAGAAGCCAACACACAAATACTTCACCAGAAACAAGATGGCGAAGGCTGAAGATGGAGAACAGGAACTCTCGAAACATGTTCTTAATAGGAAAAAAGTATATCTTCAGGTAAATTTAGTCATAAATATCAAAGTATTACATACATCAAGAAACGGACTGTAGCAGAAAGTGATTGATATATATATATATATATTGTAGCGTGACAGAAAATCCACTACATCTTAAGTCATATGAAATCATAAAGTTTAATTACACCAACAAATGTTATAATAATCTTGAATGACATTTAAATAAATCAAAGGAATGAACCACGATAAAATAAAAATCCTCATTACATTATATATAAAAACCACTGTTTAAAAAACCAAAGAAAGTATCGAAGCAACTCATAGTATAATATCAGTAATTTACCCAGGAAGCTAAGAGCAGTAAACCAGTTATATAAGACCATATCAAGAAAAAAGAGACTCAATTAAAGAGTGGTGAATACCAAAATACCCCAAAAAACAAGAAGAGGGAAGAATAAAGTTTGTGAACAGGAAGAAAACAATACCCTGAAACCTGTAGAGAAGAATAAAGTCAGTATCAGTGAATAAGTTAAATGCTCCAAACTAAACCTCAGTCGAGATAACACCAAGTATCTTGGTTTACCCAAGAATGAAGAAGGAAGACAAGAAAACCAGAAGAATGAAGACTAGAAGAGGGACAAGAATGAAGACTAGAAGAAGGACAAGAATGAAGACTAGAAGAAGGACAAGAATGAAGACCAGAAGGAAGATACGAATAAGGACAAGAAAGAAGACAGGAGGAGAGGAAGAAATAGTATGAAAGAAACACCGTTCTAAAACCTATTATTATATAAACTACTATCAACCCCAAACCCACAAAAACTATGCAAAAGAAAGTATAACATACCCAAAATCCTAAAAAATGTAATTATTCAGAAAACTAAAGTGCTGTATAGCGTTATAAGAAGTGAACCGACTAAAGCTATTGTGTAATAAAGAAAAAAAACTAGTCTTAACAGTCCATGATTACTAAAGGTCTGGTCTGAGATAATAAGACGCAAAATATCAGAACCAACAGTGAAAGTGAATTTGTGTAAGTGTTTTTTAGAAATGCAATAAACTTAAAGTTGGTGATACTATAACTTATCAGTATGCTATATCACAACTTTAATATCTAATAATAAACAGCATAATAAAATAATAAAATGGAAGATTTCCAGTATTTTATTATTTTAATGTAAATCTTTATTTACAAGACATTTGTAAAAAATGATAATAAATAGAGTATGGGAGTTCATGTTTACTGATGTAGGGGATCACAAATAATAATGGTTTAGACCAGAAAGGACTGGCATTAATATAGTATTAATAAGTGTAAAATGTTTAAATAGACTGTTTATTCACAGTCCTAAAATCAGTGTGTTAGTAAAATGTATTTGTAAGAGTTATTAGAAAATAAGATTTATGTTGTGTGTTTTAAAAAAGAATTATGTTTGCTAAATAATAGCCTACATACCATTAATAATGTTCCAATAGGTATGCTATGCTAACTCAAAAATAGTTAAAAGATATATGTTCAAATCATGTCTGCAATATGTTCAATTGTGCAGATTGCTAAACAATGTTCATAATTAATTATTTTAATAACTGTAGTGTTAATTAACTACTACACCACACAATAAGTTATAAACCATGTTATTTTCATATAATAGTAATTATGTAAAGTCAGAGGAGGAGTTAAGTTTAAATTTATTTGAGAAAGACAGAAATATAAAATTCTAAAATCTAGGCCATTTGGTGAATTCACAGAAACAATATAAACCAGTATAATTCACCAATAAATCCTGTAAACTAGCAAGATTTATATAAGATAACTCAGTTAACCACTACTGGAAATGATCCTATGAGTTAAAATGATAATAAGGAAATATACCTTAACATATTGTAAATTTTCAAAATATATAAATCAATTAATTTTAAAGAGCAATGTCAAATTTACAGATTAACACAAAAAACCAGTTCAAAGGTTTAATTTATATGTACTTAAGGAAAGGAAGAGGAATATGAATAATTAAAATTTATTATAATAGTATTAAGAATATTTAAAATGGAGGAAATTCGTATAAAGACGGAAATTCAATTTTGAGCCTATATTTCCAAAAAGTGAACAAAATTTGTTAATTTCCACAAAATGTCTACAGATATGGACTATAATACATCAATTTAAAGGGAATGATATGATTAAACCAATAATAAGGTTCATAATTCATAAAAGTGATGAATAAAATAGATAAATTCCATATATAATGTAATATTTTATCATGTGTACAGGTAATCGAAATATGTTAACAATACTTTTTCAAAGATTAACTGGGCCAGATTTATGACCAAGTTAATTAGTCTTTTGTTGAATATCAAGCTGAATAGTTGTGTGACAAAACGTTCTTTAAATCGAGTCGAAAATGGTACTAGCGTTTAGCCATTAAAATAAGTGAAACGAGAGTTAGACGAATTAGACACTTTTTAAAACTAAACTATACTTTTTTATTAATGTTATACTTTCTCGTCACCCTTCTCTGACTATTAATTTTAATCGCTCAAAGAACCTGTCTTTTAATATATTAAATATCATAAATTTTGTTCTGTATGACACAATCGATAATTCCCGAGACAGAGTCGATAATTGCTCTCCATCGATAAAAAATCGATTATTTATTTAAATTGTCAATAAATCTTTATATTTCCATTATTTCTTGTCTGTTACTTATTTCAAGGGTTAATTTAAGAGTATTTATTAAGGCTGAAGGACTTAAGTAAAAGAAAATATTTTATTTGAACGAGATATTGGACCAGCCAGAAAAGTCACCAATCGATTATTAACTGGAGTTAATCTATTTAACTCCAGACTTGGTTCAAATCTTCAAGAAGTGATCGCCGGTCAATAAATACCTGCCTGTTGTTAAAATTTTTACAAGAACCTTATAAAACAAATTTATATCTTATACACACCTCTTAATAAACATAAACAAAATCTTTTACTATTTGAAAATTCTGTTTTTATAAAATTTTCTATCAACTTTTTATCTTTTGTAACGACCGGCATACGGAGGTCTGGATACAATATATATATTGTAATGAATCGTGATTCGTATGGGTTAAAAGCCACACGTTGGTTGCATCACTTTGTGACGAAACTACTTACCTCCCTCTTGTTCGTAGGGTAATTATGTTTAAATGATTGTTTAATTGTTTTAATTAAAATTTTATAATTCGATTATCATAACTATTATTTGTTATTTATTTTATTTATAATTCCTTTTATATTTCGCATGTATTAATGATGGTTTAAATTCATCGGTGGTTTTTAATTCGATGTTCTTTAGTTGTTGAGACGAATTGGCTAAGTTGACTCTGCCATTGGCACCTCTTGATTTTGTCAGCCGTCGTAATTTTAGGTTAACAGTTCATAAGTTGACTTCTCACTGAAATTAGATTTATTTATTTAGCTCAGCACTTACTTTTAGTGAAGGTCTCAATTGTTAATCGTTCCGTTAACAAGGCAGAGTTGAGATGAGAATTTAAAATTATTTATATTATCTCAATTGCCGCTGCGAGTGATGCCAACTGTTGGGAGCGGTTTACCTAACCTGTAATCGTCTAGTCTAATGAAATAATTCGGTTAACTCTTTTATCTGGTAAAAATATGTTTTATTCTTCGATAATACTCATGAAATTAGGTTAAGTAATAATTAGATTAATAATCGTTCATTTTACAATAATGATTAATTGTATAAAAATATCTTATATCAGGGTTTGTTATTCTGATTCTTGGTAACCATACCACTGGAAGTAGTTCTTTAGTTCAAACGTTTATCTAAAATGTAGGTTCTTTTAGAATGCAAAATACAAAAATCCTTGAAGAATTATATTACCATAATGCCTGAGTAGTAGGAGAGTGATTACATACAAAAATAAATCTTATTTACTAGCATAAAAATTCAAAAGACGTCTAGCGTCAACATTGTAGGTTAACCTGGCGTATCTGAATAGAAACCAGTTAACTTTAAATTAATAATAACCCTTTAACAACATACAAAATACATGTATAATAAGGTTATAAGTTCCTTTAGTGTTCATAAAAAATCATCTGTTTCGCTAGATTGGACAAATTTAATCAGGTAAATTTACAACTCTTGTAAGCATGATTAGCTTGTTATAAAATATTTTAAACTAGAAACAAATTAAAAAATGTAATACGGTCCATAGCTTTCTTAATATTTATTATAAATCATCTTATTTACTAATTCTGGTAAAGGTAAATCTGGTCAATAGACAAATCTTAAAAGTATAATCAGCTGTCGTTAAATCTCTTTAACTTTAAATAAATCGATTGATATAATAAGTTCCAAACTCCTTTTTGTGTTCAAATCAAATCATCTTATTAATTATACTCGATAAATTTTTATCGTCTAAGTTTATAATTCCTCTAAGTATGCTTAATTGTCACTATACTCCCTTTATTCACGCAATCGCAATTTATTGTACACTTTGCAATTGTTGTTGCGCTATCAGTCTTTCATTAAACTTCATTAATTAAAATTTTTGAAACATTTTATAAAAAAAAATTTGGTTATGTTGACTGATGTTTACAGTTCGATGCCCATACTGGTTATAGGTTAATTCGCGAATTTTGGCGTACGGAGCTGGCTTCTGTCTTGCTTCGCCGACAATACAATAATTAATTCAAATCTGGCTTCTGTTTCCTGACCAAATCTCGATTTAACACTTCTGATTGGTGGAAAGGTTGATGACATTCCATTGAGCGTGGCTACCCACTTTACCAAATTATTAAGAACGCTTGGGTTTCTAGGGTTGAGATTAAGAAAGTGACGCCAAATATTTTGTCAAAATTGATGCAAATACATTCCAACTGATATAAAACTCTTACGTTACTTTTAATTGCTGATCCTGCCTTACCATGATATGGCGATCATCTGGCTCATTATTTAGAGTTCTCACATGAAATACTTTCGTTCACTATTAACAGATATAGTTTTTTGAACTTACAACTAACACAATTTTTACTGAATTTATATATGATTTAACTTAAATTACCACATGGCTATCATATCTCATTGAGATGATGTTTTCCAAGTCCTTTTGTGTACTCTTTACACAGTATTTATTTACAATTATCCATAAAATGCTTAAGCTATGCCTAGGCTTTTAGTAGGCCTATGACACTACAAACTAGATTTACTTATTACATCTTAATAGTGGCTTTTGACCAACTTCTATAATGTCACAATTACTCTGAGATGATCATTACAACTTCTGATCACCTCAGTTTTTGTTATGACACCTTTCTTTTGTTGATTTTAGTCATTATATTCACCCATAGTTTTGCACTATAGGGTGTTACATGAATTACCTTAATTATAAATTACCCCGTTGTTTTTAAGTCATTATTTCTTAAATAAATGATCATTACAATAACTATAAAGTTTTACAATGTTTTGGTTTGCACCAGGATATTCCCATTTGCTGCTAATTCATCAATAGTTCTTGCATCTAGTGCTACGTGACAAGTATATTTAATTTACATTATTATGACTCAATTTCATGATAATAATTATTGGTTTACATCATATTAGTTGTATTAGACATCATTGATTATACTGATATCAACATCTTTCTCTTTTATTAGTATTTCTAAAGGTTTTTTTAGATTGGTTATTGGGTAAATTCTATGCTGTACATTTCAGTATGTTGATTTACACTAATCACAATATAAATCTTCCTTTGGTAACTAATCTTGTTACTGGTGTACAGTATAATAAAATATGGTTTGCTAACCTTTTTATTATTAATTCTTGTCATTATAAGTGCAAAATGCTTGTTGAGCTAGGTTATGTGTGCCCCTATTCTGGTTTACAACAATGGGTTCATTTTGGTGGTTGGTTTCTATATATTGTAGTAAATTGTTTAAATGTACTAATACTTATTAATCACTATTTATTGTTTGGTACTTATTTTCCAGTCTCTTTTATATTATCTTTACAACATTATTGGTGATTATCAGTTTTTCTGATATCCCTGTGTCTACATCACTTACATGAATAGTAGATAAGATACAATCTTGTTATTATCTTTTATACATTATTAAATCATACTAATATAAGGTTTAGTCTCACTCTCCTGATCATTACTGATTACCATTATTTTAAATTAGAGTTATGGTCACACTCAAGTCACCTAAACCAGTCTGTCAGTGGTTTGATGTCATTAATGGTCCTTCACTCTGTAATTCGCTTGTTTTATTTTATTTCTCTCACTGTTGTACTTCCTTTGTTGTAGACTGTGGGAGATGTCTTGACTCTTCCTTTGTTTATCTTTTTGTTTGAGTTCTTTCATAATGTCATTCACTTCCTTTCATTTTTTTATTTTCTATGATTTTGTTTACTCACTTACCTAATCTATTGGGTCATTGGGTTAATCACATTTAATATTCTTCTTTGTTTAGTTCTCATTACTACTTTTAGTCATTATTTGTAAATTCGTTCTTTAGTTATTAATTCTTCAACTGATTTTAGTACTTGGTACACAATTCTTAATCCTTGGTAGGTCTTGTGCCATTTAATTGTTATGTTAGGTTGAAAATTTGGTTCAGAAGTATGGTGATGATATGTATCGTTACAATATATAGGCCCTATATTTACGATGAAACAATTAATTTACTAGGAAACAATTAATATGATCAAAACCTCACGGGCTAATTGGAAGGCGTAAAAGATAGCACAAAGAAAATAGTACTAAATTAGTAATATTTTAAAT
Source organism: Magicicada septendecula (assembly GCA_034769895.1). NCBI lineage: Eukaryota > Metazoa > Arthropoda > Insecta > Hemiptera > Cicadidae > Magicicada > Magicicada septendecula. Next base: position 515,466,558 of record CM068368.1, on the reverse strand, counting down.
AACATTTACGACTGCGAGAGAACATGTACTGTAAGACGAAGTCTGCAGGAAGAATGCTTTACCTAATGCATTATAACATTAAAACTTTCACGGCCGGAATCCACTTCAGCAAATTATTTTCCGGGCTACAATTTTCGACTGCAGCTGCGGTAGTCATCTTCAGTTCGTCTTCTGTTTAGCGTTCTGAACATGACTTCCGCAGCTGCTGTCGAAACGCCAGGTTATTTAAGGCCTTAGGGTAAGGCCTATCCCGCCAATGTTAAACTGCTTAAATTTTTGCACACTTTTCTCAGGAACCAATAATGATAGCAAATTGAAATTTTTATGAGTTATTCTATGTTTTATGTAGTTTAAGATGGGATTAAAAAAATTGTTTTCCAAAGTTATGATCTTTTAATAAAACGTTTTTTTACCTATGTTGTTATATATATATATATATATATATATATATATATATTATTTTTTTAATTTCACAACTAAGCATTATATCAAGAAACCCATGTAAAAATGTCAGGTCTGTACCTTATTCCATTCCTGAGAAAAGTATACAAAATTTAAAATTGTTAGTTGTAGAGAAATCACGATAGAAGTTTATTAAGCTTACTTTTTTAATCTACACAAGGAACTTGTTAACATATACCTTAAAATTAGCTGAGATCATCTTCAGAGTCTTCTTTTTCATCAAGCTTCCTTTTCCGCTGTCTTCTGGGTTGTTTGGCCTTCTTTATTGTTTCTTGAGCTTGCTTCTGAGCAAAATACACCCTTTCCTTCTCCGCACTTTTCACTGCCAGTAGTGTGTGCTGACCCAGTTCTATATCAAACTTTTCATTGTTTTATACTTCACTATGTAGCCATCATTGAAAGAGGCAATAGCCTCATACACATCAAAGTGTAGTGTTTTGTTTCCCACAAAAACTGTTTTGGGAAGGCGATTTCAAATAGGCTAACATTATTTACACTTTCATTCGGATTTTGTGTACGTCCGTGTAAGCACTTTTTCAACAGTTCTATATTAGCTAGATCTTGGAAAACAGGATCTATGGTCTCCATAACTGCCACAGGAAATGCATTTTTGCGAGTATATTTGTCTTTGGTGATAAGGGACGTTTGTTATTTACACCAAGAGTCAATACCTACTTTAAACAAACACACAAAGCCTCCGGTGACTGTGCATAACTATTGAAAATTTGAAATAAAACGATTTTGTGTGTTAAAACTAGTGATTAGGAAGAACCATAAATGAAAAATAGCAAAACAAATTTTTTTAAAACAATTTAATTTTTTGCTTACCCTGCGCTCTTAAAAAGAGGACCACGTCCTAACAGCCCGAAAATCATTTTGCTAAACTCTATCTAATTATTACAAAATCGTGCTGTGCTGAATTTAATCTACGCGCCTAACAAAAATCACGGGTGGCAATGAATAGAGTTTTTCAACAATTGGTGTCACGAGAGGTGAAGTTTTGTAAACAGGCGAATAGATAGTAAAGATTAGGTTACATAAGAACTTATGACATAAGGCAAGAAATAGAAAGTGTTGTGACAGACATGTCTTCTAATATACAAATATAAAAGTACTATCAACCAGGTGTAAATAAAGAGAGAAGGGTCATTCAATGTTTAGGCCTTCAGAAAAACCGCCACAAAAAACTGTAACGAATATAGGCAGCATTATATTCATCATGTTACGAATAAACTTATACGATTGGGTAGAAGGAGTTTGGGAGACAGAAGGTAAATCGGAAACAGGTTCTAAATTTTACAAATAATATCTGGCGGTGACAGACAAAATTAAATGTGTTTTGAACTGATGTGTTTGGTATTAATTGTAAATCAAATATTCCTTAAATGACACTTGTTGGTCACTTATGTGTCCAGTAAGTTAAAAATATTTAAGTAAATCCATAAGAAAAATTTTGGGCATTTGAAAGATTAAATAAAAGATTTAGAATTTATATATTAAGAACCAGTTGTACACTTAATGTAAATCGTAGTATAAAAAATATACTAAGAAAAGGGTTTTATCACTGAGGAGTTAGAGCAAGGACATAAAAAGTAAAAACCAAAAATTATGTTTCAATCAAGAAATTAATTAAACAGAAATTCGTAGATAGGACAGTTAGCAATAATTTAATTATGAATGTTGAGATATACTGACATAATAGTAAACGTAATCCTTATCAACATTGTATAAAAATTGTGGATGAGGTAATAGACAAACGTATAACTCGAAGCAAACATTGTAAACAGTCACAATGTCATACTTATTTGGCATATGCACAACACGATATCATGCTCATCAGCGCATGTTTAGTGCTTGTACCGGCTGTAGTACGGATAAAAGTTTGTGTAGAGTAAAATGGGATGTTTTCATTTTAGCAGACAAATAGGCCTAATAAGATTCTTTGTAAATATTTAGTGTTATTATTCTCCGTTATAGGAAGCACCTCATGTGGAACATATTTACGGAGTAAATAAAAATCCTTTTGTTGTACGCAAAACGATATATTCATGTGTGATTGGTTGTATAAAATTATGTTTCTAGTATTATTAGTAATATTAAATGCAATATCTTACTCTTAGTAGATGGGAGTAATACGTACATAACTATATACGTAAAGGAAAAAAATGTTTGTATACGAGAACTAAGAAGACAGAGGGAGTTAAATGCGATTACTTTAAGCGCTGTAGGGTCAGAGAAGCGTCAAAGAAAGCATGCTTCTGTCAGAAGTAGCGTGGGTGGTGGTGGTGCAATAGGATACTCCTTCCTGCCCTTTGTGACCAAACGTTCCTTCCTAATAATTTCCTATCCTATTACGACATAGTACACCCTCTTCTCTGCTCCATGTCTCTACTCTGGCTCTGTGTCAGCGTCAGGCTTTGGTCTGTCAGTCACGCGTTCTTTACGAGCGAGCGTGAGTCTGTGTCTCTTTTATCTAGAATTTCCTCTCTATCTCCTTTGCTCCCTACATTGTCTGTCTGGCTTCTCTATATCACTACGAAAATTCTTCTTTCTCTTTATTTTAGGCTATAACTTGCCACGCTTTTAACTCTATCATCTTTCCCTTACAATCCTCACTTGCGTTCATGTGTGTGTGTGTGTGTGTGTGTGAACGCGCGCGTGTTTGTGCGTGACCGTGTGTAAATATTGACTTAAACTTACTGTTCATCCTGCGCGTGTGTGTGTACGTAGAAAGGCATACAATCTGCTTTCTCTACCTTTATCTCTCTTCTTTCTCCCCCACTGATTGCTCATTATTCTTCAATTTTAATTCTTCATGTTACTGGTACGTCTTTCATCTATTTACCTACGTTTCTTCTCAGTCACTTTCCCTTTCCCCTTCTCACACTGACACTCTCCTTTTCCTTTCCGTTTTCCTGTCACACTGTCTGTCTGCCTGGTCCTTTCCCACTTTCTCTCTTCTGCTATCTTTTCTTTTGTCATTTTTTTACTTTTGTGAAACAAATCAACTGTGTATTCCTTATTCTGTAACTACGTCTCTTAGACAATTTTCTATATATAATATGATGTTTCGTTTCCATTGGCTTCACTGCCTTCTATTTTTGGTATTAGTAGTTTCTGTTTATACTTCCTACTTCCTAAGCTTTGTCTATGTTTGTCTTCCTAAACACGTCAATGTTTGTATATCGTTTTGCGTACAAAAGAATGGTTCCTATTTATTCCTTGAAGTACGTAAATGTACGCAGCTTGATTGTTTTAAGTGTTTCTGTTAATCACTGAGTTTAATTCTATCTACAGTTACTTCCCGCTGAAACCACTCTACCTTTGGTTAGGCTATAAGAATTATAAAATTTGTATGTCCTCTGTTGTAATACGTTTTAAGTCTGAAAACTTTCTATGGTTTGTAACTTTGCCTTGTCTCTATACTGTGATTCTAATTTTTTTTTTTTTTTTAATAAAACAATTGTCTACATGACTGCATGTGACAACTATAGGATTACAGGATTACATCTCTTGTGAACTATTTCATATCCCATTTTGTTCCAAAATACATAATGAAAGTGTATACCTTAAAGATAACTAGTAAGTATCGATTAAAGTGACAAAGAATGACATTCAGTACCATGCATGCTAAACTAAAATATCTATTATTTTTAACCACATAAATGATTTTTGCAGTAAACTTTGAAAATTAACTGGTAGCCAATTAATTGTTTGCTTCTGGTTAGTTCTGGTAATTTTATCTTAATGTTTTAATATGTATACACCCACAGATTACGATTTTCAGTTGGCTTTTACCATTTTTTTTTAAAGCAACTTAAAATTTTAAACATTTCTACTACATCAAATGTAATATCTCAAGTAGATGACTTCCTATAGAGAGTCACAATTTTGAGTTTGCCTAATGTAAACATCAGCCTATAAACACAATGTTGTTTAAAACACAGAAGTATAACATAAACGTACAAATCTACTTATTATTTTATTAGAAGTTAACTAAAATCGATTTAAAGTTGGTGACTGATGTTATCTAAAATTATGTATTTGTCGGAGTATCAGTTGTAATTTACGAGCAATTAAATATATTGTATAGTTTGTATTGTTTTAACTTTCTTGTAGAACATAATTAAAGAGGTGTGAGAATTATAGGCTTTATTCTGTTACCTCTACCTCATTTCTGCTGGAAATATTAACATCATCGTTTCAAGCTAAACACTGCAGCCCAGTTCTGTATAATGTAAATTTTGTTATTCTAAAATGTTCCTTTAATTTTTTCAGAATTAAATTAAAAAGTTGTATGAAAAAAATGCGCTATATCTAATTATATTAGAAATCTTATTTAACAATAACAATAAAAAATAAATCAAAAATTATACCAAATTATTCTGTTCCTGTAGAATAAAATACCGTTACTGTTCCCTACTACACTTTTGAGCTCCCATTTAACGATAACAACTAAGAAATTAAACATTCCGTTAATATTTAAAAAAAAAAGTTAATGGTGAGAACTAGGCAGAAACCAGTGTGTTGCGAACATTTAATATAAATGTGTAAAACATGTAAAAATGACCCTAAAATAAACGACTAGTTTGTCTATTACAATCAGTAAAATTATCACACTGGTACAACAAACCTGTCGATGCTAATCGCTACGAGGTTAAATATGGATGACGTGCTGCAAGTGACATCCATGGCGATGTAGAAGTCACAGACGAATGCCGGTAAACTCCACGCACCGTTAACCTGACAACAAAAGAACGACCAATGTTATAGAACGTTGACTTCTGAATATGTGAACGAATATATTCTAATACTAGTGAGTACGAGAAGGACCGGCCTATGAGATAAATACAGTTAGGTGTAGAAATCTCCAAGATGTCATAAAATAGTACAGTGAATCGAAAATTAATATTTCAAACTATCTGACTAACACATAAGTCTAAGAAAAGTTTTATTTCAGGACTTCAGAATTTCTAAGTTCTAGACAGGTAGGTCAATTGTTAGACTAATTTTATATGTAAAACAAGCACTTAATATGTAAACTTTAAATCACTTAGCACGATAAATAGGCGTATATAGTTTATTGTGATTTTGACAGTCCTGGGTACAACCACATTTGTCTAATCAGCCTTTCGCTGGAATTGAACGTCTGACCACACACACACACACACACACACACACACACACACACACACACACACACACACCATGGTGAAAATTGACCGACAGCATAAGGTGAGCGTTCACTCAGTTATTCACGTCAGACGATGAACTTATTTATTCATTAAAAAAAGTAACAGAAAAGTATAAGAAAGACCACATTTGTAAATAGTTATTGAAACAATTTTTAAAAGAATAAACGTTGACAAATATTATATAAAGCTTTAATTGTAAAGCAAAATAATGTTCTATTTTGATCATTTTAAATTATTTATATTTAATTTTTAAAATAATATATCTAATTAATTTTAATAGTTGATTTTTGTTTGTTTAGATTTCATTATTGCAACCTTATTATTTGACAGAAAAAGTCCTGTTTTTACTGGACGCCTATGTACATTTAATGTGTTGTCACAATGCAAATGACGCTAATTGTGCATGGTATCATTTTTGTGGCCCTTAAAAGGGCCGTTGGGTAATGACGCTAGTTGCTTGCGTTCAATACGCTAGTTGATACGCGTTTGCGGTGAACGTAACAGACGTCTCCCTGCGATTCATCCAGGCTGGCGTGGGGAACAGATGTCTGTCGCTGCTGTCACATTGTATTAGCGCAAACTTATCAGTTTGTATATATATCGGGAGAAAAGAAATGTAGCCGTTATACAATTGTATAAGATTAAGGGAAAAACAATTTGCACTGATTCCTATGCGTGTATATGTAAAAACGTATAATTGGAGACTGGACAAATAATACATAGTCGGTTCGACAATTTACCAGTTGGGTAAAATATTGACCATTGCCGACTCGCAAAGTGGCCAGCGTGAAGGTCGTACCAAAACTCCTACTCTGGAAACAGTAAAAAACGGTGATACTTGCTGGCCCGGAAGCGGGGGCATCCGTTGATAAGAGAAGTCGTGTAAGAATAAGAGAAGGTGTTAAGAATCACTGGAGCAAGGTGGAAACTTGTTAATTAAACTGACAAGTCTCCCCTCTTTCTAGGTCTACACAACATTCACTTTAACAAATCTTTAACAAAAGCTTTAACAAATCGGTTACAAGAATTGGCGGTCAAAGTAAACACATATAAAATGCTGCGTTGTGGAATGACCAGAGACTCTGAGAGAATATGAGGGCAAGAACTTAGTGTGTTACAATGTGACTGGGCATGCTTCAAGTTAAGGCTAATGAAAAACTTTGGAAAATTTCAGTGTGTGTCAGAAACAATACTTCCAATGAATAATTACTATACTTCGAAACAATGATTATTTACTTAGCATTTACTTAGATTGGTAAACATGAAGAAAACTAATTAAAAAATCATTTTTATATATTGCATTAAGATTGGAAATAAATCGGAAAATTGGGAAAGAGATTAACAGAAGAAATATATGTGAGGCAATTAGCAGAAGTGAGCAGGACATCTAACTAGGCGAGGTGAACGTTTCTAAAGTTTCGTCAATAGAAACAAGGCGACATACAGAGGATACAACTACTGCCCTTTACAATACGGAGTGGTACCGTTAACTGGAGAGTAGGTCTAATTGCAAGTAAATGACTTGAGGTATGTTTCCTCAGCATTATAAAGACAACACACAGAGCGTGCGACCGCGCGCGCGCGCACCCTCTTACACACACACACACACACACACATTGATGACGTAATTCTGTGTGTGTGATCGCGCTTATTTGAACTTGTGTGTTATATAAGTTTTACATCTTTTAATCATTCTAAATTATTACTTAACAATTATAATATTATTAATACTATATTTATTAAATTCTTAGATTTTGTTGTGCATGACGTGTCCGTTAATTAACTATATTAAGTATAATACTACCAACTCGGAAGTATTATACTTATAATTATATTTATTACTTCTGTGTGTGCCTAATACGATTACTGGATATTGTAACGTATTTAGTTGCAGCGATATAAAAATATTTAAATTGATTATTATTAGTGTGTGATTATTAACAGCGTTGTTGTGGGTGTTCAAGTTTAATTCTTTTAGTTTAAAAGAGTATTTAGCACTTCACTGTCAACCTCCCCACTTACCATATGTGGATGTTCTCAATGTTCTGGTTGGTGACTTCTTCTGCTGCAAAATACACTTGATACACAAATATGGATATTCTATTTGAATATCCTAAATAATGCACATGCACAATAAAGTAAAATAATGGTTTAACTGTAATTTGAATTGTATTGAACATTCAAATCCTACCGCCACCTTCTGATAGAACTGATCATAAAAATTAAACTATTTAAAAAAAATCAAAAACTCTGTTCCACTGGTAAATAAATTGGGATTTATTAACAATTAGAAAATGCCATGAACTCTTTTAAAAAACAATCAATTAATAATGTCTTTACAAAACAATAATTACTGAAAACAATTCTTGAGCTCTTTAAACCTCAAGGCTGGTAACCCTGGTGTCTGTTACAATAGTTTTAGTTAACGAGGTTATGTCCTCTTTACTCAGTTACATTACCAAATTCGTGTGATCTTGTAAGATGCATGATACCAGATACAATATGTTATCTTATTTAACAATATTTAATAATGAATTACTACAAAAACAAACAAAGATTTAAAATTATAAAAGTCGGTACCATAAACCGATATATATCGTACTATCGTACGGTGAGTAGAATGTATACAGCAGTTGTGTTGACAACACGTGCTTTGTGCTGCACTGTTAAAAATACTATTATTATTTATTCGTTAGTTATTGAAATCATTTATTGGCAAGAGAAAAAGTCTAGAATAAAAAAACTCTTGTGATAGCTTTTATTGGATTGAAATTATTTGAGAACAGAATCATTACTTGGTGACAAAGTTATCATTGGTATTTCTAGGTTAGTTACTTGACAAAAGTAAGTAATTATTTTGAATAAATAGATTATTCATTAAATTCTTAATAATATAAACACATACATTTTATTCATATGTCAGTTGATGTATAATTATCAGTTGTTTAGAATATTTTCGCAATAAACTAGTTATTCGTCAATTCAAACAAATTTAGTCAAATGAGCGACTATTCATTACACTTGTATGTTCGATATTTAAATTAATACCGATTTTTTCAATCATGATAAAATCGTAAAATATTTATTTTTTTAAATTAATAATTGCGATATAATTCATTTATTCGATTCTGATAATTTTCATCATGGGTTATGCACGTCGGTACTTTTGACTAGTGCAGTCCCAAAACAATATCTCTTCGTTTACTAACGAAAAATTATTATTTCAATTCAATTCGTTAAATAATTAAAATAGAGTACTCCCTGTTTTTTACAAAACACAAAACACGAAAACATGACCTTTATTATACACTGGTCGGTTTATTATTTTAATTCACTTAAAACACTGGACACTCGTTATTATTCTGTGGTGTACAGGTTAATGTGTGTAGCGTTACTTAGGTTGGTGACGCGACATTTTAAATAAAATCTTGACACTTTTCTTCATCAACTTTGCTCGTTGAGTGATGCGGAACGACTGAATGTTTCATCAAAGCGTCTCCTGCTCGTCTGGTTATTTTAAGTCATTTTATTAGTTTACAGGGTCAAACTCTCTACCCCAAAACACTTTAGTTAAATAAAACTTTTAATTTTTTACAAATTTTCGTCTGGGTTGGAGGCTAAGGGTGACGTAAGCGTTGATATACAAAATGACTGAAAAGTTTATAATTGCTATAACTTTTTTATTAATTATCGTATCGTCGAATGGTTAGTGGCATTAGATTGCGGACACTTGCGGCTTTAATTTAAGTCTAAACAAGGATTAAATCCGTCCATTATTAACTCACTAAGCCATTTCACAAACTCATATGGTGATTCTTAATATAAATAAGTTTATTTCACCATATTTTGCTCCAATTACACTATAACACTCATTATTAAACGTCTCGAGTCCATTTCTCTTTCGTTTTAATACAGAAAATAGTTGTAATTACCATTTAAACAATATTTGGTAATGGCGTCCTCAAACGACCATATTCGATTGTTTATAATCGCTTGTAATGCTATTATTTCTTACCTAATTACATTTGTTTGGCATTCTAATAATAATATATACATTTATTTACATTTATTTACACTTTATTTTATAAAAAATGTTATTTTTCATATACTAATAGTCTTAACAAAATACCTTCGGTTCTCATTTCTTGAATTTGTCACTCTTTCAATTATTTTACCACATAAGGTATATAATGTTATAAATTAAAATAGTGTACAATTATAGTACCTTGTTTATTTAATGCATTTATTAGTCTTTTATTATTTGAAAGCTTTCCAATTCTTAGTATCGTGTTTGTTTACATCAGGTTTTGCAATGATAGTCAGTTAGTTTCTAATAATTCAACTACTAAATTACTACTATTACATTTAAGATGTGTTCTCATAGTAGTACCAGATATTTCTCTAACTACTGATAACATTTTTAGTAATCTTTGAACACGTTTTGATAGTGCATTTTGCTTAACTATCTTGTCACATAGTGTTTGTTTACATCTGGTTCTATGGTTGTAGTCAGTTAGTTTCTAATAATTTAATTATAAAACTACTATTATTATAATTGTGGTATGTTCTCATAGTAGTATCAGGTATCTCTCTAACTACTGGTAACATTGTTAGTCATCTTTTAATAGGTTTTGATAGTGTATTTTGATTAATTAACTTGTCACATTGGGCTTCTGTTCTTTTGGCCATATGCTATCATATTTAATCTGATTTATTTGCTGAGTATTTCAGTACAAATGTTATTTATTAGTTTGCATTACTATTCATAATTAGTCTTTGATTGAAACAATTGTTGATAGTTGCTTGGTTTAATTAATATATATCATCTTATGATATAGGTGCACTTCATATGGGGTTATGTATCAGTTACCTGGTAACAATGTGCAACATAATTTTATGCAGTATTTGGTTCTACTATTATCATTTCACTATGGTATTCTATTACAATGGTTTAATTATTAACATGTTTACACTATTTTTCTAAACAATAACACAAGTATTCTTAATCTAATAGTATTACATTTCTTGTTGTGTTGTACCTAGTTTTTTGGTACATTGATTGTTTGATACCTAACAAACTAGCTTATTTGTGACTATTTGTTGTGGACTTTATTTATATTTTATTCTGTCTTGCCGTGGCATTCAGTTATATTTCATTTTAAGGTTTACAAAACTCTTATTATCAGTTCATATGAACAATTATTTTACTGTTCTATCTCACATTTCTCTTGGTGGTCTTATGATTATCTATTTTGGGTCACAATCTTGATTAAACTGGTCACACTAATTGTCTGTGCATTTTAACTAGTTAATCTTGGATTCTTCCACTTATAATGGTAACGCATTTTCCTCTGTTATAAACATTCTCACTTGTATTGTCTGTGGGGTTTATTTGGGGTAAAAATGGTTAACTTGTTACAGGTTGTCACACTTACATTAAGTTTTCACTGTTATTGTTTGTGATTGCTTAATTATGTTAAACACTGGTTTCTTCATAGTGGATCTTCTGATAATCGTGACACTCCTTCCGGTCATTAGTATAGTTCCTTGTATTCTTGGTGAATGGTGATTCCTTGTATTGTCCACATATTATTTTCATTCTTCATGTTATGTTTCCTTTGCTCTTCTTCTTCCTTTCTTCTTCTGTTTAATTGTTGCTCACTATCTGTGTTCTCCTGGGTTGTGCATTACTTCTGATAATCAATGTTCACTTGTTCTTGTCATCTTCTTCAATATTTCCACTTGTGGTAGTCATTGGTCCATAGTATTTATATTAATAAATAAATTGGTTGTTTTACCATCATTGTGGTTGCTCTTGAGTTGTCTCTCCTTCATTTTAATAGTTATTTTTTCGTCGTTTCCCCTCACTGGTTGGACTCTGTTGTCTTCTCTTCATTTTAATGGTTATGATTTTTGTTGTTTCCCCTCACTGTTTGGAATCTATTGGGCCTGGTTTCTAACATTTTATATTGGCTCGTTGTTATTTTCTCTCTCGTTTGTACTCGATGATGCTATATTACTCTTCCTTCTTCTTTGTTGGATTTTTTCAATAATATATCTCTGTAGATACACACTTTTTGTCTACATTATCTTATGTACTTTGATATATTTTCATGATCTCCCGTCTCTTGACGTAATAATTAGTTACTCTATGTAACTGCCAAATTTGGTACGTTACATATGCCTTCCTATAAGAATTGATTAATTCTGAATTAGTATATTTATTTTTTATTGAAGAATTCATCGATTGTTGTATATTTCCATGTCGATTCTTATGCTTTTTTATATATATCCCTTCACTCTCTTCTATTTGAATCATAATTATTTCTTTTCTATGTAATTATCTCCCTTGTTTATTTAGTTCCCTATTTCCCTAACATAAGTTTAGCTGGGGCAGTTCAGAGTGGCTCACTTTGGCATACAACTCCACTGGCCATACTAACATCAATAAATACGGATGCACATCATCTCCATCAATAATATAAATGATTGCTGGCATTATTCATCAGTCAATTCATCTCAAATAATTAAAAACTATAAAGTGGTCGTTCTTTCGACAAATAATAAATATCCTTGGGATTATCTCACGCATCTGCTATTTATACATTGTTATACTCTGTTCTTCTTGATTCAGCTTAACTAAATTCTTCACATATTACAGGGATAGTTTGTTTACAATTCATCACTGGTATACTCTCATGATCCTCTTCGTTAATATATTATTTTTTCATTCTTCTTTGTCATCAATTAATCTTATCTCTTGGTATTACATTAAACGTCATTTCATAATCTTCTTCATTTTCAGGGTTCACTTCTCTGGATACAATTCATGAATATATTCTCATGGTTTCAAATGAGATATAGCCCATTTGATATAGGCTCTCTTCTAGTGTCTTCTAGTGTCGAGGCGAGACATTATGGTTGTGTGTTATCTATTATCTATATTAATGATATTTATTCGGTTTCGTTCCTCCAACTTCTTATTTACTTCTTCTTCTATATATCATCTAGTTTGTTGTCTCCTCTTTTATTTGTACGGGTATGTTGTTACTTTACTGTTGACGTGGCTCTTGGAAATATTTTAATTTACATTATATATGCCAAAGATCTTGGGTGTCAGTCTCGTATAATATTCTTGTATGTACGGGTAAGTTGTTGTTTTACTGTTGACGTGGCTCTCGGAAATTATAATATGCTTTATATCATATATGCCATAGATCTTGGGTGTCAGTCTCGTATATATATTCTTTCATGTACGGGTAAGTTGTTGTTTTACTGTTGACTAGGCTCTTGGAAATATATTTTGTGCCAAAGATGTAGGGTTTCAGTCTCGTATAATTAATTGTAGTACGGGTAAGTTGTTATTTATCATATATAATTATCGTATAATTCTTCTCTAATAGTACGGGTAAGTTGTTGTTTACTTGTTGACTAGGCTCTTGGAATTATATTTTGTGCCAAAGATGTAGGGTGTCAGTCTCGTATTGTATTAATTGTAGTAGCAGTATTACTGGTAAATACAATTTTCTTTATCCTTTACATAACTTCTTTAGAACAAATTTTTACATTACAAAATTACAATATAGTCAACGTTTATTTTCACAGTTATATATTCACTTCTTATTTAGTATAAACAACAAATAGTCTTCAACGCAATATTTCACTCTTTCTTCATATAGTCAACATTTATTCTCACAATTATATTTTCATTTTTTACTTAGTATCAATAACAAATAATCTTCATCGCCATTTTCTTACTTTTTCTTTATAATTTAATTTTCAATATACCGTTTCATGTATTGTTCAGTTAGCATTATTCGTTATCATAACAATCCGTCCCATATTTCAATGTATTTTTTATTCATTTTTATCCGTAATCATCGCTCTCCTCTCTTCTTGTCGTTCGAACTTCTTCAGTGTTCATGTTCCTATCGGTTTTCGTCATATATCTGGCTATCATTTGGTTTTTCATTTTGATGCTATTAGGGCTCCGTCTGCCTTCCGTTCTTCCGTCTTCTTCTTCTCTCTATTTTTGGTATACACGTGTTCAGTGTTTTCCTGGTCGTTGTTAGTACTGATGTTTGGTATCTCTTCCAATTCTGTTTGACCGTCATCTGTTTTCTGATTGGGCCCTTCCATTAATTGGCTCCTCTTCTTCATCAGTTCTCTTATTTCTCTGGCGTACCCTTCGATAATCCGGTCCCATTTCTCTTGATGGCCTTCCTTTTTCTTAAAATATCTCACTCTTCTTTTGGAAATCTTTGGTTAAGATACTTTATAGCTCATATTCTTCTTCGTTGTTACATAATCTTCCTCCTCGTCCATCTTCATGAAACTCCTCCGATACTCCTTCCTAAAGATCCCTTCTTCACGGTTGACAATTGGTAAGTTGATCATATTAATTAGGCCACCTCTAGTCATTTCAATTAACTCTTTTGTGATCCTTGTCTTCTTTGGGCGCATGGTTCTTCTTTCTTCCATCTTCACCTCCTCCGTTTCTTTAATTATTTGGATCTTCTTTCCTTCACTCTGTTCAGGCTTTGGATTCGCTTGTTCCATGTTTTTATCTTCTATGGTCTTATCTATTGACTCTATTGTACTATTATGGCAATCATCCAATTTCTTATTCAATGTTTCCAACATGGATTTCTGGCCTTCCTCTATTCTTTTATATGATTCCATTATTTGTCTCATCATTCCCATGAAATCTATTCCTTGTGCTCTTGTTAAGTCCGACATCTTGTTACCATGGTAATGCACTTGCTGTCTTTTCGTCGAATTAGGTTAGGAAATTATTGGTTTAATTGCCTAAATTGTTAAGCGTTTTCTTCCTAATTCGCGCTCAGACGTTGGGCGCCACGTTGTAACGTATTTAGTTGCAACGATATAAAAATATTTAAATTGATTATTATTAGTGTGTGATTATTAACAGCGTTGTTGTGGGTGTTCACGTTTAATTCTTTTAGTTTAAAAGAGTATTTAGCACTTCACTGTCAACCTCCCCACTTACCATATGTGGATGTTCTCAATGTTCTGGTTGGTGACTTCTTCTGCTGCAAAATACACTTGATGCACAAATATGGATATTCTATTTGAATATCCTAAATAATGCACATGCACAATAAAGTAAAATAATGGTTTAACTGTAATTTGAATTGCATTGAACATTCAAATCCTACCGCCACCTTCTGATAGAACTGATCATAAAAATTAAACTATTTAAAAAAAATCAAAAACTCTGTTCCACTGGTAAATAAATTGGGATTTATTAACAATTAGAAAATGCCATGAACTCTTTTAAAAAACAATCAATTAATAATGTCTTTACAAAACAATAATTACTGAAAACAATTCTTGAGCTCTTTAAACCTCAAGGCTGGTAACACTGGTGTCTGTTACAATAGTTTTAGTTAACGAGGTTATGTCCTCTTTACTCAGTTACATTACCAAATTCGTGTGTTCTTGTAAGATGCATGATACCAGATACAATATGTTATCTTATTTAACAATATTTAATAATGAATTACTACAAAAACAAACAAAGATTTAAAATTATAAAAGTCGGTACCATAAACCGATATATATCGTACTATCGTACGGTGAGTAGAATGTATACAGCAGTTGTGTTGACAACACGTGCTTTGTGCTGCACTGTTAAAAATACTATTATTATTTATTCGTTAGTTATTGAAATCATTTATTGGCAAGAGAAAAATTCTAGAATAAAAAAACTCTTGTGATAGCTTTCATTGGATTGAAATTATTTGAGAACAGAATCATTACTTGGTGACAAAGTTATCATTGGTATTTCTAGGTTAGTTACTTGACAAAAGTAAGTAATTATTTTGAATAAATAGATTATTCATTAAATTCTTAATAATATAAACACATACATTTTATTCATATGTCATCTGATGTATAATTATCAGTTGTTTAGAATATTTTCGCAATAAACTAGTTATTCGTCAATTCAAACAAATTTAGTCAAATGAGCGACTATTCATTACACTTGTATGTTCGATATTTAAATTAATACCAATTTTTTCAATCATGATAAAATCGTAAAATATTTATTTTTTTAAATTAATAATTGCGATATATTCATTTATTCGATACTGATAATTTTCATCATGGGTTATGCACGTCGGTACTTTTGACTAGTGCAGTCCCAAAACAATATCTCTTCGTTTACTAACGAAAAATTATTATTTCAATTCAATTCGTTAAATAATTAAAATAGAGTACTCCCTGTTTTTTACAAAACACAAAACACGAAAACACGACCTTTATTATACACTGGTCGGTTTATTATTTTAATTCACTTAAAACACTGGACACTCGTTATTATTCTGTGGTGTACAGGTTAATGTGTGTAGCGTTACTTAGGTTGGTGACGCGACATTTTAAATAAAATCTTGACACTTTTCTTCATCAACTTTGCTCGTTGAGTGATGCGGAACGACTGAATGTTTCATCAAAGCGTCTCCTGCTCGTCTGGTTATTTTAAGTCATTTTATTGGTTTACAGGGTCAAACTCTCTACCCCAAAACACTTTAGTTAAATAAAACTTTTAATTTTTTACAAATTTTCGTCTGGGTTGGAGGCTAAGGGTGACGTAAGCGTTGATATACAAAATGACTGAAAAGTTTATAATTGCTATAACTTTTTTATTAATTATCGTATCGTCGAATGGTTAGTGGCATTAGATTGCGGACACTTGCGGCTTTAATTTAAGTCTAAACAAGGATTAAATCCGTCCATTATTAACTCACTAAGCCATTTCACAAACTCATATGGTGATTCTTAATATAAATAAGTTTATTTCACCATATTTTGCTCCAATTACACTATAACACTCATTATTAAACGTCTCGAGTCCATTTCTCTTTCGTCTTAATACAGAAAATAGTTGTAATTACCATTTAAACAATATTTGGTAATGACGTCGTCAAACGACCATATTCGATTGTTTATAATCGCTTGTAATGCTATTATTTCTTACCTAATTACATTATTTGTTTGGCATTCTAATAATAATATATACATTTATTTACATTTGTTTACACTTTATTTTATAAAAAATGTTATTTTTCATATACTAATAGTCTTAACAAAATACCTTCTGTTCTTATTTCTTGAATTTGTCACTCTTTCAATTATTTTACCATATAAGGTATATAATGTTATAAATTAAAATAGTGTACACTTATAGCACCTTGTTTATTTAATGCATTTATCAGTCTTTTATTATTTGAAAGCTTTCCAATTCTTAGTATCGTGTTTGTTTACATCAGGTTTTGCAATGATAGTCAGATATTTTCTAATAATTCAACTACTAAATTACTACTATTACATTTGAGATGTGTTCTCATAGTAGTATCAGATATTTCTCTAACTACTGATAACATTTTTAGTAATCTTTGAACACGTTTTGATAGTGCATTTTGCTTAACTATCTTGTCACACAGTGTTTGTTTACATCTTGTTCTATGGTTGTAGTCAGTTAATTTCTAATAATTTAATTATAAAAATACTATTATTTTAATTGTGTTATGTTCTCATAGTAGTATCAGATATCTCTCTAACTGCTGGTAACATTGTTAGTCATCTTTTAATAGGTTTTGATAGTGTATTTTGATTAATTAACTTGTCACATTGGGCTTCTGTTCTTTTGGCCATATGCTATCATATTTAATCTGATTTGTTTGCTGAGTATTCAGTACAAATGTTATTTATTAGTTTGCATTACTATTCATAATTAGTCTTTGATTGAAACAATTGTTGATAGTTGCTTGGTTTAATTAATATATATCATCTTATGATAGAGGTGCACTTCATATGAGGTTATGTATCAGTTACCTGGTAACAATGTGCAACATAATTTTATGCAGTATTTGGTTCTACTATTATCATTTCACTATGGTATTCTATTACAATGGTTTAATTATTAACATGTTTACACTATTTTTCTAAACAATAACACAAGTATTCTTAATCTAATAGTATTACATTTCTTGTTGTGTTGTACCTAGTTTTTTGGTACATTGATTGTTTGATACCTAACAAACTAGCTTATTTGTGACTATTTGTTGTGGACTTTATTTATATTTTATTCTGTCTTGCCGTGGCATTCAGTTATATTTCATTTTAAGGTTTACAAAACTCTTATTATCAGTTCATATGAACAATTATTTTACTGTTCTATCTCACATTTCTCTTGGTGGTCTTATGATTATCTATTTTGGGTCACAATCTTGATTAAACTGGTCACACTAATTGTCTGTGCATTTTAACTAGTTAATCTTGGATTCTTCCACTTATAATGGTAACGCATTTTCCTCTGTTATAAACATTCTCACTTGTATTGTCTGTGGGGTTTATTTGGGGTAAAAATGGTTAACTTGTTACAGGTTGTCACACTTATATTAAGTTTTCACTGTTATTGTTTGTGATTGCTTAATTATGTTAAACACTGGTTTCTTCATAGTGGATCTTCGGATAATCGTGACACTTCTTCCGGTCATTAGTATAGTTCCTTGTATACTTGGTGAATGGTGATTCCTTGTATTGTCCACATATTATTTTCATTCTTCATGTTATGTTTCCTTTGCTCTTCTTCTTCCTTTCTTCTTCTGTTTAATTGTTGTTCACTATCGGTGTTCTCCTGGGTTGTGCATTGCTTGTGATAATCAATGTTCACTTGTTCTTGTCATCTTCTTCAATATTTCCACTTGTGGTAGTCATTGGTCCATAGTATTTATATTAATAAATAAATTGGTTGTTTTACCATGATTGTGGTTGCTCTTGAGTTGTCTCTCCTTCATTTTAATAGTTATTTTTTCGTCGTTTCCCCTCACTGGTTGGACTCTGTTGTCTTCTCTTCATTTTAATGGTTATGATTTTTGTTGTTTCCCCTCACTGTTTGGAATCTATTGGGCCTGGTTTCTAACATTTTATATTGGCTCGTTGTTATTTTCTCTCTCGTTTGTACTCGATGATGCTATATTACTCTTCCTTCTTCTTTGTTGGATTTTTTCAATAATATATCTCTGTAGATACACACTTTTTGTCTACATTATCTTATGTACTTTGAAATATTTTCATGATCTCCCGTCTCTTGACGTAATAATTAGTTACTCTATGAAACTACCAAATTTGGTACTTTACATTATTTTACATTGCATGGTAATTGCAAGTCATTACAAATGAATATTATTTTACAAAGACTTGATAAACACGATTGCTGTTTCAAGACATATTTACACTTTGTTTAATTAAAATTTTATATTAAATTATTTTTTAAACCTTCATTCTGGACAGCCTCCGTACTCTGATCTTTTTTGCCCACTAGAATCTGGTGTCGTGTTCATAAACTGAGTGCGGTGGTTGAAGGACCTCGCTGAATATTCTAACAACAAAGACCTTCACTGTCACTCTTAGCTTCTGAAAACGATCCCAGCCAGATTATAAATGTCGAACCTTAAGGAATAAAAAATGACTTATTATCAAATAACTTTCGCTTATAGTATTTGTATTTTACACAGCAATTATTGAAAATAAATCCTAACTAACACGCAGAACACGACTATGCTTGTGTCTTTCCTGTACTGGAAATCAGATATGTATTACATACCTAATTATGATAATTAGTTTCACAGCATCGGATATATCAACATGTTATTAATTAATCAGCATTGACGTGCCTGCTGGCTAGCACTTAGTTGTCAGCGTCAATTAATTATTATACGACATGTTAGCGTAATCTGCGTTATGCTCCCCTGTCGAGTTCAATCGGATCAGAAATACTTTAACTACACACACGTGTAGGCCTTGCACGAAAATAATTCTGTTTCTCAAAACCAAAACCCTGTTTTCTTGTAAACCACAATATGACACAGACAAACCATATAAGATTAAAACATTCTTTTTAAGCAGTCAGATTCTGAATAGTAAGAGTATTATCAATATTAATGGAGTCAATATTATCAATAAAGTGAATCCAACGTTAAGCGATTTTACGTTATAATAAATATGGTAAATTTTGTTTTTAGAGAAGAAAACATCAGTCCTTCTAAGGAACTAGTTAATTACTTCGTATACCACTTTGTTTATCTCAGATCACATTCTCTCTCAATTTCTCTGCGATTTTCATGCTCTGCTATTTTCCGCTGCACTAAGTATATAATGTGATATATAATGCACTAAACATTTCAATGTCAAAAATAAATTCACATTAAAATATGTGTGTGAATGAATAAAAAAAGTCAGGATTTATAAAGGTTTGTTCTACTGAATACAAATTGATTTACAAATAATGCAAGTGTTGCAGTACTTATTTTTTAAGAGTACACTCTACTGAATCTATAACGCTGAAGTTTTAAATCGATTCATAAGACACTGACGCTTAAAGTTTAGGCATTGCTTCTTTAAGTGAACAGGCAATCAAATGTTTAGAAAATTACTCAGATAAATTGAGGAATCAAGGTTTACATTAAAGTTACTCAATTATTAATTAAAAGTCGTACAACCGATTTTGAATTTAATACGATAAGTTCAAGTACTAACGAAATGCTAGCCTGTTTCGTAATTTCTCTATAACATACATGCGTCAGTTCAAAATTTCGCGAAGCAATAAAACAAATAAGCAAATTTCTTGTTGTAAAGTATAGCTTTATTTTTCTATATAATCTCTTTTCACTTCAACAAATTTGGCCCAAAGTTTCTCTAATAGTTCTACCCCAGTCTTGAAGCTGAGATTCTGGAAGATCTGTAAAGTACCCATTTCCACTACTATTACTTCATAATTCGACAAAAAACGCAAGCTTTACAGCCATAACTTATAGAAATGTAGGAATACACAAAGATTGAAAGGAGCTAAATCTGATGAATATGATAGTTGTTTCTATAAACCGTAACTCAAGTCACTTTACCCATCACCAACACGCTTATAAGTATGTGCATTGCCTTGATAAATGATATTTTTCTTTGCTAAACCGTGTCTGTCTTCAAAAAGTTTCATATAAAATTGTTTATAAAGGTTTAAGTCGGTTATGACATACGCTTACCTAGATTATCAATTAATTAAAATCATTTAGCATTCCAGAAAATTAATGGCATGATTTTTCCTGCTGATGAGACCACTTTTATTTTGTTTACCGGAGCATATTTACCTGTTAAATTCGGTAAAAATTCCTTCGTGTTTAGTCTGTAGTGTAATATGATGAAACTAAATGTTATCAGTAGTTACAAATCTACAAGTAAAATTACTTCTTCTTGCTTTGCTACAGTTCCAGACATTCCTCAGAAACCTTTTTCCCATTGCTTTTTGATCGCTTGGTAACAAATGGCAACCACCTTCCACAAAGCTTTCTTGTACCAAATTATTAAATTAAAATGTAATACACACACTCGTGCGAAATGTATATGAACGCAGAAGTATCATCTACTCTTAATCATCGGACTTTCAACACCATGTAAGGAATTTTTTAAACGATATCTGGAGTTATTGCGTTTTTTAGGCGTTCACTGGGTCTGTCGTCTTCAGTGTTTGTACGACCACACTTAAATTCGAGTTTTCATTTACAAACTTGTAAAAGAAACAGAATGTTATAAGACATTTGTCACTTTATTAAGAATTTTTACTGACGCTAGACAACTTGTAACAAAGAAAAGAAGCAGGACATTTTATTTTTCCATTTCTGAAACACGCGTGACATGGTTAGTTGAGCCTACTGGTAAGCAGTGAGTAAATTGACTGGCAGCAAGTTAGGAACTGACTACATGAAAGTTGAATCTTACCGCATGCTAAAAGTTTAAGTTCTATCCCAAAGTCATAGAAGTTGCTCCGCGAAGTTTCCAACTGACCAAAGTAGAACATCAATCTCGTTAGTTTACCTCTAAATCTCTACGTTTAACCCTGATGTCAAATTTCAACACCTGGACTCGGCTCCTACGACAGCTAAAAAGTTCTAGTGCTTTTTATGTACAATGAATCTTATACATGTACAGGCTTATTTAGTAGATTGTAAAAACTTACGCGTATATACTAGATTACAAAGGTGATGAACAGAGGGCTGGCCAGGAGACGATGATACCTTGCTTTAGTGCCCAATTAAGCAAGCCAAAAGAGGCCGAGAATATATTAACAAGTGGAGAGATGAAGCTTCAGTGCATACGCGGAGATGGGAAAAGAGTAGTTGCAATATACAATCGAATTCCAATGTTGAGTGTTTCATATGGCCCATAATGATTATATTACACAGATTGTCGTCTTTAAATGTCAACAAAGGATTTTAATGCAAGTAACAAATAACAAGTGACTGGTTCTTTTTACAGTGATCTAAAAGAAAAACTGAACAGTAGTAAGCTATTTATATGTAAAAATTTTCACATTATACAGTAACAAAAAACATCCATTTGGAAAACAAGAACGCTCCTGAACAGTAATTAAAAAGAGGAAGAGTTCACGCACATAAGTCCAAATTAACACAGCATTTATACGAACGTCTATATAATTATTTTTAATTATTGCGTATATTCTTTACAATCAAAGTTACGTTGTGTCAGCACTGAGTAGAATGTACGTATTTTTAACAGGCACTAACTAAAAGCGTTAATTTGTTAGTTAGTTATAAGTAAAGAATTTCAAACAATTACATGGCTGTTATCTACTCTACAGTCAGCAAAAATTAAACAAAACAAATATTTCCATGTGCGCGCGCGCGCGCGCGCGTGTGTGTGTGCTTGGGTGGTGAGTGTTTTGCGACACAACTAATCCTGTCTGTAACTATTTTTCAGCAAAATTATTTTTACTGTGGAGGCGTGTGTTGTTTTAAAAAGAGTAATTTATTATATAGTGACCGTTTTTGTTTTCAACACATAGGACAAATTTTGTCTCGAGTTCATCTCCAACTGGAGACATAGGCAACGAAGCCATGATAGGTTGCGAGGGCCTTGCACTTGACACATTTACGCAGCCGAGCTCTCAAGGTGGAACGAAGGCAAGGAATCCAAAAGGTTCGGTTGATCAATCCTTGAGTAGTACGTGGTCCAGAATGCAAGCCTAACGTATGAAAGTGATCAATGGCGAGATCAGTTAGCTGTGATTTCTTTGGCAGAAGCATAGAAAACTTGGATCTGTCCGGCAACAAGGAGTGACATAGTCTACCACCAGCACGAAGGATACCATCGTTGGAGATAAACGGAGACAGCCAACGTAACGAGTCAGGAATCTTTCCCTTCTTCATTCAGGCAATCTCTTGATCAAAGTAGTCTTGTTGGGTTAGACGTACTACGGTGAGTTCAGTGACTTTGAGTTCTTTGACAGACAAAACAGTAGATTTAGACGCCATATGCTTACGAGAGTGATTTACGAACCGATGGATGTAAGCAAATACACGTATGAGATTTTGAAAACTAGACATTCTTTGGTAGAAGTCAGTGAATCTTTCTGGAGAAGTGACCACAAGTGTTGTGGCCGGAACAGGTTTCAATACAGGAATCTCCAAGTAGACCTTCCTACTGTAGACAAGCAGAGGCCAGGACTTAGATGACACGTGAAATTGCGGTGGTCCCTTCCACCACAGTCCTGAGATTTGAAGCGTGGCAGCAGTGCATCCACGGGAACCCACATCAGCTGGATTACTGTGCGTAGGAATGTGAGCCCAACATTTAAGTGCGGTGAGTTCCAGGATGGTCACCACTCGATTAGCAACATACGTTTTGAGTTTGTAAGATGGCGTATTAAGCCAATCCAATTCAGTACTAGCATCAGTGTACAGTCGAATTTCCTGTAACAGTGCGCAACAGACATGTGGCCCAGGTCCAAGTATTCCTGCATGAAATTGTTATACTTGTCCTGCACTTCGGGGTTTTTTGAAATGCGATGTTCCAAGTTAAGAAAGGAACCAACAGCGGCTGGACGATTCGATCCAATTTCAGTAGCTTCAGGAGCAACTGGCAGTGAAACCATGTACCGCCCGCCCTGTACTCTCGTCGTGGTTTGAACAAACAAGTCTTCACAGTATTGGTCTTGAGGAGATATAGATTTGGGTATTTCGACTTCCTCTATTTCCCAAAACCGTTTAAGTTGGAGATCAACCCTATCGTTCAGAGTTAAGAACAAGGTGGTGGACGACGCTTGACGTGATGAGAATGATTGGCGATTGACTACAGTGCCGACTAGGACATATCCGAACATGGTAGATATAGCAGAAGGATTGCCTTTGATTACGGAACGTGGGCCGTCTGACAGGCAATATGGATACACGTCGCTTCCAATTAGTAGGTCGACCTTGGCAGGGCGATAAAAATCAGGGTCAGCAAGTTGCAGGCCTGAGAATTGGGCAGCTACACCCTTGTGGAGATTAATGGAAGGCAATTCACTAGTGATGCGATCCATGACTACAGACTGTACATGAATTGGACGTTGACGAGCGTCTCGAGACCGAAGACTGAGATCTACGGTAAAAGTAGCCTTGTTCACTTGAGAATTTATACCAGTGAGTGTGAAGTCAACAGGGCATTGTTTAAGAGCAAGACGTGCAGCGCAATCTGCGGTGATTATACTGCGTTGACTGCCAGAATCGAGAACAGCTCGAATTTCCTGGCACTGACCATATGCATCCTTTACTAATACTTTTGCTGTGGCCGAGTAACACAATTTTCGAAACAGTATCGACGGTTGAGGCGTGGCAAGAGAAAGTTGCATTCTGACTGTTGGCAGAGCTTGATGGTGACGAAACAGGTCCGGGTGCGCCCGTTTGCACACTACTCGGCGTTGAATTGACAGACGAGCTTTGAACATTTGCCTGACAAAGCATAGTGTTGTGGCTTTTACTGTTACATGTTCGACAACTTTTGTTTGAAGTACAATTCGCACGAGGATGAGTGGAAAAACAAGCAAAGCATCGTTTGTGCTGACGAAGAACATTGTAACGAGAGTCAACAGGCAGTTGTTCAAACTTTTCACAATTGAATATTTTGTGATTGCCATTGCAATGAAAACAGGTAGTGTTGGGTCGAGCTTTCTGGGAGGTTTGAACAGAGTCTTTGCAGATTTATTTACAAATTTTGCCTGGTTAGGTGTGCCTTTGAAACCACTTGTGCCGGGAAACGATCGCCTATTGACAGGTGGTGTACTGGGAGGCGAACTAGGAGGCGATTCAGCCTGAATGATTTCGTATGACCTTTCTAAGTTGGTGATAAATTTTATCAAATCCTGAAAGGTAGGAATTTTATTATCATCCTCCGTTTGTTTTTGTTCGTACAGCATACGGACGTCAGAAGACAGTTTGTGTAAAGCGAGCTGCAACAGGAGAAAATCTTGCATGTTTATGTCAAGGCCGAGCAAGGCATTGACGGATGACTGAAAGGTCGAAAGGTAATGTTTTAAGTTGTCATGGCTATTTTCCTTTATTTGATAATTTTTGATAATGAAATACAGACCTCTTATTACTGTATCTATTACATAAAATGTCATACGTTGTTTGGTAATTTACATCAGTAATTGGTAATGTTTCAACTAAGGACAATGCATGACCTGACAAGTGCGTACGCAAACATTGAAGTTTTTGACATGGTGTGAAGACAGATGAATCAAACAAATTTTTAAAATTAATCCATTGATTAGGTTCACCAGAGAAAACACGCAGTGAAATTTTGGGCACTTTAAAGGAAGCATGTGCCTGTATGACAGTCGTTTGTTCAGTTGAATTGTTCAGTGTGAGGAGACTGAACAGTTCAGCACATTCTTTTGAAATGTCCAGTACATCAGTTGAATCCTTTTCTTGTAAGGAAATATTATTTATTTCAATTTTTTCTATCGCATCTGAAAAGTCGTTGTATAATTTAAGTCAGATTTCGTACGTTTTCCCATCTAAATTATGCCCCTTTGAAGTTGCAAAGGTCTGTTGCGTATATAGAGTACGTTTGCATTTGGCAAAATAAGCTGCATTTGCGCGTAGCACGCGAGACAAAGTTCAGCACACCACAACCTGCATTCTTGTCTACCGGCATTGATTATGCTGGTCCGTTCTCAACTAAAGACTCTCGCCATCGTAAACCACGCACCTATAAAAGTTATCTTTGTGTATTTGTGTGTATGGTTACCCACCCGTGCAGTACACCTAGAAGTTGTCTCAGATTTGTCTACTGAGGCTTTCCTCGCCACGCTGGATCGTTTCATCGCTCCTCGTGGACTTCTTTCAGATCTTTATTCTGACAATGGTCGCAACTTCGTCGGCGCCTCCCGCCACCTTCGTGATCTATGTTCTATGTTGGAAACTCATAGCGATGAAATAGCCGCTCAATTAGCGAAACGCAAAATTCAATGGCACTTCAATCCGCCGTATGCGCCGAATTTCGGTGGAATTTTCATCAAATCCGCGAAAGGTCATTTGTACCGCACTCTTGGTGATGTAACATTTACATTTGAAGAATATTGTACCATATTCACTCGCATTGAAGCGATATTGAACAGTCGCCCTCTATGCGACATGTCACCAGATCCATCTGAGGAACTTGATTTTCTTACCCCCTGGACATTTCCTCGTTGGAAGATCCTTGTTGTCAGCTCCAGAAGAGCCTCAAGATAATATCGCCCATCCATGTCAGCGATGGACTCATCTACGTCAAATAGTTCAATCGTTTTGGAAACGGTGGAGTAAGAGCTATCTTCACAGTCAACTTCAACGCTCCAAGTGGAACAAGAACTCGGCGTCACTCCATGAAGGGCAACTTGTACTATTACAAGACGGAGAGTCAGCACCACTGCACTGGCCTCTCGGACGAATCCTCTCCCTTCATCCCGCTCCTGATTCCGTTACCCGAGTTTTGACCATACGTACCGCAAATGGTACCGTAGTGCGACCCGTCAATAAGGTTGCACCCTTTCCAGTTTTGTAAATGCACGTGGTCACCCCCGTCACTATTTGAAAAACCATAGGTTTTTGGCGGGCGGTGTGTTAGATGTAGTGTTTAGCTAATTTTCCGTTGTAATTAATTTTCATTGTGTAAGTATCCTGTGTTTGTCTTTCCTCGTAACTTTAATTTCACGTACGATTTGGTAAGTTCAAATAGTGCGCGAGTGCGTGTCGTTTTATGCAAGATCAACCACAAATCGATCTCTCGCGCGTGAGCTGAACTTTGTTCTGTTGTTCGCTTCGTATACACGTGTTCGCGTCGCTTTCGCAGGCCTGTCTCTTTTCGTATGTAACTTTTTCCGCAAATACGGCAAATGGTTCAAAACTCACGCAAAAGTTCGGAAAATCGCGTATGTGCGAACTGTTCATCAAAACCGCAGTTTCTACTACAACATTAACTACCACAACAAGCAGCTTCAGCTACATGCGGTCTTACAGCCTACAAGAGTGCTTTCCATCAAACCACAGGTACTGTACGTAATTTGTATTTCATCAATGTAAATGGCAATTGCTGGGAGGGAATTTACAACTCCCACAACAATTCCACCAATCAACCAAGTTCAGTTGGGGTTAACAACCAATTTTACTTTTCTACTGAACCAGCTTTTTATCAGAGCCTATAATTAATTACGACACTACCTATTTATTATCACCAATCAACTATAAAGTTTGCTTCAATTTCGTTTATTTGTTTTAACAGTATAATTAATCTAGGTTACATTTTATAGTTTACACCTGTATGGGAAACATCCATAAAGAAGGAAGGAAGTGCTGGTGTGTGTGTGCGCGCGCGCGTGTGTATTTGTTTTTGTAAATTTCCGCAGGCGTTGTTTTGAACACAATTCTCTACGTTTCTAAAACTACGCGTGTTTAAACGCCTGTTGAGGATATTGGTTGCTGCTTGTGATATGTTTCTCTGTAAATCCTGCTGATGGTGGTCCGTTCTCGCTTCAGCTAGTACCAACATGACACAACAGTAAAATACGCATCTGGATACTAAACATTATAATATTCAAGATTCATATGTTTTTTCTACGTCAACATGTGCATATTACTAAGAAAAAAATTATTGCTGTTAAAGCTAAATTATCTTATTTATTAAATTATAATGTAAAACTATAAATAGAGTAAAACAGATTTTAAAAAATATATAAAAATTATAAATGAAGAATATAAAAATTCTGTTGCTATCCCACAGAAAATAAATTTAGCAGATGCGAAAACAGAAACGGTTTTATAAAAAATTACCAATTATATTGGAAAAACTTATAATAAAACATTACTATTTACTAAACTTAGAGATTACACAAGATATTGCAGGAATGTTTAACAAAGAAGAAATGATTAAATATTTTATAAATATTTAATTAATAAAGTTGTGTTAGTGGTTATAATTACAAACACAATTAACACTGTTACACACCACTATAGAAAAATTATTCCGATTAACACTTCTAAGCCTCACAGCGTATCATCACATCGGAAATCTTTTTCCGATCTGATGATAAGCTGTGAAGCTTAAAAGCGCTAATCGGAATAATTTTCCTATAGTGGTGTGCAGCAGTGTTAATTCTGTTCATTTTTTAAATAATTTAATCTTTGAATGGAAGGAGAATTTAAAGAAAATTGTAATGTTATTATAAATACTGTAATAATAAAACTGTTGGGAAAGATTCTTTAACATGTATTAATAGTAATTCTAGAGTAAAAATTTATAATTAATTTGAATGTCAATTAACAAGCCCAGAAATTAACAAACAATTAGAAAACCATATTATAAATTTTATTAATTGTCTAGGTAACAGAATAAACGGTACCTTTAAATCGAATTTACCAAAAAAAAAAAAAAAAATTGAATTACATGATTGGAAGCAACAATTTATAATTATGTTAATAGAGATTTCAAAGAAGAACAAGAATTTAATCCAATAAAAGATTGTTTAGATGTAATAAGTAAATAGTAAAACGTATTTAGAAAAGACACCATTTATCTCCAGGCTCTGTTCCGTTATCTAAAATATGGGAAAACTATCACATAATTTACAAAACAGCTGTTATATTATTTTTTATAACATTATTTTTTATATCATTTATAATGTAAACATTACAAAGTCAGCTATTCAGTTAGTCCTGAGTACGTCTACTTATTTTCATTTTGAAATAAACCATATAGAGAAAAAAGTAGTGAGTAAAATTCATCTACCAGCATTATTGTTGTGCTATTTCTTTTTGTTTTCAGAAGGTTAGATAGAGAATAATATGTTTAGATAATAGGAAATATATTTGTAAAGTCAGAGACTTTACAAATAACGTATTGCTTTAAGTGTAAACTTAGTGGGTGTGAATAAAACGGTTAATGAGTTTGACCTCGTACTAAAACAAATACAACGTTTAGTAAAAATGTCCCGATGAAGCGGATACAATATCCTTAAAGTCTGTCAGGTACGAATTACTTGACCTATGTGATTTAACTGTAGACCACAAACTGTATGATTTTGTACGAGTACGAGTTAATACGTGTGAGTAACATGTAGAAGAACACGGCCTTATAACCGGGAAAGTAGTTTTAACACTTACGACGCCGATCGTGGAAGCCTAAGGAATTGATTTAAACTTAAGAAACTATCAAAATTTAAGAAACGTATATGCTAATAATAAGTAAAATGCAATTGAACATAAATCTGTCAAAAAATCTGAACGGTCAGCCAAACAGTTTTACAGAAATTTTTATGAACCCTTTAGTAAGAAGATTTATATCAAGTTAAGTCACAGCTGCGCGATTATTAATAACAGTAAAAACATGATGTATACCGCACTGCAATAGACAGATTTATTACGCAGACTGTTGTAATCAATAATTCCACTTTTTGATTTTTTTTTTTTTTACGATCGTAAATCTTTAATATTACCAGGCGCTACGACGTTGTTCAAATCTGATCATAGGATTAAACAGTGTGATAAGGCTTGTCAAGTTTGTAAAACAATACAACTCTATTACGTATTATTATGTAATTTATTATTTATTTTTGGAAATTATAATTGAAAGTGTAAATACTGATTGTGGCAGGATAGCTCAATAATTATATTAACACTGGTAAGTTACATAATTTGACGTAATGATACTAATAAACTAACCGCGCAAGAGTGGATGGTAGGTGGGTGAAAAAAAAATCAAACGGATTAGAAACGTCTGTGTTTAAACCATAAATTCCTCTTTATCACGGAGATCATGAGAAACGCTGAAGGTATAAAACCTCTGTGCAACATTTTAATTTCCTAATCCTAAATCAAGAGCTACAAAGTCGGAAGGAAGCAGACGGACAAGGTCAATAATTAAAATCTGATACTGAGGCAGCAGTTACTATCTGCGTCCGGATAATCCAATCGTGGCTTCATGCCCCCTACACATACTACTCGAGAGCCTAGTTTGTCCCGAATTAGAAACAATGTGCTCCCACAGGAAGCATGTGTAGACAAACTTTCTGGATACACAATATTTTAAACATTAAACTATTTATTAGTAGTTATATTCACAAGCAAAAAAAAAAGTTTTCTGCTTAAAGCCATATAAGGTAATATGAATACTGGGGAAATCATCAACAAAGATCTCAGGTGTAATGCTTGAAACACAAATGAAGATGGTGATTTATTTGATGATAATTATGGTATAATGACTTATGGTGTTTACAGAATTCTCAGTTAATAGGTCATATGTAATTGCTGAAGATGCAAACTTATGATTTTCGAAAATTAAAAAAAAAGAACTGGAATATTTATTTGAAATTGTTAAGCTCTTGTTAACAGCGGAGCACACCCAAGAAATTTCGGCTTTCCCACTATTAATAAGACATTAAAGGTTTATTATTTTATAATTTACTGTAATTATTATTATAGGTCACAAAGGGAGTGGTGATGAGGAAAAGTCACAGAGAGGAGGAGGGAGAAGAGAGCGAATAAGTTGCAAGATATTACGTGTAAATATCTGTATATATTAAGTATATATAACTGTCTGTATGCATGCGTGTGAAGGGGTGAGGAGTGTTTGTTGCTTTATTTTGTTTCAATGTGCAACATGCTATATACGTATACAATGTGTATGTATTAGGTATACCCATCTTCTGTCCCTCGCTTTTTTCCACGCAATTACAAACATTTAATAACAAATTTAATGTGTTACCTTAGTTAAGAAAGTGAACACAGAATCCTTTCATCAAATTAAATATAATCTAATGTTGCAATAGAAGTGTAATGATACAATATATAACGTTCCGGGCTACGTTATAAATCCAGGGAACCCGTGATAATTGACGCTACCCAATTATACAGGCTGCCTACGTTGTAACAAACTGAAAATCAACACAACACTTAGAACAATAATAATTACTCTAATTATAGGACACAAGGGAAGGTAATTTAACTGATTTATGCACTCACTCCAATATGTAACAAGATGACATCTCTTTATTAACAAATGATGTACAGTCGACTCTCGATAATTTGACACTCGTTAATTTGAATCTCTCGATAATTTGAAATTTTTTCCCGGTCCCTTGAAAAATACTCGATAAATTGAATAATATCAATATTAATTGGTCCCCTCGGTAATTTGAAGTTGAAGGAATAGTATCTTGCCCGCCAACATGCAATAATTTGAAGTCCGGGCTTCCCTACTCTCTATAATTTGAAGCGTTTATCATGCACAGACCTGTCGTTTGTTTACATATATGTACAGACCTGTCGATTGTTTACATAAATGAGATATGAGTGAGTTTGCAGTTCGCATTCCAGTCTTCCTTCAAACGTTAAAGTGAGTCGTGTTAATGTTTGATTTGTGTTATTAAAATGAATTCAAGAAAGAACAAGTGTCTTTCCATAAGTGAAAAAAAGCGTGTGATTCAAGCTGTGGAAGATGGACAATTAAAAAAAGATGTCGTTAAACAGTTTGGCATTTTACCATCGACATTGTCGATGATTTTGAAAAACAAAGATCGCATCACCGGAAGTGCCTTAATTGCGAGTAGAAAAAGGTCACGCCAGGGTGAATTTTCCCGTCTTGTAGAGTGCTTGCTTAAGTGGATTCGTCAGTGTAGAGGACAAAACGTTCCCGTCGGCGGTTTCATGTTGAAGGAAAAAGCCAAGTCTTTTGCGCAGTCTCTTGGAATTAAAGGATTTGCAGCAAGCGAGGGGTGGCTCTCAAATTTCAAAAATCGACACGGCATCACATTTAAAAAAATCTGCGGAGAGAGCGCCAGCGTGGATATTTCCATTTGTTCTCAATGGATTTACGAACTAAACCAACTTTTGAATGGCTATGACCCAAGAAACATATTCAACAGAGACGAAACCGGGCTTTTTTATAAATGTCTTCCTGATTGCACTCTGACGTTCAAAGACGAAAAGTGTCATGGAGGGAAACTCAGCAAGGATAGATTAACTGTTCTTTTAGCGTGTAACATGGACGGTCTCAAAAATTGAAACCACTTATTATAGGGAAATCTGCGAAACCACGCTGTTTTAAAGGAATAAAATCGCTGCCCACAGCTTATAGGTCAAACAAAAAATCGTGGATGACGACAGAGTTGTTTAATGAATGGCTGACCTCAGTGAACAGTGACATGAAAAAGGAAAAACGCAAAATCTTACTGTTTTTGGACAACTGCACCGTGCATAATAACCCACCACCATTAGACCACGTAAAATTGATTTTTTTCCAGCCAACACGACATCAAGATTGCAACCGTTAGACCAAGGCAGAATTCAAAATGTTAAAACTCTCTACCGTAGAGAAATTGTTTCTCTTGTGCTGGATAGCATTGAAAAAGGTGAGAAGGTAATCATAACAGTTTTGACCGCTATAATCATGATTGATAAGGCCTGGAGAAATGTCAACCCTACCACTATTTATAACTGCTTCAGAAAGTGCGGGTTTAAGCAAACCGAAAACGTAGAACAGTCATCGGAGCCGCCAAAAATTACAAATTCTGACTCAGGGTGGGGACTTCTACCTAACTATGGAGAATTAACATTTGAGGATTATGCTCATGTTGACAATGACATCAGTGTCCACGGTGCCCTAACCGATGCCGAACTGTTGAATTTGGCCCCTCTGGATGAGGACGAGGAAGAAAGCAAAGAAGAACAACCGCCAATTCCAGTCACATTGAGCGAGGCAAGGAGATCTCTTACTACCCTACGCTTCTACGCCCTCAGAACCGACACAAGTGACGATTTCTTCGCAGTTCTCACCACTATCGAAAATTCATTGGACAATGATAGACTGAAGTCGCTCACTCAACAGAAAATTACGGACTTCTTTTCAAAATGAACATTTGTGAATAATTGTACAAATGTTTAAAATAATAAATCACGAATTTTGATCAAACTCTTGTTTACTTGATTTTTTCCTCCTCTTAGTTATTTAAACTCCTTTTATTTTGAACTCTTGGTAATTTGAAATTTTTCTCTGGTCCCTTGAGTGTCAAATTATCGAGAGTCGACTGTATATATATATAGATACCATTACATAAAAATTTTCTCATACTGAAATAGTTAAAAGGGGTTTTCTGTCAAACAAACGATCAAACAGATCATGTATTTTACCTCGGATCCGAGTATCTTTAAATCTAGCAAAGACGTCTGAAATTTATTTTACTTATCAAGAAGGTTGCATTGTTACATGAACACCATTTGAAGAATGGTATTATTTAGTTAAGGGATCAACAGTTATATCTCAAGAGTAATGTTACAACGTATGATTTTAGAAATTACTGGTTACATTTTTCTAAAACTTAATGCTTAGAGATGATTATTGTCTTTTTAAAAGTCTTTGGCATGTATGAAAACTTATATTTTAAATGTACATAATTCTCGGTAGACGAGCTACCGAGTCACCTTTTAGATACGCTTTTTCTGTCCGTGTCCTGGGGCGTGAATCTTCGGTATTCTGTTAGTCGGGGTAGACATCTGGGTAGTATTTCCGGTGAAAGTCCTCTGGGTGTATTAACGAGGAGATGGATGTTATGCTGCGTGAAGTCGTGCTGATCCTCGGCGGTTCTGGTAAGTGTTGTTTAGGTGGTAGTCGTCCCTATCTGCAGTTGTGCACGTCACGTATTTACTGGCACCGTAGTACTGGTGTTTGCATCTTCTTCTTACATTAATATCTAAATTACGTTACTCGAACAATATTCGAGAGTTCGTTTTTTAATTAACTTGAGACATCACCTTATATACTAATTCTTTTTACATTATCACACTTTCTAACTTCCTCACTACATCTTCAATATATAACTAGCTCTCCACGCTTTTAGTGGAAGCTAACACTCAATTAAAAATCAAAAAGAATAACAAAACATTTTATGAAGAGCCCTCGCTTGGAGGTGTTTACAGTCTGAAAGCCGCATCGTTACTCTTGCATTGTTATAACAGGTAGATTGCAACGACGCGGAGTGAGTACTCCGCCATAATATAGTTCCAACTCTTTATTAATAATACATTCTTATAGTATGACAACATAAACTATCTAGACTTATCTTGTTTACAGGGATTATTATTACTACTACTGGTAACTTTAAATTATTAATTATTTACATTACGATTGACAGATATTTCTAATTTACTGCCGGTTCGGTATGCACGTTGTGTCCGGAATTGACAGGTCAACGCATGATAATTTTACTAAAGGGTTAACTGTATTATTCTTAACTTTTACATTCAGATTTTAATTACTTATTTAGTTAGATTTTCTTAATTTAATTTTCATTACTATTATGAGTTAGTTCAGGGGTATTTGGTTTAATCGTGCGATTTAAAGTACTTACTTACTTTCCGTTTTTTAAAAATTTTTATTATTAATTTTTTTTTTATTTATTCATTTACCATTTAAATCGTCACATACTCCGCCGCTTAAAATCGACATGGGGGAATTTTAATAAGGAAAATTCGAAAGTGGGGTACTGGGAGTATGCTTGCCGTTACTGTGTGGAATTTCTCTCCTCCTTTTCCCTTTTTCTTTCACTGAGTTATTGGCATGTGTTATACACATTTATTTCTTCTGAGTATTAAACAATATACATATATATATTCTTACAAACTACCTTTTTTATTACATAAAATTCACACTTAATAACTACATTTTAAAACACAAAAACTTCTTCTTATTTCTATTACTTAAATCTACTACCGGTTTTTTCTTTCTTTGGGTTTTGGTTACTCTGTTCATAGAGTTACTTTCTAAATAATTTCTCATTTAGTGGTCAGTTAGTGGTCAGTTAGTGGTCAGCTGACTACTCATTTTGCTCATTTTTCGCTGGACAGGATCTAAGATTGATCAGGCCTCATTCCCAATTCTACGATTAACACTTAGCATGGTTACTGAGGTACAAGATAACTTGTCTACCTAGTATTACCTTTTTTATTTTTGGCGATGCTATTTCCTCTTTTCCTTTTATACAATTTTATCTGCGAAATATGTGTTCTTCGTACATATTCTCGAGTCGCAGGTTCGTACAGGGCTACGGTAACTGGGGTTAAGTACTTCTGGATTTGGTAAGGACCACACCATCGGTATGATAGTTTAGAGGTGGTCTTATCAATTGCACTACTAGTCGAATGTGTCTTGTACATTACTAAGTCTCCGACTTGGTACCTAACTAAATTGTTATTGTTATGAATATTTCTCTCGTGGTATTTTCGGGATTTCTCTAAGTTCGCTCTTAAATTTTCGCGAGCTTTATTCCAGATTTGTTTAATCTACTTATCCAATATTTGCGGAGGTAGCAAGTCATGTATTTTCCATTTTGTGGACAAGGGATGGTTTGGTTTGTATTTATACAGTAACTCAAATGGGGTAGACTTATGTCCTTCGTGATAAGCTGAATTAAAGGCGTATTGTATCCAGGATAGGTTCTGGTCCCAAGACGTATGATCGTTCGCATGGTAGGCGATTAATGCAGATTTGAGGTTTTGCAGATACCTTTCAGCAATATTGCCTTGCGGTCGATACTCCGTCGTGGTAATATGGTCTATTCCTAACTTGAAACACATATTCTTAAATTCCTTCGCCTTAAATTGGGGTCTGTTATCTGACACTATACGTACAGGTGTACCATAATCTTTAAATAATCTCTCCTGTAATATTTTTACAGTCGTCGACGCTAAGGCTCGCCGCATGGGATACATCCAAACAAATTTGGTGAACGAATCTACACATATGAGTAGCATAGTATTACGTGATTTAGATCGTGGGTAGGAACCTGAAAAGTCTAAATAAAGTTTAGAGAAAGGGGTAGTAGGGATTTCTGAAATTAATTGGCTTACCTGACTGTTTCTTGCCGGTTTACTGAGCGCGCATAAATTACACTTTTTTACGAAACTAGCTATTTCGCTGTTCATATTGTTCCAATGATATTCCTTACGAATACGATGTATTGTTTTATTGATTCCCATATGGGCTCCAATGGTGGATGAATGTCTCGGATATCCGACTCCCGCCTATTCGACCTCCGGCCTATCCGACCCGCTACTCGAAAAAAAAAAAAAGTATTTTGAGTACGGTACATATGCAGTATTTCCAAATCCGATTACTAACGCCTTCAAACGTCATGTGAGCAATCCCGCCACGCGAGTGAAGGCGCTTATGCGTGAATCACCAGTTACCAATACAGTACGCCAATTGATTCATGTTGTGACAGGAAAGTTTCGTGTTCCTACTTGAGTGTGTAACAGGTGCATCAATCAGTCTGTATCCAAAAGTCAGTCTGTGCGGTTCAGTCGTTCGTGGATTGTTAATTTGTTATAAAGTGTGTATACAGTATTGTTGGTGGCTTTTATTTTTAAGTGAAATATGGGTGACAAACGAAAGAAAGTGGTAGTAACTTTGGAAGAAAAAAAGGAAGCAATAAAATGAATGGATTCTGGTGAGTCGGTAAACAAAATTGCACTGGAGTTAGGAGTTGGAAAACCTACTGTGGGTGATTGGCGAAGAAATCGCGCAGAGATTGAAAAATGGCGTTCTAAGCAAGCAAGTGGCAGTGGCGTGAAAGTTAGAAAAACTATGCAAAAAGGAAAACATGTGGAAGTTGAAGAGGCTTTACATCTGTGGTATGAAAATGTGAGGGGGAAAGGATTGACGGTTTCAGGCCCCTTGCTCCAAGAAAAAGCGATTCAGTTTAAAAAACAGATCGAAGGAGACGATGGTGAGTTTACTGCCAGTGACGGGTGGCTTGATCGCTGGAAGAAACGTTTTGGTGTTTGTCAGATGACGATTAGTGGTGAAGCATTGTCTGCTAATAAGGACGCTGTCCCTGACTTTAAAAAACACTTTTTTGACCTGCTTGATAAGGAAGGTATTTCCGGAGAACAAGTGTACAACTGTGATGAAACGGGTTTGAATTACCGTATGTTGCCGTCTAAAACACTAGCGTCTAAACAGGAGAAGGCCACACCAGGGTTCAAGAAGAGCAAGGACCGCGTTACAGTTTTAGCTTGTAGTAACGCAACCGGAAACCACAAGTTGAGACTGACCTTGATTGGAAAATCTCGCAAGCCTAGGGCTTTTAAAAATCTTAAAGATTTAAGTTATTTGCCCCTGCATTATACCCATCAAAAAAAGGCGTGGATGAATGGAGAAATTTTCAAAAATTGGTTTGAACAAGAATTTGTGCCACAAGTTGAAAAACATTTAGCTGAAAACAATTTAACAAGGAAAGCAATCCTAGTTTTGGATAACGCTCCTTCACATCCAGCAAATGACCAATTAAAAGATGGTGAAATAAAAGCTTTGTTCTTGCCTGCAAATGTCACATCTATATGTCAGCCAATGGATCAGGGAGTGCTCCAAGCTTTGAAAAAGAAATATCGACGTAGGCTACTAAGCTATATCATCGCGACAATTGATATTACAGAAGTTGCGACGGCACTACAGTCAGTAGACATGCTTGATGTCATCAGATGGGTGTCCGAGGCATGGGATGAAATTCCATCTTTAAGACTTGTGCGATCGTGGAAAATTTTGCTGGATCACAGAGCCAGTGATAAGTGGGAAGAGGTAGAACAGCAATGTGATGTGGAAAATGCAACTGATAACACTGCGCTTGTATCGCTGTTAGAAAAAGTTCCCGGATGTGAGGAAGCTTCATTGGAAGACATCACAGAATGGTAGGCAAAGGACAAAATCGAAGAAATTGCAGACGAAGATATTGTAGTGATGGTATTAAATGAACAGCCGATTGAAGAGGAACAAGGTGATGAACCCTCCGATCGTATAACCCACTCCGAAGGCCTGAAGGAGATCGAGACGGCAATGGAATACATTGGCCAGCAAGAAGAAGCAACACCAGCAGACATCATATTGTTACGACGGTCTACTCTATCGTCGTAGGTACAGTGGAAACAAAATAGGTACAAGACACCAATTAAGTCACTAATCACACCTTTAATTATTACAGTAAAAGAGTTCGTAATTAACAACACAGTCTACAGTAAATCAAATGAAAATTGTACACGCGCAATAAAATGTCCACAAATATTAAAACTCAATTTTATTACAATTATACCGTCTGATTATAAAACGCAACACTTCAATAATAACTACTTTAGAACGTACACAGTAATAACTCGAACCGCTCTGGAAATATATCGCACTAATACTCTCGAACCGCACTATCAAATATCTCGCATTGAACTGAAAAACTAAGGCCGCTACCCGATGTATTTATAGTCACGCTCACACACCAGAAGCTTCCAAACTGCGTCTTATCTCTCGTGAACTACGTAATTACTACGGCCTTGACACAGTCCGAGCGCCCGAGCGAAGGCCCGGCACAGTCGAGAAAATTCTCGCAAAATGCGTCTACTAGCATGTACACCACACGCTTACATCGAAATCCTTCTGGCATATTCGATAAACGCGTACATTGTTCTGTGCTGTCGTAGCAATATGTTTATGTAAGTGGAAGGATATAGCGGCGAGGAAATTAATGCCAGGAAAGAAGCAGGTCTCAATTACAGACTTTTTCAAACCTTAGACAATGTAAGTTTCACTTGTTCTTTCATTATACAGTACGTAGTTTTAGGTTATTATAATTTGATTTATATTAACAACTAATTTGGTTGAAAGCTTTCGTATAAATTAAAACTCATAGTAAAAATCATTCAACTTATTGTTAACTACACATTTTGTTTCGTCCTTCAAATAAAGGCTTTGTGAAAGATACTGTAGTTGCGAATTCTTATTTAATTTCTTTCTAATTAATTTATTACTGTACGTCATTTATAAGGACAAACTGATATGACGTACGCATCCAAATAGCAACAAGTACATTCAACGCAATAGGGTGGCGGTCATTGACCTTACAGAGGCTGGTATGCCTACGGCTCCAGTGTATCCGACTTTTTTGCTATCCGACCCGGCCGACCGCCACATTAGGTCGGATAGCTGAGAGTCTACTGTACTCCATCAGCATGGGCTTAATTACATCAGGGGCGATTATCCTTAATTCCTTTCCATTTCTTATTTTGTGGCATAGTATTCTTTTACTTAATACATATTTCTCTGATTTAATTCCTTGCTCAAGTTGTTCTATAATTGGTTTAAGAAGAGGGTCTTGTTGTTGATATTGAGCAATGTTGGTAAACGCAAGGGGGAATTCAGTAATTTCGGTGTTAACCATGGGTGTTTCCAGACTCTCCTTGTTTTCGGGAGTATTAGTGGGCGACTGGAACATACGGGACAGGGTATCAGCGACTACGTTTTGTGTACCTTTAATATGCTGCACTTTGAAGTTGTAACAGTTTAACCTCAATACCCATCTTCCAATACGTCCTAACTGTTTAGGGTGATTCAGTAACCAAGATAATGCTTGATTATCTGTTTCCAAAAGGAATTCTTTATGTTCTAGAAAGGGTTTAAACTTCTCAAACGCAAAAACAATGGCTAAACATTCCAATTCATATGCGGAATATTTTTTTTCTTGGTCATTCAATGTTCGTGAAGAATAACTAATCGGTAGTCTACTGTTTTCTATTTCCTGATAGATGACTGCACCTAAAGCTACACTTGAACTGTCGGTCTGAACTACGAAAGGTTTCGTAAAATCGGCTAGTTGTAATACAGGGGGAGATATAATGCTTTCTTTTAGTTGTTCGAACGCATTTTGGTGTTGTGCAGTCCATTCAAATTTCGCTCCCTTCTTTCTTAAGGCATTCAGCGGTGCTGCTATTTCGGCAAGATGGGGAATGTACTTGTGGAAATAATTTACCATTCCCAAAAATCGGGCTATACTTTTGCATCTCGCGGGGTAAAAATTCTCTGATTGCACGGGTTCGTTAGGGGTCTATGCTTACCTTTCCGTTTGCTTTCACGATGTGACCTAAAAATGAAAATTGTGGGACTGCAAAATTTACCTTTTTGGGGTTAACTGTTAATCCTGCTTTTTGTAATCGAGATAACACTTCACGTAGATGTTTAAGATGTTGTTCCATCGATTCGCTATAGATTACGATGTCGTCCAGGTAGTGATACACATACTTAAATTTAATATCATGAAATATTCTTTCTAATAGTCTACTAAATACGGAACTTCCTTGAGATATTCCAAAGGGTACTCTAGTAAATTGGTACAGGTTGAAAGGAACAGCAAACGCGGTTAGACGTTTGGATTCCTCCGAAAGGGGTATTTGGTGAAATGCTTGATTTAGATTCATTACCGTAAAGACTTTCGCTTTTGTGAAGTAAAGAAAAGCACTATGGATGTCTGGAAGCGGGATAGATTCAAATTCTATTCGTTTGTTTAATTGCCGGTAGTCCACAACTAGTCTATGTTTGTCGTGACCTTTTGGTACTAAAAAGGAGGGTGATGAATACGGAGTCGTAGAGGGTTCAATGACTCCTTGTTCGTCATTGTTCCTCATCAATGATGGGGGGGCGACAACTTGTATGGGGGTAGGCGTATTACTTTGTGATCGCTCAGATTGATCTTATATTCTATTAGCTTCGTAAGTCCTAGCTTAGGTGTAAGAACGGTGGAAAATTCTTTTATTAATTTCTGCATTCTCAGCCTATCTCTATTTCCTAGATGAGATAATTCAGAATCTTGGTGTACTATTTGTGCAATCGATGATCTAGTACTTTCTTGTTCGTCAGTTTTACAATCAAAATTATACTTCCGTGTACGGTCGAATCTAAAATAATATTTCTGCTCGTGGATGTCAAGAATTATTCCCGTTTTACTTATGAAGTCAGCTCCCAATATTAAGTCGGGTCCTAAATTATTACATACTAACATTGTAAAAAACCACGTTAGATTCTTGATTTTTACTTTAATGGTGATGCTAAGTTTTATCACTATATTCTGTTTATTGGCTGTAGCACATTTTATATTCACAGCTTGACTGCGTTTCACTAGGTTGTGTTCGAATAATTTATCTGCTAACTTTTGACTGATTAAGGTTCTAGTAGATCCCGAATCGATTAATGCGATGGTGGAGGTAACACCTAAGTCAATTTTTATTAAGGGCAATAGACTTTTAGTCCAATCACATTTAGTTATCGCGTTACATCTTTCAATAAACTTTCTGACATAGGGATCTATTTCTCTAGTGTTTCTTTTCCTTCCTTTTTTTTTATATGGTCGTACATTTCTTTGGGTTTACCGGATCTCAAGTTGCTGCGGAAGACACAGGATTTTGGGTCTCCCTGCCTTACATGTTTTTTGGATTAGGGTGTTTACGTTCGTATTGCTTGTTGTTACAGTTTCTGCTTATGTGTCCATACTTACCGCAGTTATAACACATATTCTTATTACGAGGAGGGTACCTTGCTTCCGTTTTAGGTTGTGTTTCATTTGATTTACCAGGGCTGTGCAAATTGTGCGGTCTATTGAATACTCGCCTTTCACGCTGGGTTGTCACATCGGGCACTAGGGCTTGCAATTCATTTCTATTCGCTTCGGTTGATATCATCGCATGTTTGTTCTGATCTGAGTACCATACATTCGAAGAGTGGATACTGCATTGTTCTAGATCCGCAAAGGTGGTGGATCGATTAATCAACGTTAACGAGATCTTTCTTCTGGAGAAAATCCTACTAAAATGGTGTCGACCATCTGTCTCTCATTCCAATCTATTTGCAGTAGTCGAGAGGACTCCCTGATGTCTGAGATGTAATGGGCCAATCTCTCATGATTTCCTTGTACTCGTAGCACGGTCTTTCTCTTAAGTCCCTCATAAATGCCGGTGGGAATAAAATATTTTTTTATTGTGGTATGCAGTTCTTCTACTGGAAGGGTAGAGCTTAATGATTCTAGCACACGATTCTTTAACGGGGGTTTACATTTAGGTAGGAGGACTTGCAAAATTTGCCAGTCATTTAGCTGCTGTAGATCCTTTATCTGCAGGAGATATTTGATGAAATCCAGTAGTTTAGTGACATTTAAACCATCAGTATGTGGAATTTCAGCTAAGAGTTTTTCTACGGGATGAGTGATTTTTCCATAGAGGTCTGCGTTATAATTTACGTGTGGCATCACTTTAGGAGGACCAGATGATGCGTTCGGGGTTGTCAATTCGTACATTCCGAGGCGAATCTGGAAACCACTGGGAAAAGGGGCTTCAAATATAGTCGGGGCAATTAAATCTTTATTTGGGTATTGCTCTCGAGTAGGTTGTATTTGCGATACGGCGGGTGAGTCCCGATCCGTGTTGGGTGGAGGGTGTTCTATCGTAGGGGATTGAACTGGGGAGATGTGTAGTTTCTTCAAGGACTTCTCAATTTCATCCCTTCGGAACGAATCAGATTTTCTTCGTAATTCATTGATAATCGTGGGTAATTGACGTAAAGCTTCATCTGCAAAACTTTGGACGTCAGGAGGTATTTCCGTAATGTTAGGCCAGTTCAACAAATTTTTCATTCGCCGAGTTAAATGTTCTATCCTTTGAGTTGT
The DNA here is from genome assembly GCA_034769895.1 of Magicicada septendecula. Taxonomy (NCBI): domain Eukaryota; kingdom Metazoa; phylum Arthropoda; class Insecta; order Hemiptera; family Cicadidae; genus Magicicada; species Magicicada septendecula. The sequence continues at coordinate 515,424,042 of CM068368.1, read as the reverse complement.
CCGCAATATTACCGCAGGAGATTTCTCGTCTTGGAGGGTTTGGGACAATAAAGTCAACTCACTATACTTGGCATTACACGTTTCTCTCTCGCTCTCATAATCGAGTCCGCTTAGGTTGCTTAACTGCGCGGGTGTATCAAATCCACTTTCGCGTATAGATTTCCGCAATTCCGCGACTGTTACATTCGCATGGGGTAAACCACGTAGAAGAGCTTCATAAGACAGCTCGTCCTTTAATAGTAAATCTGGATTAAATAGTGCCATTTTTACCTTATATCTAATACTAAAATTTATTTAAAATATCTTTTACTACACTATACACTTATTACATAGACAATTTAATTTATGGTTAAAGCATTTGTATTGTTCGTAAGAGAATAACCTCTCTTCTTAGATAAAGACAAAAATTCCACACAGACGTCAGTGTATTGTCAACGATCAGCTGTTCGCTGGAATGTAGGTCAGACTAGTTTTCTTTGTAAACAATGGCATACTTGTTGTATGCGTGGGAACGCGAGAAATACACTTGGGGTGAGGGATGTTATTGTTCTATATAACAACAGCTGACGGCTATCTTTATCGACTGGTTTCAACTGGCTACAACACGGGGGTGAGTGCGAGGCAATGATACACGTTTTGCACAAGTTACAGCCCGTAATAAGCTGAGTTTAGTTATTAATTCTTTTACGTTCCAATTTTAATTTCTGTATTTCTATCTATTTTTTTCTTCTATCTCTAGTAGCAAAATTAAACTTACGAATTTATTTACACGTAATTAACCTGGTCTAATTTAGTCAATATTTTATATGTTTCACCGTGACAACAGACATACAACATACATTCTATGCAGGCATATTCAGGAAACTACAGGTCTTGAATTGTCGCAATATAATCCTGTTAAAGACTGAACAGTTTGACAAGCACTAAATTTCATGTAGATATTTGCATTGGTGTAATACAATGATAGTTTGTATTATTTTCGCGTACGTTAAAAAATTATACACAAGTTCGTGCGTAATCTTACAAAAAATAAATTCACAATGGTAAATTAATACTGTCGCTATTTTTCTTTCATGCAACTTACCCTTTTTGGGGTGACATGAAATACATTAACTGAGTGTATAGATCAGCAGAGAGTTATCTATTTTTCTTTTACTATGTAACAATTATTTCACACGAAAGCAGAGTGCCGCAATTCTATATGTGACACTCTGTACACGATCAATTCTTTTGTACAAAGCAGAGTGGCGCAAATTTATAACGTTCCGGGCTACGTTGTAAATCCAGGGACGTGATAATTGACGCTACCCAATTATACAGGCTGCCTACGTTGTAACAAACTGAAAATTAACACAACACTTAGAACAATAATAATTACTCTAATTATAGGACACAAGGGAAGGTAATTTAACTGATTTATGCACTCACTCCAATATGTAACAAGATGACATCTCTTTATTAACAAATGATATATATATAGATCCCATTACATAAACATTTTCTCATACTGAAATAGTTAAAAGGGGTTTTCTGTCAAACAAACGATCAAACAGATCATGTATTTTACCTCGGATCCGAGTATCTTTAAATCTAGCAAAGACGTCTGAAATTTATTTTACTTATCAAGAAGGTTGCATTGTTACATGAACACCATTTGAAGAATGGTATTATTTAGTTAAGGGATCAACAGTTATATCTCAAGAGTCATGTTACAACGTATGATTTTAGAAATTACTGGTTACATTTTTCTAAAACTTAATGCTTAGAGATGATTATTGTCTTTTTAAAAGTCTTTGGCATGTATGAAAACTTATATTTTAAATATACATCATTCTCGGTAGACGAGCTACCGAGTCACCTCTTAGATACGCTTTTTCTGTCCGTGTCCTGGGGCGTGAATCTTCGGTATTCTGTTAGTCGGGGTAGACATCTGGGTAGTATTTCCGGTGAAAGTCCTCTGGGTGTATTAACGAGGAGATGGATGTTATGCTGCGTGAAGTCGTGCTGATCCTCGGCGGTTCTGGTAAGTGTTGTTTAGGTGGTAGTCGTCCCTATCTGCAGTTGTGCACGTCACATATTTACTGGCACCGTAGTACTGGTGATTGCATCTTCTTCTTACTTAAGAAGAAGAATTACATAATATCTGAATTACGTTACTTGAACAATATTCGAGAGTTCGTTTTTTAATCAACTTGAGACATCACCTTATATACTAATTCTTTTTACATTATCACACTTTCTAACAACTTCCTCACTACATCTTCAATATATAACTAGCTCTCCACGATTTTAGTAGATGCTAACACTCAAAAATCAAAAAGAATAACAAAATATTTTATGAAGAGCCCTCGCTTGGAGGTGTTTACAGTCTGAAAGCCGCATCGTTACTCTTGCATTGTTATAACAGGTAGATTGCAACGACGCGGAGTGAGTACTCCGCCATAATATAGTTCCAACTCTTTATTAATAATACATTCTTATAGTAAGACAACATAACCTATCTAGACTTATCTTGTTTACAGGGATTATTATTACTACTACCGGTAACTTTAAATTATTAATTATTTACATTACGATTGACAGATATTTCTAATTTACTGCCGGTTCGGTATGCACGTTGTGTCCGGAATTGACAGGTCAACGCATGATAAATTTACTAAAGGGTTAACTGTATTATTCTTAACTTTTACATTCAGATTTTAATTACTTATTTAGTTAGATTTTCTTAATTTAATTTTCATTACTATTATGAGTTAGTTCAGGGGTTTTGGTTTAATCGTGCGATTTAAAGTACTTACTTACTTTCCGTTTTTTTTATATTTTTATTATTAATTTTTTTTGTTTATTTATTCATTTACCATTTCAATCGTCACAAATCATCCAAAACATAGCAAACAAAATTTAATCAGCAAGTACGTTGTAAATGTTGATATATTGAAATTTTTTCGATCAGTGGAATACGTAAGATAGAAGAAACGTGATTAAATATTTTTAAAGACTGTGTGTGGATGATTACGACTGGGCTATTTTTAGACTTATTATATTAGTGAGGTAGGCCTATAGTAAATAAATGTACTATTTATACATAAAACATGGGAAATGGCATAATAGTTGTTAGTGTACGTTCAACAGGCGTAAGTTAGTTCTTCCGTCACGTAAATGTTACAATGGTAAATTAAACAAAAAAATTGGATGATTCAACGAATAAAATATCTACAATACGTCAGTATGATGAATTTTCTGTACTAGTTTATCTGTAGCACGAACCAGAATTAACCATATTGTTCATCATCATCCGCAGCTCCACAGCCCACCGCGGAGTCTCAGCTTCCCTCAGGATTTTCTTCGAGACTTTCCTATCCTTAACCAATGTCCACCATTGAATCACTCCAAGTACTTTCACATCATCTAGGATACCATCAATCCATCGTAGTGTTGGTCTTCCACATCATCTCTTACCTTCTGGTGTTCATTTCATAATCGTCTTAAAAACATCCTCCTTATTCATTCTCTGTACATGTCCTGCCCATCTAATTCTAGCTATCCTAATTGATGTCACAATATCAGCCAATCTATATAACTCATAGAGCTCTCTGTTGTACCTTATTCTCCACTGTCTACCTTCCCTAATGAGTCCATAAATTTTCGTAGGTATTTTTCTTTCAAAAGATGCAAGTCGAAACAAGTTGCTCTGTGTCAATACCCATGTTTCACTTCCGTACATCAAGACCAGTGTTACTAATGTCTCATGTCTCTATATAATCTAGCATTGGTTTCACGGTGAAGAAATGGTATTTCATTAGCCCATAGTAGCATCTGTTAGCATTGTGAATTCTTTTACTTATCTCTTCAATTATATCATTGTTTACACTTACCAGGGAGCCCAAATACAAAAAACATGATACTCTTTTAAAGTAAGAATTCGTAATTTTTAAATGTGGTGCAGATGGGTTAAAAGTTCTCATATTTTTTGCTATAATATGTTTAGATTTCTCTTCATCTACCCTTAACCCCATTTCCGCAGCTGAATGGTATAATGCTGTGAATGCCTTCTTTACATCGTTCTCTGACCTTCCCGTAATATCTATGTAATCGGCATACAGCAATAGTCGAATAGATTTGAAGAATATTATGCGCATTGTTTGGATACCTGTATCTCTAACAAACGTTCCCAAGGATATATTAAAGAGCAGACACGAAAGTGAGTCGCCTTGCCTTAGCCCATTTGTAATTTGTAGATGTTCTGACAAATCTGTTTGAATTTTGACCCGACAGTAGCTCTCTTCGATTGCAGTCATAACCAAGTTAGTAAGATTGACTGGGATTCGAAATTCATTCATCGCAGTAAATAACTTGGCTCTATTTAATCTATCATATGCTGTACTGAGGTCTATAAATTGAGAACTCTGAATCTCAATATTGTGTTCATTGTGTACGTTGTAAATGCTGATATTTTGAAATTTTATCGAACAGTCCAATACGTAAGAAAATAACTGGCATCAAATATGATTAAAGAATGTGCGTGTATAATTACGGCTGCGCGAAAATTTTTTTAAAATTTGTTTTTTTTTCTAAATTTTGTTGTAGAGAAACAATTTGATTTATTGTAGATTTTCTATGCTAAAACCCTCACTGATAGGTACCTATAATCTTATTTGGATAGGGTTAAAGTCTAGAGTATAACATTTTAGAGAATACTTTATATGCTACTGAAAGTAACGTAATTCCCCTGTAGTTATTGCACTCCATCGGATTTCTTTTTTATGGAGTAGACAAATTAATCCTGTTCTCCATTCCTCATATTAAACTGAACAGCTTTTGTAAGGAGTATATTAGTGCTTCTACCATATTTCAACAGTTCTGTCTCTATGTTGTCTGCTCTACGAGCCTTATTATTTTTAAGTTTTTTGAACACATTTTTAGCTTCCTCCATTGTTGATATTTCCTAGGCTACCTGCTAGATTTCTATGGTCTATAAGATGTTGAATATAATCACATTCATTGTCATTGTAAATTTGTTCATTTAGCATAGCATTACAGTGGTCCTTCTATCTTTGTAAGGTATCTTTCTTTTTTGTTAAAATATTGTCATTTGTATCTTTGCAGATTGTAGTACTTGGTTAAACTGGTTTGAAAGATTTTTCTCCGTCACTGATAGATTTATAAAATTTTCTGCTTTCAGTTTTATGTCTACTCTGCTCAGTCCTGTCGAACAACTCATTCTCGTATTGACTTTCCTTTTGCCTGTACAACTTATTTTCTTTTCTCCTTTTACTTTGATATTCTTCTGTTGATTGTCTTGTACAGTTCCTCTGCAACATACGCCAATACGCATTATTCTTCTTCTTCGTTACCGTTTCGCATTTGTCATCAAACCATTCTTTAATATCTCCTTGATTCCTACTGTGATTCAGCAGCTTCTATAACACATGTTTTAATTACGTTCCATAAGCTGTTAATATCCTCTTTTTCGTCAACTTTTGTTTAAAGGAAATGTATGCGTTTAAAACAGGACGCAATGAAGAGCGAAGTTATAACATTGTTTAGTTATGGCTGACGGTTCTAAATAACTACATCACGTAATTTTCAAAAGTCAAACATTTTCTGATATAAACTTAAAATTAGGTAAGTATAAAACAGATAAAGATGTACAAAAAGCTACATGAAGTTGGAATATATTACTTTCTATTTACAAATGTACATAAACAACATTTTAGGATTTTCTTTATATCAGTACCATCAATTGTTATTTTGACTTACGTAGGAATGTAAACTTATGTCATAGCGTGGTGAAATGTTGTTATTTTACTGTATTATTATATTTAAAATTGATGAAACGATAACAATCTGCTATAACTTGTCTGGGAAGTACAATAACTAAACAACCGTAATTTAATAGGGAAAGTAAATTTTCTCAGACCAATGTACTGAGTCTCCATTCCTTCCTTTTTTTAACAATAGCAAATTTGTAATCTGTTCGACTAGCGAACATTAAACATATTGAATTACATTCACATACATAAATTGCGGAGTTATCCATAGACAGTTTTTTTGTTATTTGCTACAGATTAACACATACATAAACACTATAATTACAAGACTAAATGGTCAGACGGGTGAACAACTAAACAAAAAGTCACTACCACTTGCTGCTGGCATGAACAGAGTAAATTACTTCAATATATTAAACACTGAGCCTATAAGGCAGAATACCAATTGGCATTAACGCTTAATGTTGACATGAACACAAATGATACAGGCATTGCAGTAGTGTTATATGTATAACACAAACATTACAAAACAGATAATAAAATTTACACGTTATTTGTTGAACCTGAAGGGTTGAACCTAACAATTTAAGTCATTTTAGTATGTAAATATCTTCACTATTATCCAAAAAATTAATTGGTGTGGGGGTTAGGATGGTATTCTAATTTAGACATGTGTTTCCTGCGGAGACTCACAATTTCTTCTCTTACAGTAAGAACTTCAGGAGCGTCGACTATTGACCTTAAAGTTTTGAACTGAAAGCGCTGTATAATTTCGATGTTACTCATACTAGCAGTACCCTAAAGCTGAATGCCGGAAGTACATACTGGTTTAAGAACTGCTTTATATATTAAAAGTTTGTTGACAAGACTTAACTGCAATTTTCTCCATTTCAGCCAGTAGATATTTCTAACTTTGAAGTTAAGTTCAGTCTTCTTGGAAGTTATTTGTTTCTTCTATGTGAGTCTCCTGTCCACGTACATCCCAAAGTACTTAGCACTTTCAGCTTCGAGTATTGGTTGACTATTAATTGTTACTGGAGGGCAGTTAGTCTTAAGGGTGGCGAATGTAACGTGTACTATCTTGGACGAATTGATTTTTATGCGCCACTTATCAAGCCGTGACTGAACGCTGTTTAGTGATCCTTGTAGCATTAAGAGACGCTACTGAGGGGTCGGAAAGAGTCGCTAGGATTGCTGTGTCATCTTCGTAGGTAGCAACAATAGTATCACTTCCTGACGGTAAGTCCGAGGTCAACAGGATGTACAGTAGAGGGCCCAGGACCCTTCCCTGCGGTACAAATGACCCTACTAAAAGAGAAGTAGCATCCAAAACTTGACTTGAAACACTCTGCCCATTACGTAGGAATGTAGAGTACGGTAACAATTATATGTCAGATATTTCTTTATTTTGTATAACAGTTCAAGATGCCAGACTTTATCAAATGCCTGGGAAACGTCAAGAAGCACACCTGAGTAGAACGTCTTTGATTCAAGAGATTTATTGCTAATATTTGTTGTTCTGTGTGTTTGATCCACCGTAGAGTGCTTTTCTAGAAAGGCAAATTTATGATCCGGAAGTTACTGTTGGCATAAGTCGATTTACAAGCATCTTACCAAGTATCGGCAGAAGGCTTATATATCGATAAGAAGAAGGCTATTGAGGTTTTTTACCAGGTTTTAACGACGGTTACTTGAGCAAGTTTGAGTATGGTGTTGAAGACGTATGTTATTAATAAGGAGCCTTTGTGAGGCAGCTCCTTTAGAATCCCCAATAACAAATCAATGACGGGAGCCTTTTTACTTTTCAAATTATACTGGATTATTTCCTTGACTTCGGGAGAGGAAATTGGCAGGGAGAGTGTAAATATCTTTGTACTTCTTCATCGAAGGAGATATTCTTGTTAGCTTTGACCAAATGTTTGGCAAAAGCCTGGAATTTTTCTGTATTGCTTCGCGCCAGGTACCATCTGGATTCTGACTGTCGCTGTAGTGCTGCAATTTGAGCGTAAGTAGGAAAAGAGACATTACGGGTATTCTGTTCAGCTTTGTGGATCTAAAAATTGAAGAGATTTTCCTAGGTATGGTTGTAGATACGAGCCTTTTTCTGGCCTGCAGATTTTGATAAATTTCAGAGCCTTTATAATTATCTGTATGTGGACCATCCCATAATGACCTTGTGGCTGGTGTAGGAACAAGTTGCGGAGTTATTTTCACCTCCGCACTTAACACAATGGAAAGGTTTTCTACAGTATGTCTTACTGCGACCGTATGGCCGACAGCTTGTGGACTGGATTAGTTTCCTCCTACGTTCTACAGTAATTAGCATGTTACCTAAAGACCTTAAGTCATATATTTCTTTGTTATTTGCTGAAAGTTCAAGATCAAGAAAGAAGAGATAGAGGGATATTTTGTCTACTCTATTTCTAACGTTTATTATATGTCGGACCGTGTGTCCTTTTTCTTTTAGTGCTTCTTAATAAAGTGTACACCGATGTTTATGTGAATGTTTCTTAGGTAATCCTGTATGCTCGCTGGTTTAGGAAAATACTGGTTTACATTGAAACGTCTAGGTTTATGGTTACTACAAGCTAACAGTTAACTGGTTATGGTCAAGTGTACAGTTTGTGTGAAACAAAGGCAAATTGTGGATCAGACCAGACTAGTTACTGTATGTTGTGAGACGTAACAATAAATGAGATATGAGGAAAATTATATTAGCAGTTAATGCCACCTACATCTTATGACAAAGTTGATGTAATTAGAGTAGTCATGAGTCCCATTTTTATTGTGTTTTTTAGGAAATTCATAAGTGCTCAAATGGTAGAGCCGAAATATTTAAATCAATATGATTCTACAAAAGGTTAAACAGTTTTCACAGTAAACAATAAAATAAAAGTAATAGACATAAACATACAAATTTGTGATCTCAAATAATTAAGAAAACGGGTGTCTGATGCTGTAGTAGAAATGAGAAAGTAATGCACCGTTAAAGTTTAAACTTCTTGTACAACAGCCGGGAAATTGAAAGCTCCTCGGCATACGGAAGGATTAGAGAAAGAGACCAACATAATAGTTTGAAGTATTTTTTGCAATCTTTTTCAGATTTTTGCATAAAATATCATAATACTGTTTTATAAGCAACTCAAAAATGATGGATTACTAAAGACAAATTCCCAATTAATGTTATAATTGTGTAACCAATCTCCATCAAAGGTAACAAAATAGGCCTGTAACAGCTTTATACAGTGTTTAAAAATATTAAATAATATTCTTTTCCTATTATTCTGTTATTTACAAATTACTGTTTTGTACACAATTATAAAGAAAAATAAGATTATTGTGTACCAGAATAAATGTGTTGAATTCAGGAACAAACAATGTGGATTTAAGCCAGTGACGTGTAAATTCACATCAGAGAGTAGCGGCAAGGATTACGTGTTCCGAACTCTGTACGAAGGTAGACATAACTCCAGATTAAAGCAGTTTTTTTATGTATGAACTCTATTTGTTCTTAATCCCTCGTTTATACACTCTTCATTCGGAATGACTTTTAATCTACCCTCTGATTAGAATAAACGAGCTGTACGTTTCTAAACAAAAAATGCACTAAGAGAACGATTTCGTCTGTTCAGGTAAAATTATCTGATCAATTATTTGGCGGTTCTCTAAGCTTAGTGTTAACAATATAAAACAAAAAATGTTTTCCCTCAACCGCGTATTTTGCAATACATTTAATGTTTATTATTATTAACAATAATATAAAATATACAAGGAAAAAGTAACAAATATGAACATATCTAATGTTTATTGCGAAGTATATTTCAACAAAATATTTTGAGGAGTGTGGTGAACAGTATTTTGAGAAATATTTATTATATTATATAATTATTTATAATTCATAATTATTAATTATTTATAATTAGAATTATTGATTTTAGTTACCGGTAATACCAGTTTTAAAATACTTTGTTTTAAGGTCAACTTACTTTGTTTTCAAAATAATCTAATTTAAATAAGGATTAGTGTATAAACACATATGTACATAAAAAAGGCGATAGGTATATAAACACAATAAACTCAGAGTTGACTGGAATCTCGCCTGGAGAATATTAACGTTCTGTTCGCACAATTACCGTTCGTAGATCAAAGAGACGTAGCATTTCAGACTCGATCACTTAACAAAATATGTTCCTTTATAAGATAATCATTTATGATAATATGATAAAGATTTTCTTAATATGGCCAAGGAATAGCCGGTTTTCTGTATTTATTATCGTTTTTTTATAAACTTTTACATATTTTGTAATTAAATATTATTATTGTAATTTAAAGAGTACAGTGTTTACTTGATTGTGAAAGTTAAAAGCGAAATATTCTCATTTAGTTAGTGAATCGTACATATTTAAAGCACTTTTACCTGAACATTAGCTGAAAACAACTATAAATCAAACAATACGTTATTAAACTAAACGATATTAAAGGATATAGGAAGTAAGGACCGAACAATTTACATTTATTTTTTGCAACTTAACAAATAATATCTTTTAGCTACATACTCTCCCGCTGTAAGAACTGAAATCATTTAAGTTGTACAACAGTTTGGTTGTTTGTTTGCTTTCTTTGATGATAACAAACTCACACACATACATAGGAACAACAATATCCTCTCTGCAGCACCCATATGGAAATAGTCTACAAAGGTGTATTCAACTCCTCCATCGTAGATTCACACTATTGTATCACTACTACACTACTACAGTCTTCATACTTCTGTAGAATATACAGACCCTCTCGCTCTTTCTCTCTCTCTCTCTCTCTCTCTCTCTCTCTCTCTCTCTCTCTCTCTCTCTCTCTCTCTCTCTCTCTTTTATAAAGTAATACAAGGGATTACTTTTATTGGGCACAGCGCTGTGGAAATATTATGTTTGTTTTGTTTTAAATACTACCGGTATCTGTTGACAATCGCAACCACTTGTAAAATTCATTTAGCATTATACCCTTATGAAATAACTTATCACAGAAAATGGAATAAGCTTTCTGTTTTATAAGGTGTACAATAAACACTGTCTGTTTTCTAAAACAGTATACTGTAAACCTTCTTCGTGAATTTTGAAAATACAGTGTGCCTACATATATTCATTCAGTTATATAATGCAAAACAAAGATGAAAAATACATGCAAAGATGTGAAGGAAAAATCTTTGTAGAATAATTTACACGTGTATATGTAGCTTAGACTATTTTAAAAGTAAGGTGTCGTGGCTTCATGCCCCCTACAAAAACTATTCGACAGTTTACTCTGTTTGTCCCGAATTAGAAACAATGTTTAAAAGGAATAATTCCAAATATTTAGTACCAAGCCACGTGTTGTTCAATCAAATATATTGCAACTTACCGTCTAACTTTGTGAATACGTTGTTTCTGGAAGCCGCAGACGGTAAGTTGCAATATATTTGATTGAAAAACAATGTGCTCCCACAGGAAGCACGTGTAGAAAAACTTTCTGGATACTCAATAATTTAAACATTAATCTGTTTATTAGTAGTTATATTCACAAGCAGAAATAACTAGTTTTCTGCTTAAAGCCATGTAGGGTAATGTGAATACTGGGGAAATCATCAAAAAAACCTGAGGTCTAATGCTTAAAACACAAATGAAGATGGTGATTTAATTGACGATAATTTTGAAACAGTCACTTATTGTATTTACAAGAGTTCTTAGTTAATAGGTCATATACAATTGCTGAAAATGCAGCCTCGTGATTTTCGAAAATCTAAAAGAAAATAATTGGGATATTTATTTGAAGTTCTTAAGTTCTTGTTAACAGCGGACCACATCCTAGAAATTTCGGCTTTTCCACGTTTTGGTAAGGAATTAAAGCTTTATTATTTTATAAAATACTGCAATTATTATTACAGGTCACAATGAGAGATAGGGGAAGAGATGATGAAAAGTCACAGAGAGGAGGAGAAAGAAGAGAGCGAATGAATTGCAAGATATTATGTGTATATAACTGTCTGTACGCATGTAAAAACTTTAATCGTTTTTGTTGGAATCATACACGACGACAAAAGCGTTTGATCTCAAATAAAAGGCATACCAAGATGTCAAATCTGGAACTGCAGAAGGTTATTTACTTTCTTATTTTTATGCACTCTGTATGCTAGTTTTGGACTGTTATGTAGTATCTCACCTTTCATTTTTACTTCTTTCATACAGTCTTCTGGCCAAATTTTATTTGCATATAATTTTTCAAAATTCATTTTTTTAATACCGCGTCTTCAAGATTTTGATTGAAAACTTAATAATTTTTCCAGTGGATAGGCCGAAATGAGAAACGAGAGATGTCCAGTAGAGAGAAATAATTTGGGTTTAATCTGAGTCGTTAAGGATATAAGAATGAGAATACATGGATACACAGTAAAATTCGGAGCCAAATGTGGTATGAAAACGATGATGATGATAACTATGACGACGACACTGATAGTAGTGGTGGTGGTGTTGGTGTTGGTTGTGTTGGTAATGGTAGTGTCCGTTATGTCGACTAACAAAAGTAACATATTTATGTGAATACAGGATACATTTAAGAAGAATACAAGACCACATAAATGTCATTTTGCATGAATCAAGCAGATAGCCTTTTCATATCAGAATCAGGTCTTATATTAAGAAATTTTCCCAAATAAAGTAAGTGTAAAGAATAATCCTATAAAGAAAGACTTCTTTTTCATTTCTTTAAAACAAACATTCCAGAGAATATTGACATTTCACAAACAGAATCATCACACTTTATTCAACAGTTAGATTTGCAAACTGGGGTTATTAAAGATTATTCTGTATTATTTGTTCAGTGAGCTGAACACCTCGTGAAAGAAATGAAATGAACTCACCAACGCTCCAGTCGGCTGTACAGCTTACTAACAATTCTTTGTGTTTTCAATCATCGACTTAGTTAGATATTTTAATCCCTATTCAAGTCCAATGAACAATAAGTCTAAAATGAAAAGAAAACTTTTTTATTTTTTAATTTCATTATCAAGAAGCATTTGTGAATCTAATTTATCTCCTACGTATTTTATATTTGTTCAGTACAAACTGTGAATCTGCTTCCATGACATTACTACATTCTTTCTTAGCTACTACAAAATTCATGGTTCTGTTTTGTTCTCATTTTCTGTATTTTTTTTTATTTCTTAGAGAAATATAAGTTATATTTTTCTATTATAAATATAAATAATTTGAATAATTTATAAATAATTTTATAAATAGTTTATAATTATAAATTATATTATATTAGATTTCTTTTTTATAATCTAGTGTAACTTAAGCTTATTAATCCGCCATGGATGTGAATTAAGCGCGCCCACTTCCTCTACAAGTGTAATAAAGTAACCACTTCATAGACGTAATAGAAACTATTTGTTTTACGTACAAACACAAGCGCACGCACTAGATCTGTGAAGCTTGAAAGCGCTAATCGAGTATTTTTATTTATAGTGGTGTGTAACAGTGTTATTTTTATTTGTAAATACTGTAGTATCTAATGCAACACTGAATAGTGTTGGAAACAGAACGTTTACATTCATGTTCAAATAAATACTTCAAATGTCTTACACGTATAATCCATCTAGTATTTACTGTTAGACACCGTGTAGTGACACCGTTCATTATTTTTGTTTAATGAACTAAACAGTATTACACCTTTTGGAGTGGGGGTGGCGCAAGGTACTCGTAATATTACTACACCTCACACACACACACACACACACACACACACAGTTTATTTTAGTATTGCGGCTTCTTTGAAAATAGTACTTAACAAATATTCAGTAAAATAAGTAAGATTTTCACTATTCAACTTCTGAGATAATATTACTAAAGATTGTGGGAGTAATTATCAGAATTAAAATCATCATCTGTAAGTAACATTAGAAAATACTGAAGTATATAAACACTGAAGTAGAATTTTCGTTTGCAATGAATGTTTAAGAATAAGTGTAAGCTCACGATTGTGTCACGTCATGTGAGAGTGCAGTACTCTGTGTCTGCAGTATTGTGTGCACCGACATTAAACATAAGGTTGAAACAACAACAACAAATTTTTAAATCGCCTACTTTCTGACATTAATTATTAATGCTCTAATAATTTGTACTGTTTGTTGAAACAATCAAAACTGAGAAATACAGAATACGCAAGAGTCACATACTAAACGCTCACGCGCTCGCACGTACACGTACAGTCTATGTCGTCTATTTTTATTATACTTTTTGCATTGTTTGTTTGGTATTTTATCGAGTGTGTAAGAACTAGGAGGATGTGTAATACACAAGGGATTACTTTTATCGGGCACATAGCTGCGGAAATATTATGTTTGTTTTGTTTTAAAAACTACCAGTATCTGTTGGCAATCGCAACCGCTTGTAAAATTCATTCAGCATTATAACCGTATGAAATAACTTCTCTCAGAAAATGGCATAAGCTTTATGTTTTATAGAGTGTACAGTACACCCTGTCTGTTTTCTAAAACAGTGTACTGTAAATCTTCTTTGTGAATTCTGAGCGTACAGTGTGCTTACACATATTCATTCAGTTACATAATGCAAAACAAAGATTTAAGCATATGGAGAGTTGTGAAGGAACAAACTTCGTAGAATACATTACGCGTATATATGTAGTTTTCTCTATTTTGAAACTAAGGTGTGAATGTGTGAATGTGTGTGTGTGTGTGTGTGTGTGTGTGTGTGTGTGTGGGTGTGTGGGTGTGGGTGTGTGTGTGTGATTAGATTAATTACTCTATTTATGAATTTCATTAATATAAAAAAGTTCCCAAAGCTCAGTGGCAATGCAGGAAAGAAAAGATAATGAATTAACTTTACTGAAATTTTTATTTCAGAAAACCAGTTGCGATGCCTAAATATAAAAGAGGGCTTAGTATGATTAAAAAAAACATAAAATTGTAAAGAATATAAAAGAATATTAAAACTACATGAACATATACGTTACTGTAACACGTTGTTAAGAGTATACTAGACCCGAAAATGAGTGTTCTACGCAATTCATGATTATAATGGGAATAAACGTGCATATTAGTCAAGTTCTGAATATGCAATTGACCACATTTATTTCAGTGAAAATAAATGACGCAAGCCAGTAAGTAAATTTACTTTTAACATCAAGAAATTGATTTGCAATTACTTTATTGAAATATATTAGAGTGCCTTTGCTAGCTATTATGCGATAGAATTACAAAATATATCAGTAAACATTCGCCGTGACAAAATGACATGAGTAATGTTATTCAAACATGCAGACATAAAAGTTACTGGCATTAAATGTTATGATTACAAATTTAAGAATGGCTAATTTTAACAGTAGTAGTCTGTCCAAATTCGTTTTAACATTGAAAATGTTTATAAGGACGTGTCGCACGTTTGAAAACGACCGCTGGTGCGTGATCGAAAATGGGACCCGGTGAGTTTCCATAGAAACTAATTCTTTGTTGTCAATAACGTAGTACAGGTACAAAACTTCGCTTATGAATGCGACTACATTTAACTTATAATCTGTACATTGGTAAATGAAGAATGAATTCATTGATTGGTGAATGATCATAAATATATATATTTTGTAGATTTATTTAAGCATTTTCAATGCCCTTCTCTGTGCATTGCATTTGTGCAATGCCTGTAATTTTTTTATTAATCTTTTGCAATAATATCGTTCTTTTAAAATATAAGGCAACGTTATAGTAATATTATTATGAATACATTTCTGTGTTTATATCTAACTCAAAGGTAATGGAGTTTAATCCATTGGCTAGGTCGTAGGATTTTGTGTCTTTTTAGCGTTAAGTACAAGTGTTGCACAATAAACGTTTATTCTTTAATGTATAGTAATGTGATGTTGATGACTTATGATAACTAATTGTAATACTGAAAAGAAATAAATCATCAGTTTATTAATTATTATTTTTCTATAAAATAAAAAATATTAAAAATTAAAAATAAGATTTCAGAATATTTCCTTTGATAAGAACACGCAATGTCATTATACAGGGGGGCGCAGGGAAACGGGAAAATTTGAAATAGGCTAACTAGAAAAAAAGGAACGTTACAAAACTTGATTTGAGCCTCAAAATATGTTCTACAAGACTGGAAATTACATTAGGCATCACTTTTTAAAAATGACATCAGTTAAATGCTCCCCATTTTGCCGTACACATTCAGTAAGTCGTTTCTGTAGGTTTTTCATAGTGCGGCGCAATGTGTCACCTGGGATTTTGGCGATATTCCCTTCAATCTGTGTCTTGAGCTGAGCAAGATTTCTTGGTCTAGTCTGGTACACGATGCTCTTCGGGTGTCCCCATAAAAATAAGTTACAGACTGAAAGGTCTGGAGATCGGGGCGGCCAAGCGATGTTAGCATTCCTTGAAATTATGCGATCCCCAAACAAACGTTTCACTGCTGCCATAGACTGTCTGGCAGTGTGTGAGGTGGCTCCATCCTGTTGAAACCAGGTGTGCTGAATGTCAAGATTTGGAAAAGTATGGAGTCTTGGAGCCAAAAATGTCTCTAGCATGTTGACATAACTTTCGGAAGTCACAGTGACAGCAGTGCCTCGTTCATCTTCAAAAAGGTAAAGGCCTATCACCCCATGACACGACACTGCACACCATACGGTAACTTTAGTACTGTGTAATGAACGCTGGTGAAGCTGAGCAGGGTTTCCTTGAGCCCAGTAACGGAAGTTCTGCTTATTCACGTATCCACTTAATTGAAAATGGGCTTCATCGGACATCCAAAGATTTTCAATGAAGTTAGCATCCTCATTGATTTTAGCCAACAATTGTTCACAAATTTGCAGACGCAATACACAATCATTAGGGTTCAGTTGTGCACAATCTGAAGTTTGTACGGATGAAATTGAAGTTCATGGAGTATTCTTTGAACGCTCCGACGTCCGAGCTGCAATGACGAGGCAATTTTTCGCACCGAACAACGAGGACTCCTTAAGATGGCAGCTCGCACGGCATCAATGTTTTCTGGGGTACGTACAGACCGTACACCGCCACTAGGCTTTTTCTTCAAAGCTGAACCAGTCTCTTCAAAGTTATGAACCTACGTTTCGATTGCGTGTAACGAAGGAACTTGACTGCGGGGCGGGATCTGATAGTGGCGCCGAAACTCTCGTTGTGCAGCTGTCAAACTGTCACCATGTCGGTAAAACGCCCTTACGGTGACCGCACGCTCTGCACCGCTCTACTGCTCCATGGTATCTAAATGTCACTTGAGTCTGGAGACTGACAGCGTGAAGCCACTCGGGCAACTTCGGCTACCTTCGTTCTCATCTATGCCCACCTATATTCTGTTGTCAGATGTGAGTTTGGTAAACGTTTGGTTAAAGTTTGTGTATTTATTTTAGCACAATAATTTTATTAAGTTCACGGCTTCAAATACGTAAACTCAAGAGTAAATTTTTCGTGTATTCAAGTGTCTGTGTGTATTCGTGTCTAACCTACCTATACGTGTCTTGTAAGCATTTCGATGTTTCATTTTAAAGTTTTGTCATTTTATTTTTAGTGTAACAGTTTTTATTAGGTACACGCGCTGTAAGTGTTCGATATGAAAATGTGAAGTTCGTGTAACATTTCGAAGGAATCTTGTCAATTTAAGGGGGGGTGGGAACCGTATATGTTAAAATGCCATTTTCTCAGCATCTATTTTGTGCTACAGACTTGAAATTTGTACAGGTTAATCATCACACTTTCAGATTGTTATGGCACTAGAATAATAAATTTACAAAATTTATAATTTTCTAAATTTTTTAAATAAAACCTTTTTTATTTCGGTCAGTTTTGAAAACATTTTTGTAATTCTAGCAGACAAATGTTATTAGTAGAATAACTGTACAAATTTTAACTTCCTATGTTATAAAGGTAATTATATAATTCTCGAAGATAAATAATAAACACAATTGAGAATAAATTCATATCATACCATTTATTACATACCTATTATGACCCTGAATTGTATATTTTCCTTCAGCGTTTATCACTCCAGAAACAAAAATAATTGATTAAATTGACTCCAGATAAATACGAAACCAACCTGCGAAGTTAGTGCACAGGTAAAGAGGAGTTTTACCGCAAGCAACTGATTACAGCAACATATATCAAAACCAACATTGTGAGTACAAAAAACTGAACTTCAAAACCGGCAAAACAGTATAAAATAAGTTTTCTTAATAAACGTATATTTCATATAATAATGCGACGATGTAGTCAAAAGGTTCATATTTATCTGGGGAGCCAGTGAAATTGTGTTTGTTTCTGGAGGAAACAAAGGTTAAAACAAAAACTACAATTCAGGGTAATAGATGGAGTACAACGATATGGTTAAATTAATTCTATATTATGTTTTAATATTTAACTGTGACCACAATCAATATTCATTTTAATATTCAATTCATCCGCTATGCACACAGGAAAACCTCGATTTGGATAAAAATACGTGGATTTCATTATACACGTAAGTGTAGAGTGTGGGTTGACGAGAGAGTAGAAAATAGCGGCGGACGAACAGTAACGAAGTTGCCCGAGTGGCTTCACGCTGTCAGTCTGCAGACTCAAGTCTAAATGTCCGTTACTGCTAGACAGACAGTTTCACTTCTGCTACATCTATAGGGCTGCCAACATCAACTTCAAATTTTCCCGTTTCCCTGCGCCACCCTTTATAGTTCTTGTATATATCACGCAGTAATAATATTTAAGCGTCAAAACATAAAACATATGAAAAAACGTTTATAAAATTATTTAAACTTTAAATCATAGCAGATCATCTAAGAAAGAAATATTATAGGCTACTTATTGAATCAATTGAAAGTTTACTAATATGTCAATAAAATAATATTTACCTGGTAATCTGTTAATAATAATTAAACTGAAAAAAATTATTATTTCCAATAGTACACCTATTTAAAATTAACAAGAAAAATTATTTTCAGCAACAACCTAAAATTACATATTACTTATTTAACTTTGAATATTAAGTTATAAATATTTCATATATTTGTTTTACTTTGTTGGCTCAATATTGCTGTCCTGTATGAGATAACTTTTAAAAAACATAATTGTTCATGTTTCCCCTGCGTATCGGTATATAACTGCTGAGAATCTATTGTTACGTGTGTATGGATGTTGATGATGACGATGATGATGATATGCCGATTCCCACGTAGATCGTTAGTTGTCAGTGCTCTATTGCGTGATTTTGACGATGACGATGACGGCGACGATGACGATGATTATGATGATGGTGGTGGTGGTGGTGGTGGTGGTGGTGATGATGATGATGATGATGATGGCGGCGACGACGACGACGACGACGACGACGATGATAATAGTGGCCCTGGTGCTCCTTCATCGTTCGTGGTATGTTCTGTTTACGGCTTCATGGTGATGCTGATGATGAGTCTAAAGTCGCTGAGCAAACTGACTAGTGTCCACGTGAGTAAATTATTAGCGTCTGTCCCTCTTTGAAAGC
This sequence comes from Magicicada septendecula, assembly GCA_034769895.1. NCBI lineage: Eukaryota > Metazoa > Arthropoda > Insecta > Hemiptera > Cicadidae > Magicicada > Magicicada septendecula. Next base: position 515,404,730 of record CM068368.1, on the reverse strand, counting down.
TGTCGGACGTATTTAAAGTATGCAGTAATTCGACACGCCAGGAATGGAAAAAATGCCGTATTTAACATGTTCAATTAAGTCTACGCCTGTATATTGTCCGTTTTCAACACATCACTTTTTGAAAGTTTTTGCAATTATGGTAGAATTGATGTTCGAACCAGCATTACATTAAATGCGTAAGTTTCGTACCTTATTTTTGTGTAAATTAATTTTTTATTACTTATTGATAACAATCGTAATTAACTTCAGTTTATATAACTTAGTTATTTTTGCATTTACTGAAATAGGCCTAATATTATATCAACACACGCCTCAATCTGCAATTCTTCCGATGGCATTGTATGAATTGAGAAATGTATTTTGTAACGTGCGAATTTCATTTTAAATAACTGTATATAATTATTTTCATTCATTCGTGTCTGAACCAGAGTTTACTGACACAAGTAAAATACACACGTACACTGAGATCACCCTTATTCGTACCACAATTCCTGTCTCTGCCGGCAAAACCACACGCACGCCTTGAATACTACACACACGCACACACACACACACACACACACACACACACACACACACATAGAGCTTACAATTGACAGATGTTTCCGACAGGCTACGGCCTGTTAACTGCCTGTATGTTTTTGTGCACTACTTAAAATTATTTGTAATAGTTTCTACATTAATTATTTACAAAAATATTGCCATGGGTAAATATGCAAATATATGTGTTGTTCCTGTATACCTATATATGTATTTAACATAGCCTATAGGAATCTCTGAAAACCAGTAAACTTATCTAATCATTTTCATCATACCGTTATATATTTATTTCCACTATGAATTCCATATACACAATATAGAAAGCATATATATTTCGGTTATGCTGTTAGCGTTTTCCCTTTTGCCTGAAAGACTCTGTCTACCTTTCATCACAAATAGTTATATATTAAAACTTTGTAAACCGACAGCGTAAAAGATGGTAATATTTGGACACTGACAACTCATGAAGAAATTTTGTTCAATATTAGTAAGATATTTTTGACTAGTAAACCAAAGTTTAAAAGAATTAATTAACAACACAATATAATAAATTTTTCAAAACTGTTTTCATTTTCTTCTTTCTAAATATAAAAAAAAAGAAGTGTCGATAAGAAAAGGGAAGGAAGTGGCCTCAATTATGGGGAGTTTTTATAGGAGATGTATTTCAGGGCAAAATTGTGGGTGATACGGCGGATGGTGAATGTGCTATCGGAGTGGTTTGTATAACATATCTAAATAAACAGTAGATTCGTAAACCAATTTGTAACAAAGGATTAAAAACAGTTGGTGTGACGACCTTGAATCATCTATCCCATATGTTACACCTCAAAATTACACGCCGATAAAGTGAAGGAAAATGAAATTTTCTAAGTCTTAATCAAGATGAAGCAACTGCCCTTCATTGTTTCAATATCATATTTGCACTCTCCGCTATTTTATTCGAAGGAACGTCGGATCTACGGTTTAACATCAGTACTGGTGTACTTAGAAATAGTTTTGAAACAATACTACACTACGTTTATTATTGTTAACCTTCTTATACAAATTATAAAATAACTAATAAATTCAACTGAAATGAATATATCTCTAAGGTTAAAAGATATATATAGTTCAACGATACAAATTATACTAATACTGTAATACGTTGTATATGTAACTACTACTACTACTCTCCACCAATACAGCCCATGGTGAGCCTTGGCCTCCGCTACGACCCGTCTCCACTCATCTCTGTCCACTGCCTTCAGTCTCCAGTTCCTAATGCCCATCTTTCTTAGATCTTCTTCCACATCCTGCTGCCATCTTCTTCGAGGCCTTCCTCTTCTTCTTTTGCCCAGTATCGTTCCACTTAATATAGTTTTGGGCATCCTCGTAACATTCATACGGAATACGTGTCCCAGCCATCTATTTCTAGCTGATTTTATGTGTCTCACCAGGTCTTGTCCACCAATCAACTCATTTATTTCACCGTTATTTCGGATCCTATACATATTCCCTTCCTTCACCGGTCCAAATATCTGTCTCAAAATTCTTCTTTCAAAGAATACGTTGTATAAGTAAAGTATACCAAAATGAAATAGGAAAAATGTATGAAAACTGTTGTACGGTTTTAACCTCTCGTACATTATCTGTTCGAGACTTCGATACATAACTATCACCTGATTTAAAGTGAAGAGAAACGAGATCACTATGTACGTTGGTGTAATGTATTGGTTTTTATGTTGCCAGCACGGACAGGAATACATGACGCATCCAAAACTACGTATAAGTTTTTGGTAGCTTGGCAAAGCCTAATTACTGCATGCGAAAACGGCGTATATCATCATGTTTTGCAGAAAATTACTCGCCCATGAACTCGCAGTAGTGCGAATTCGTGAACGTATAAAGCGACAGTGTAATTATTTGTTAATTACTTTGGCACAAATAAGAATGGGGTTATTTAAAATACTCTCATGAAATGAAAACTGTCACGACGAACACTTATTCTTCCATAGACGATGAAAGTCTTCCAAGATTTTCTAAATAATTTTCATATCGTGAAAGTGACTCCAAGCCTCTTGTAACAATCACTGACAAGCCCAGTAGTTCTCAATTTTTGACAGGTTTGTAACCCAGGACTATATAACTACATACGCCAGACTGGTAAACCATATGCTCCAGCATACACAATCAAATCGCCACGAATGTACGTCGCGTGTTCCCCGAGTAACTCTTATTATGGAAAACTCGGACAAGGCTGAACCTCTCTCTCTCTCTCTCTCTCTCTCTCTCTCTCTCTCTCTCTCTCTCTCTCTCTCTCTCTCTCTCTCTCTCTCTCTCACACACACACACACACACACAAGCACACGCGATCGTCGGAAGGACCACTATGGACACAAACACCAGAGTAGAGAAATCTACACCATCCTGTTAACTAAACTAATTAAATACAAAAGGTAATAAGACACAGAAAATAGTAACGATTCTGTAGAAAACATATAAATACATAAATAGTTTGTGTAAACTGTAAATTGTAAAATTAATTTAACATTTTCATTCAGGAATATAAAGTAAGGAATTTGATATAAAAATTTAATGATAAGCTTTGCATTCAAATGCTTTTACCTGTACATATTGTTTTTGTGGCACATTATTGCTATTAGAAAGATGTTTTTTGAAAACCAATATCATCAGAATGTTAAATTGTTAGTAAACTTGTAGATTGTCAATTGTAAAAATTCCCTAATATCTGTGCATAGTGAAAATTCCCTTACCGAATGTAAAATAATAATTATTTTATTATTTTATGGTAAGAGGATATCAATCTGAGGTTTATAAATGTAAGTTATTTAAATGTTAATTAATACATACTGTGATTAAAATATATGCAAACTTTTGAGAAGGGGCACTGATTTTTAAAATTGTCACATTTGTTTCTACGTAAAACGCAGTTTTAATGTTTTTAATTTTATCTTAATTAGTTTATTTTACGATACTCTCTCCTCTCTATAGAAATAATCTGTAAATGTAACGTATCATTTGATCGTAACTCAAATAAGCTCAAATTCCTCTGCCTGGTTGGGTATGTAAATATATTAGAGGTACGTTCAACATAACGTCGCAGTATACGCGTACATAACATGGTTTTCAGTAATGTTAAAATAAAATATCAACCATTTACAACAGCAGAAAAAGTAATTAAAAGTTATTTGTAAAAAAGAGAAGAACGCGTACGACAAAAACTAAAAAATAAATATTCTTCCAATAGGATACAATACTAAGTTTAGGATAAAAGTTAGTAAACTAAACTTAGGAAAGTTTGGTACTTAGGAAACATAGTAAAGTTAGGAGAAAAATTGTAAACTACTTTCTTCCTGGAAATGTTTAATAATATATCCACAACAAACTTTTCTACTCGTCTGCGCCAGACTACTATGAGACCTGGTAAGAATTTAGGCTTATTTGAACAGTTTGAAAAATATTGTAGTATATGTTTATTACCATTTCGTATGGAGTTGCATTACACGAGTTGAAACAAACAATATGCAACGAATAACACCATGAAAAGACGGATGTACAAAAACGATCGGATAACACGACATTTATACAGGCTTCTCCTTGCATCCCAAACGAGGAAACAGACGTACGACCAGAAAAATGGAGATGACCTAATTTTTATGAAAATGTAAATAGATTGCAAGCCACTGGATTTAACTAAGAATAACAGAATAGTTTCTGAAAAAAATTTCTTAAATATTAATCTTATGTAAATGAAGTACGTATTTTTTATCTGCAGGCTTATATAAAAATTTTGGCATACATGTGCAAGTATTCTACAGCCCATGGCGTATCTCGCTTTATCTAGTCATGCTAATAATAATCGTGTAGCTTTCTATTTGGCACGGTGTTTAATAAGTTAACTTGTCACTATCCTCTTGGAAGTCACCTCTTTCTCCTTCCAACCAGCATGTATTGCCATATTCTTTTGGCCAATTTTATTATCCATCCTCTGGGTGCCATACCACATAAGCTGTTTCTGGGCTACAGCGTCCAGGATATTCCCGTCGTCCGCATGATACTTCTGATTTTCTCGGTAGTTTATCCTTAAAATTTCATATGATCTGTGGCAATAATTTATCCCCGTTGCCTTTGAACGGTTTCAATACCGTATAAATTACGGAAACATAAAAGTTGGTTTAGACTGTTTAAAATCTTGCGTTGAAATTACTCTTATAGTAATGGCCTTTCGTTTATAGTATGTAGGCACGTTTTAGTCTTTAGCAAGTTAAACAGTACACGAATTAAAAAATAAAAAGATATTCCAAAATACATTTAAATGCTTAAAATAAAAATAAATAATTTGGGGAAGAGATTAAATAATGTATATAAATTTGTCTTTACACAATACGCGTGTTATCTTGTAACTAAATGTTAATTATTATTCCGGCAGCGGTATAAATAAAAAAAAATATTTTCAAACAAATAACTAATATTCTTCCTATAGTCATGTTAATTCACATAAAATTTCACAGAGACTTTATTTTACTAAATTTTACATATCTGAAAACCTGCCTTTCTCATCAGATATTGTGATTATTGTGAAGATGACATTATTACATGATTTTGTTTATCTTCTGCTATGCAATAATACAGTGTGACAGTAGTGTTTTTGCTGTAAAGATTAAAGTTAATTAATTTAGCTGGTTCATTAAAATTGTTACACGTGGAGTTAGTAGTAATGTTTGATAATATATATGTATCAGTAAAACGTGTTCAAATTTAAATTCTGTTTTAATTAGGGTAGTATTTTTGGTTTTTCTAGATCCAAATGCGGTTTTTCAGACTGAAGTAGAAAAACTGTACTTTCCACGTGTGTCCAAAACCTTACTAATGAATGACTATTACATGTTACACAATTTTTGTCTTGCAACAATAAATTATGGTATTACCAAAGATACAAATTGTTTGCATAGTTTGTGACCTAAACAGAAACAACGGTAACATATTATCTCCTTCAATTTCAATAAAATATTTTGAAGATGGTTTTTTCATTTGATTCATGAAGAGGACACTACATTTTTGATATTTTTGTGCATTAGTACTTGGTACAGTTTTCATATGGTTTTCTGCATGTTATGCACAATTAAGTTAGAATTATTTGAAAGTAGGTGTAGAATTTTGTATTACTGAACATTAACGTAACTGCCTGCATTAGCAAACCTTCCACTTTGTTCCCAACACGCACACAGGTATATTTAAACTTCCAGTGGTATGTGTGCAGAAGGCACGAGAAAGGGTGTGTAATTGTATTACACACTTCGTATACAGAAACAACAGAATTGCCTTGCAATAATACATTAGGTGTGATATACTGAATCCAATTATAAAGCAAACACATTCTTTCTCATTAGCAGAGGGGAGAGAAGAGTTAGCGAATGTGATAGAGAACATTAGAAACGCAACAGCCTACATAATCGTATCAGAATAAATAATTTAGTCTGGAAGAAACTATGGCAGTATCATAATGATTCAGATATTTTCTCTATGAATAAATCTATTTATATTGCTATTATCATAATTACTTCCCGATTTTGACTATTAATATTATAACTAAAATAGTACTGAATTAGACTTGAGTAAAGGGTTGATAATCCTTACTAATATATGTTGTGGTTATGGGGAAAACCGATTTCAAATGATATATATATTTTTCAGGCTTTCGAACATAATACATTTTAAAAAAATACAGTGCACTTATGTATTTTTATTGATGAGTTGTAAAAAGAAACACAAAGTCTGGAAAGTCTGCAGAAGTTCAGTAAATATCGGATTATTGCAAATTGTAAAGGCACAAGTTAAAAATGTATTAAGATTGTTTATAAAATTATTGAAAAAATTTGGATAATAATATTGTAGATTTACCAACTACAGGAAATAGTAAAATGTCAACCCAGCTTGAATTTATGGAAGCCTGTTTCAAATTTTGAACATTGATTTAACACTAAAATTTTGGTTTTACTTCATATATAAGCTTAGAACACGAAAAATGACAGAAGACAAAAAAAAATTGACCCTGAGTATTATTTACTACTTTCCGTTTATAAAAGACTAATTACAGTACAATATCATATAGTACTTGCTGAAGTATGCTTATTATAAAAAGTTCAATTATAAAGAGTACTAAAGCGTATTAATTCAGTAAAATAAATTGTGAACTACGCACTAATGCTAGCAGACGTAAGAGATTGTATACAATCTAATTTACTTAAATCAAGCAATCATTTTATATGGATGTACAACAAAAGAATATCCTTCTAATTCTGTTTGCATTATTTCGCTTTGGAATATTTATTGTAGGTTTGCCGACGTTCCCCACTTATGATTAGAACGTTTAATAATAGTACTCAGTGAAGTTGTTCTCGCCTAATCACCTATGGTCTTTTATCTTAATGATTCTTTTTTACATATTCAGTGTTCTCTCTACACAAAACTTCACTAGTAATTCATTTTTACGTATTTGGACACTTAATTTTTCCCTACTAAAACTACAATTCTGCTTACAAATTATGTTTAAAATTAAGTCAATATTCAGTAATGCCAAATATTCTAATACATGTTATGTAAGTAGATTTTACAATAAAAATAAAAATGTTTCTGTTCCAGGCTACCGATGTAGGTTTCAAAGACACTCATTCTTGGAGCGTGTATTCCTCTGATGTGAGAGTAAGATCAGAAGTCTTTGTTTATATTTCATCTATACTTGAACATTAGGGTACAGTTGAAAATATTGTTTAAACATTTGAACAATGTTTTACAAGTTTACAAAGAATTTACAGGCTACAGGCAACTTAATATTCCGCAAAATAATGTAAGATTCACATTACTTTTCCACGGGATCCATTCCGTGTGCAAAAAATTCAACAGCTTCAGCCAAAAGATTATACTGAGCGACTGAATTTTTGTAAATAGTTGAATAGGTCTACGAATGGTTGTGTAATTTCCCAGCTACTGCTTACATATACAGCTACTATTACTAACAATATCAACAATTTGCATTGTTTGTGACAAGACAATGTATATGCTAGTGTGGATTTGAAACTCTGGCATAGATTTTTAGCCAATGTGTGGTGTACAATAACCTGCTCAGTCATATCAAAACATCGCACTTCAAGGACAAAGCTACTACGAATAAGATTTTTGGTTTTAGCAAGTGATGCCAATATGCTGCTCAAAGTAAACAAATTTAATTAAAAGTAATTTAAATATAGCCTTATCTTATACAGCACATTTTCTCCTTTGGGACGCTAGTAGTATTGTAATTTTTCAAAGTCGGTAAAACTTGCTTTACGTAGTGTTTCATGCACGTACACCTTACGGACAACAAAACAAATGTTGTGTTTTGTGAACAAAACAAACTACGTTTTTCTCTGGATTAGAATCAACACACTTTCATCAGCATTTTGATTTTCAGAGTCGAAACTCTGTAACTTTCATTTTCTTTAACTAGCGTTGTTTACAATAATTTTCTCGGAATTTAACTGTCTACAGATATTATTCAAACAACATCATATAGTTGTTTATTGCCAATTTAACAATTGTGTAGAGCACAAAAATTAAAAAATACGCTCTTTATGTATGCAGATTTCTTAGCATTCTTCGAGTCACGTGTCTGGGACTATTGTTGTCTGGGACTATTGATGCAAAACAACAACTAATTGCCACTTGAAGTACTACTTTTTCTATTTTGCTTCATAGTTTTCTGTTTTATCACCGTAAAATAATTGTGGGCAAAATTTTCACCTAACGTAACTTGATAAAACATGTTCTGACATGTTCCACTTTTCCTTTTTTTAAGTTCTAGAATTACCTCATGAAATATTAACGTTTTCAAGCGGACACTCTGTATATGTGATTCGTAAGTATAATAATGTTATTAAAATAACCCTGAACTCCTTTATTTTTTCTTGACGAAACAATTTGGTTTTCTTTCACTTCCCCTTTTTCTATTCTTCATTATATAAGGCCTAAGTCTCAGTTATATAAATAACTGTTCTATTGTTTTTCATAGTAAGTTTTCTTCCTCAGATTCTAAACATATATTCGTATTTATAGCTCAAGTTGTACGATATACTTAAAACGTTTCGAGTCACGTTAATGAGAATGAGGTTCTATTGCACTAACCAAAGTAATACTAAACCAATTCTCTCACACTAGACCAAAAAGTACACTACTTGCATGCGCATGCACGCACAAAATACGATTTAGTTTTCTACATTGCATGTAACAGGGTGACGCAATATATATATATATATATATATATAATTAGAATATAAACTTTTTTCTAACACTTAATGAGGTTATGCCTCTCAATGAAACATAAAATAACCGTGACTATAGTCGACCCAAATGATAGGAGTTTTCTGTGATGCAAAATGTAAACTTTATCTTTGTTATTCGACATTCATGAATGATTTTTATATAATATAAATTGTTTGTCCAAAGCATCCATAATTCTTCTGGACAACTAGAATTTCTATAAAAGATAGCTGTCCATCCTTCTCTTTTCTTTTACAATAAACACAGTATTCCTGTTTGTGTGTTTTGTTTAGATAGTTAATGACCCGTGTAACCAAATGTCCAAGGCAGCATCATGTGTCTGATCTGCAATGTTTGTTTCAATACAAATGGTGCAAACGCTTGTTAGTTTCCATAAACAATTGTCTCTACTATTGGTGAAAGAGTAGACCCAATGGTTATCCTTTAGTTCGGTTGTATGTTTCTGTCTTAAAATAATGATACATTTATGTGGGTTGTTTAGAACGTGCGCGTATAAATTTTTGGAAAACTATGCTGTCATTAAAATCTGTTCTTTCCTCTCCCAAAAGTTTGCAAAATTCCCCAAATTTTGGGCTTTAGCGACTTGCTAATTGTATGTGCATGTGGGAGGGAGACTTTAAAGTAAACGTATAATGATATTATAGTCGATTTGAGTTAAAGTTGAGATTAAAAAAGGTAAATTGAAAAAACGGTGTACAGTAGGTTCACTTTTATGCAACAAATATACTGGTACATCTAAAGTAATACAACGAAGTAAAGCACAAACACTGACAATAAAGGAAGCAGAATAAATGTAGCTGAAATAAAATTTCTAAGGAAAGTAGAAGAACGTCAACGTGAGCTGAAATAGTAGACATAAGAAGTTTTCATAGAAGCGTTAATGATAAAATTGATGATACGAAACGTACAAAAAGACAAGTATTAAAAAACACAAAAAGAGGGCCAAAAATTTAATCCTAATGGAAAACTCCTCTGCGGAGTGTATGAAACAAGGAAAGAAGCAACAGACTTTAACAAAAGAAGAAGATCAAGAAAACATGGTAAATAGATATAAAGCAAACTGCTCAATATGTACGTTGATGGGAGGAGATTAACAAATTGTACTAAACAGGAAGCAGTGTAAACAATAAATTAACAGAGTAATTTTATATCTCCGTATAATCTATCTAGCCTTATGTTAAATTATAATTAATGTTATTATTACTATTATATTAAGGTAAAATTCTTTCTAATAAAAGTCCACCCTTAATTTTTATGAAGGTAATGTAATCTTTTTAAATAAGTTTAAAAAATATTGGTTTTTTATCATCTAAATATGTTATTTTGTACTTACAAAAAATGTAATCAAGAGTTAATAAGCGAAGATTTAAAAATTGGATTTATAAAACATTTCATCGTCACAATAGCCTAACATAAGTTTTTGTGTAATTGGGGTAAGTTTAGTTCACGACTGAAACAAGACTTTCTAATTAAAACTGTAAATGAAGGCTTATTCTCTAGCAGCAATCGGAAAACGGGGGCGCCTAGCATTGCATGGTCTGAAGCCTACGCTCGTGTACATAACTGTTAATATGAATGAACATTTTTCTTAATAACTTTGTAATCCTTTTGCAAAAAACGGTAGCTTTATATATCCACTGCTTACAATATATTAAAATGTATTAAAATGTCTTTTAACAGGGAGTTTTTTTTTTGCTGTACAGAAATAAAGTATCTAATCCAAACATACTGTTGGCACTAATGTCGTAAAATTTCATCGAAACCAAACCAAAAAAATGCAGTGTGGTTTCTTGCACTAAGTCACTTGACAAATGCATTTTTATATTAAAGTAATTATTTATCAACTATGAAATTAATCCAAATGGAAAGTTGTATATAAAATATCATAACATTGATTCATCTTAGCCACAATAGGTTTGCAAAGTGTCCTCCTTCATTTCAATGGACAAATTGAACCTTTCTAGCACAGAAGCACATTAGCGTCAGTAATGTTCTCGTATGAGAATTTGTCACATTCAGACGTTATATGTTCTTTTAAATGCTCGAGATCCCAACTTTTTTCTGAGTAAACTCTGTCTTTTATTATTTCTTGCACTAATAAATCTACTGCGCTGAGATCTGGTGAACACACAGGCCATTCAGTAGTAACGGCCATTAAATTTATCATTTAGGAACTTTGTATCACAATGTTGCCGTAGTGAGGAGATGCTCCATCCGATTGCCTTATTACGTTTTTACAAAGTGGTTGTAGGTTTAAAAATACAGAACTGTTTTCCAGTTCAATCATTACTTCATACAACGTTTTAAGGTAATTTTCAGAATTAACAGTTTATTTATAAAAATACGGTCCTCTAAGACCACCAGCAAAGATTCCTGCCACACAGTCACACCAGGAGCATTCAGTTCAGTCTGCATAACTAAATGTAGGTTTTCAGAATCCCATTACACACAATTGTATCTATTCACCCTACCGTCCAGTTTAAAAATTGACTCACCGCCCTACAAAATGGTTTTGTAAAAATTGTTGTCAGGTTCTTGTCGTATTACGTACCACTCGCAAAATTCTGTACGCCTATCAGGATCATCTTCATTGATACCTTGAAGTAAGGTAGGGCGGCTTCAGCCCTAATGTTTTCAGCATCATTCGAAAGCTTGTTCTTGATATAACATGTTCATTGAATGTTTTTCGTGTTGATTTTGACGGAGATTGTACAAAACTTTGTGCTACAGCCATACGATTTTCTTCTGTAGGCCTACCTGATCGAGGAAGATCCTCTACAAACCCAGCCTGTTCAAACCAGTTTTTATTCATCTTAAAAAGTGGATGTCGAGATGGAGATACAGTGTTTGGACAACGCTGCACAAATAACGCAATCACATCTTTGTAATTGTGGTCATGTAATAACACTTTTGGATTATAAAAACAGATTCTCTCTGATAAATTTCTATTCATGATAACCTAATTAATAATGTGACCCAGATTACAGATTAACACGATTAAATGCACTAAAAATCACTTCTTACATCGTATAATTAACCAAGTTTACGTAACCTCAAAAACCTGTTTTTATTATGACAGGTACAGTACTACTCAAGTCAATGGAGAACTGAATAACTGGTAGTGTCCAGTAACTACGGCCCACTCTGCGTTAGTGAGTGCGATTTACTGTGTAGCGAATTGTGTTTATTTTACACTCTCTCCGATAACCATTATTTCCAATTTATTGACGTATTGTGTGGATTAAAAAATTAAAATTTGATACAAAGTAGTTAGTAGATTTTAATACATGGCTTTAACGATTTCTTCCTTTTTAAGTTTTTGTTCTTGACTGTATTAAAAGTATTAAAATTATTTTGTACTTTAAACTATTAAAAAGTTTTCAGTTAGAAAATGAAACTTCCATCCAGTTTCTTCTACATCTGGTGATATGCACGTTCTTAGGTACACACACATACAAACCCCCAAATACGGTAAGAATATGTATGAATACAATATACTCGTGGTCAACTGGACGGAGTATGGAGAAGCGCGCCAGCCAGTACCTCGCGGTTGATCACCGAAATATTCCTTTGTAACCATGGTTGTAAGTTTGTAATTAACTTGAAGTTTCGAATGTCTGGAAATCCATTTATTATTTAGACAATGGGTGGGAAAATTAAAAATGTCAATATTTGGTTATCGAGTACCTTCCTCTTTGTTTGGTCTACGAAACATTTATTGCAATCCGGATTTCTATATTGTATATTTCATTTTGAAAGAGAACGGGCTATTCGTTTTCAGGTTTTATCGTATCTCTTACTGCTAAAAATGGTGTGTCGGACTTACACCCTTTTCCAGTTACCTTAAAGTGTAAGATACTGGAAAACTGAATCCTTAATGTTCTTTTTCTTTTCCGTGAAGAAAACCGTGTATAAGCCAGTGTCATTTGTATACACATTATAATTCGAAGCCATAGTTACTGACAGTAGAATATAAGCAGCTTTTATGCACTGTATGAAAATTTCTGACTGAGAAATAAAGGGCTTACTTAAAATATGCAGCCGAAAATTTTGCTGTAAAACTGTAAATGCAGAAGCAAAGCTGTAAATAAAACAAAAGTTAAATACATACATATTGAGTGTTAAATACATCTTGAGTATCAGCAATGATATCTTGGTTAGTCATGAAATGATGGAAGTTCAATTGTCAATAGCAAATAAGTAGTTTAGTAAACGTTTAGGGTAATGAAATATGGAAAAACGTAATTAAATACATATATGTACTCAAACGAAAGGCAAAATTACTACAGTTACAATACTTTAATATTACTCATTCAAGCCTGTAATCAAGGGGTCCTACAAAAAAATCTCCTTAATATTTAAGCGATGAATTAATATGATTTATTTTGTCCAGTGATCTTGTAAATAAATACTTTTATCTAGTTTACTAAAAAATTAGGAAGAAGAGCGACTTTGCAAACCAGAGTTACATCCAACATCTTGTGTACAACAAAATAATAAAATTTTTCAAAATCTTTTCTTAAAATTTTCATGAATCTAGATAGTTCTGAGAAGTTGTGTTTACTTCATAACCAACGCTAGAACATTCACGTTAGCGAAACGTCAGAGCCAAAGTGTTAGTTTACGTCAGTCGTTTCCTATAATGTGCTAGTGCTACAAGGTATAAACATGTGCTAAAAAAACATCTATGCAGTGTTCCGTAAAAGAGCTTTACCGACTAAATGTTTTATGTGTAGCTTCATGGTGGCATGAAAGCAGAAATATTTACACGTAACTAAAATGTGGGTTCGTTGCAAACGCTTGCTACTGGTTGTGAAGCGTTTGTATTTTCGTTCAACTATGCAAAGCACGGCAGCATGATATGTATGTGGCTTAATGTATTCTAACGTAACCCACGTCTGACTGTATGTTACTAGAAGAAAAATAAACGTGATAAAGTTAGCAGTAACTTATTACAAGAAACATTGTTTTATTTGATGTTTATTATTTGTAGCCAATATGTACTTTTACAACTTGCATTGCTTTCAAAAAGGTATTACTCTGTTTTAACTAGGAAACGGGCTATTTACGCGGTATCTCCAGAAAGTAAGTTTCGATAAGGTAGTAAAGAAACAAACAAAATAATTACAAAACATTTTTATTGCTGTTTTAAATTACACCAGTTTAACTATTTTTCTACATAGTTTAGTCATTTTTGAAACATTTTTCATAGCAAAGCAATAGGCATTGTATACCTTCGTCGCAGAAATTTCCCGCCTGTGTTTTGAACCATGCATTAACAGCTTGTTTGACATCGTGATCGTTGTGAACTTCTGGCGACAAAAGAAGGATTTAAGGTTCTTGAAAAATTTGCTTCGTGCGAGATCTGGGTTGTACGGCGGATGACCATACTGTTTTCAGTCGAAGGTTGTGAGGTTGTGTTACGTTGCAGTGGCAATGTGTGGGCGGCCATTGTCATGAATAATCGCAATGTCCGCATTGTCATGAATAATCCAAAATGTCCACGTTGCTTATTCTGGATCGCGCTACGCAGTTCCATAAGTGTTTTGCATTAGAAATCCAAGCAGATTGTGCGGCCTTGAGGCATGAAATCGATAAGCAGAACAACTTTTATGTCCCAAAAGACTGTACACATGATTTTTCGAGAGGTAAACGTTGATTTGAGTTTTCCTTTGCGGCGACAAAGCGTATACCGGTACCTCCAAACAGTGGCTTAATGTTTTAATTTAGAAGTTGCGTGTGATACCCGTGTCTCATTCCCGGTGACTATACGGCTCAGTAGTCATCCCCTGACTGTCTGAATCGTGTCAAAAAAGTCAATGGACTTTCCAACCCTTTCATTTTGGTTGTTCTATAAGCATCTTTGGAAATCAGCGAGCACACAATTTCCAGTAGTTCAGTTTGTGAGACACAATTTATGAAGAAGTGAACAAGAAATTTCTGGAAAACGCAAGGAAAGCGAGGTCATCAACGACCTTCTCTACAATGGCCCGCATCAAGTCATTCACTAAAGACGGTCGCCCACTCCGTTCATCGCCGTAAACATTTTCACTTACTTCATTACAACGTCATACCCCTCTCCGTACCATCGAATTGCTTATCGCTCCTTCTCCATAAACATCGAAGATTTGACGGTGAATTTCAATGGTTTTAATGCCTTGTGCATCCAACAAGCGAGTCACACGCGGCGGGTCTTGGATTTCTTCGACATTATAAACACGTCCAGCGAAGCTTACTCAGTGCACAGTTGTTTAAAAATGCATTGTGCTTTGGCAACCAATGAACAAACTCGCTGCCCGTGCGCAAAAGCGTGACGGCATCGACACCGCGGCAATATCTCAAAACGGAAGTTACCTTGTGATATCCCTCGTGCTATGTTCTCATTTCTAGTTTTCAAACTGATTCCCCGGGAACCATTTTGCTGAGGCTCCTATCTAGAGACATACATACACGTTTTCAACGACACTTTATTATTTCTAACCAAATGGTACTACCAGAGTAGAAGTAGAATTTATTATTTCTTAACTAAAAATGAACTTTTTCATGTGAAAACTTACTGATTTTATTGGACGCGTTTCGGCTTACGTATCCGCCTTCTTCAGCTTTGGTAACAGACTGCCAGCATTTTGTAACGGTTGTGTGGAAGGTGAAGTGAGGGTGGGGTGTGGAGGAAGGGGATTGGCGCGGGGATTCAACTTACTGTTTGTTTTCTGTATAATTGTGTCAAAAAGTGTATGTGATTTATATTGTAATTGATCGTTGAGTATGTTGTTTGGTTGTGTTGTGTGGTGTTTATATATTTCGTATTGTTCAGTTGTGTTGAGTTTTCGACCTTTGGGTATGTAATGTAAAATTTCAAGATTAGTGTCTATGAAATATCTTGAAATTTTACATTACATACCCAAAGGTCGAAAACTCAACACAACTGAACAATACGAAATATATAAACACCACACAACATAACCAAACAACATACTCAACGATCAATTACAATATAAATCACATACACTGTTTGACACAATTATACAGAAAACAAACAGTAAGTTGAATCCCCGCGCCAATCCCCTTCCTCCACACCCCACCCCCACTTCACCTTCCACACAACCGTTACAAAATGCTGGCAGTCTGTTACCAAAGCTGAAGAAGGCGGATACGTAAGCCGAAACGCGTCCAATAAAATCAGTAAGTTTTCACATGAAAAAGTTCATTTTTAGTTAAGTGTTAGTGCTGTGAAAGAAGAGATGAATAATCAAGACAACAATTTATTATTGTGTTTACTTTAAAACTTGTTTGTTTACCATTTGTTGCAAATGGAGTTCTTGACCGTAATCCGTAATAAACAAAAGTGGCCTGGTAACTGCATTAACTGTGTGTCGTATGTCAACACTGCTTGGAATGTACTGCTTGTACAGAGTTTGCTGTAGAATGTGGGTATTTTGCCTGTAGTAATTTAACCACCCACTTTGGAGTATTTAGTAACGATTCAGAAAAAACACATTGAAATTAGAAACGACTTGTTTATTTTTATTTTGCATTTATTTCTACAGATATTGTTGATAAAACAAACTTAGAAAATGTTGTTCAGAAATCTGAGACTATTGACTATTGACGTCTACCATCGTTCCAACCTTAAATATCCAAAACAACTTCCGATTCTCATATCTGCAGTCATCTTCAGGCAAGGTAACAAAATTATAAAGAAATATACTTAAAAGTAAATATCAAAACAGAATAAAGCATTTTTTCATTACTTTAAGCCATTATGCATTTTAACACAATTGATTCTGAATGTCAGCAACTCTTTACAGTGAAGGGCGATTGTAACATGCGCACGTTTTAGATTTGTAAGTGTAAAAATGTAACATTATATTAAGAAATACTGTGCATTAGCGTGAACTCTGAAAATGTTTACAAAATGACAGTGTTTAATTGTTTTAATTGTTTAAAAATAAATGTTTAAAAATAAAACTAAATGCGTAATTACACGTGGCTTTCTAAAATTGATTGCTAAAATAGAATTTTCACAATGTGAGTTTTTAAAGTGATCTTACAACCTGAAAGTTTTGCCAAAATTGTAATATGGTCATACAGTTTAGTACTTTGTTGTTCTGTTTCCGCATCCAACATTAACATACCCACGTCTGACTGTATGTTACTAGAAAAAAATAAACGTGGTAAAGTTAGCAGTAATTTATTACAAGAAACATTCTTTTATTTGATGTTTCTTATTTGTAGCCAATATGTAGCTTTACAAATTGCATTGCTTTCAAAAAGGTATTACTCTGTTTTAGCTAGGAAACGGGCTATCCAACACTACTCTTTTCTGTTCTTGTCGAATCTTCTTTGGCCATCGTCACTTGTTTGACTGAATGACTTGCCTGTCCCTCGAGCTCAGTTATGCAAAACGTTACCTAATCTTGGCCTATCCTTAAGATATTCTCACTTTAATTCACATAGGCAGTCACTAGATCTGCGCCAAGAGGAGCGTGAATAAGGATTCTGAGCGTGAAAAGGAGTCTTTCCATTCGTAAAACTTGTTCTAGTTGACCGTCTCTAACTTCATCAGTAAATATCTGCACAGCAAACGGCATCCACCAGTCCTTTAGGATAGAGTAGTCCCATGAGTTTAGAGATACTTGCTTTAAATTCTTGAAGAACCTTTCTAGAACGCAGTCGTCTTGCTCTCGACTGGGAGGGCAGTACACATCGCGTAGATGCTGATCACCATACTGTAATTCTAAGTTTTTAATTAATTTAGCATAGGTGTTCTGGCTTTCATGCGGTACTTTGTGTAGTAGCTCCAAGGTGGTTGCTTTCAAAGCAAGGACGATGACATTGCTGAAATTACATTCTTATTTTCTGTCTAATTATCTGTTTAGAAACCGGCTCAAATTGCCAATGAATGCTTCCATTAAATGTTGAGAACTTGATATTGATATGAACTGACCTTATTCAGGCAAAGTGACTTATTCTATTATTTTATTTCTGTTCCTGTCTTATTTCTTATCGGTACACTTGTTTCGTAGTGTATTGCTGTAATTTCGTTAATTGTTTTACTTCAGTTTTTAATTGTTGTTTTATATTCTGCTTCTTTCTTTCTGCTCTGCTCTCTGTCGATCTTCTTTATTTTGTCATTTCTCTGCTTTCTCTGCTTCCTGCTTACGTTCATCTCTTTCTCGTTCCCATATCTGCAGTATCAGCACTCAGATAGCTTCCATCATCTGACATATGCGTTTTTGCAAATCAATTAACACGCACACTAAACTCTTCTACTAACTGTCCTATGCTTCCACTGTTAAAATGTCCTATACCACGACCAAATATTATTACGGTGGCAGGACGAATCGTAGTATTTCAACAGTGACAACATAGCACTAGAAAGCATAGATGATGCTTTAATTTTAGGACTTCAATTTTAATTTAAATAAATATAACAACAGTAACCGCACTAATAAAACAATCCTTCTAGCTTACGTTTGACTGACACAGTAATGTAACGCACACTAAAAATGTCACTTATATAATAGTGCCGCACTAAATAATACAAGTCACCAATTAAAGTTGACGCACACCATAGTCCATAAGTCACAATAACAAAAACTCCGACAACGTAAGTTACACCAAATCCCAGATATAAACTAAAATAACTCCGCTTCAGTATCCTTGCTTATACACCGACTGTGACGTATTATGAATAACCTAGATACCGGTAGAACAATGACCAACGTCTGGAAAGAGTTACTGGAAGGATCTAGATTCTAGATATTTCGTAATTCTACAGTTCACACAGCCTGTGGAAAACGTCGCGTAGATACACGAGCTCTCTGTCTTTTCAACAAGGCAGTATTCTGTTTTGTCTTAGGGTTCATTAATAACTCCTATCCACTCCAATGCTTTAGGAATATTACGTCAGTCGGTTTTAATTTCATATTGTTATTAACCATTCAGATTACCGAAAGTTAAAAAGATTTTAGGTTTTATATAATTTTTGTAATTAAAATTTTTACTAAATTAGGTCAACGTAAAGTGTAGGCTAGACTTACATAATTGTGTTCTAGCAGTTAAATCCTTCTTCTGGTGCAATGCTCTTTTCGTATCAAAACTGAATAATTAGTATTCAACATCCTCACTTTTTACTGGAATATTCCTCTTAGTTTTCCGATTGCATTGTTTTAGTTGCTTAGTCGCATTCCTATTATGCCATTACTTATCGATCAGAAGACTTCAGTGTCAGTCATGTTCTTCAACCACTAATATGATGACGAGATCACCAGAAGTGTCTTCTTCACAACTGTCTTTACATTTATTGTCATTAATTGTATTCTACGATTCCTAGAGAAGTTGGGTTTAGCTTAGCGGTAAGAAAGTGGATTCGGCTCAAGAAGGAGAAGACAATCTAACACCGTCTGCTTTGTGTAAGAGTAATACAAGAGTACTAAGGTCGGTAGGCCATGGTAAAAACACGACATGTAAACCTGAACACGTCACTGCACTTGGTGGTGTGGTATGAGATGTTCAACAGTTAGGGAATCCACCAGGCCATAAACTTAATCCTTGATGGCAGATGACAATTCTCTGAACGTTGAGTTTCTTTCATAGGACATTTTTAATCAGTCAAGAAAATTATACTTTTAATATTAACTAATTGCCAGCTGTTTTAACGAAACCTGGAATTTGTCATTGCCTGCAGGTAATTCGTCAATTGTAATTGCTTTAAAACTTTTTCGTAAACCCTTGTCTAGGGAGTGACGTAACTGGTCGCTTTTGATGTAAAAAATATGTTTTAAAGCTCTTTGGTAAGTTATTGTTTGAGACCAAAAACTATTGTCAAATGAAAATCTGATTTTATTTTCAGACTTTTAAATGCTAAGAAACTGGGGACTGTTGTTAGAAACTGTGCATAAAGCTGCCCTTTAAACAATTCAGATTATATCCATCCGCCTCTTAAGAGGAGTTAATGTTCTCAAGTACCTGTGTATTTTAATATTCTCCTATTACCACAAGTAGTATGCAGTGCTTTCATAATGCTTAACTACAGGAAAGAATTGTTATCCCTTCTATCTCTTTTTGGTACCAGGTACGGTACTTTTTTTGTGTTTGCGACTAGATTTTGTGCATATACCATCTTGAAGTTAATATTACATACTTACATAAATTTTAGAGGCTCACATTTGATCCGTAGTGACCCTCTTTAATATTTTTTTAAATTTTCATTAATTTCAATTGTGCAACTTTATTACTAAGTCAATGCTCTTTACTCACAACTAATTATCTGCTGTTCTAACGGGAAACCTCTAACCAAGATGTTCTAACGAGTCATCTAACCAAAGAAAGTAGCACAAAAGAATGTGTGACTTTAATCCTAGGTTAAAGTAAACATATTTTCTTCTTGTATAATAAGCCTTGACAGAAGGACACTTTATTCTCTTTGGCGAAGATACCAAAGCGACCTAAGAAAAATAAAATTCACCTTGACTCTAACTTTCACATTTTTTTGGTTTGTAATTACTAGTCTTTTCCTTTTTGTTGACATTACGAGCGGTGTAAGTGCACTGTAAGTGGCAAATACAGTAAAACATTTTACCCTAAGCATTGAGACCGTAGCTTCGTACTACTACAGCATACTCCAACTGGCTTAGAGACAATAATAATAATTTTCAGTTATAGTGTTGTGTGTTGGAACTTCTAATATCAACAATTTTTGTTTACATCTTCTTTTTATTGATATTATAAACAATTAAAAATTTTTGTCGATTCTCTCACTTCGAATCCTTAATGTGTATCACACATAAGCTAGAATAAGAAGACTATGCTGTAATATATAACATTCTGTGCTAAAATTGTACCTATATTTATTTCATGTGCAATCCAGTTGGAGGCGCATTGTTGCTCTTTGCTTATTAATAATATCCAAAAGGCATAGTTGTTAAATAATATCCAAAATTGCTGTAATTAAATATTACAATTGCTAATTGACAGAAATTAACATGCATAGCCCTAATTCCAGGGTTTTAAAAAACAATATTCTTAACAACTCTCTTACAGTTAATGAACGTTAAAAAGTCTTCACAGATTTGTGTAATAACAACAAAAAAGGTCATAATATTTTGTTTTATTTGTTTGTTAGTATGTTGCTATCCCTGTTTGTCCTCTTTAGAGATGTCGGATACAGGAAGTCCAGAGATAGAAGATGTACTGTAATTCTTAACGTTAAAAATAAATTTTATATGGAGAATACCTGTAGCTCATTCCTAATGGCCTCATAATGCAAACGACGTCGTCTTGTACAGACCTTTATTCGTCTCACAAAACTCATTTATAAACTCGGAATTTGGTTTATAATCTTTCTTGTAGGCACCCATGATTTGCACACATACATTAACACACGTATCGCCAGTTTTATAAAACGTAATCCTTGTTTTACTCTTTACTCCTGTATATGACGCAACACGTCATCTGAACTTTGATAATTTTATAGTAATCCTGTTTCTTTCCAAATACTGATAACCAAGATATCTGAGTCAGAAACTTATTTCAAAACTGTTCCCTCAAGAATTCCAGTTTCTTCTGACTGGATGCTTTCCCCAAAAAGGCCTGATATTTTTAAATCGTACTGATAGCAAATATGGTTTCAAGACTATTGCAACTCAATCTCACATTGTTGTATCAAGACTGCATCATCAGCGTATATTAATATATCCAAACTAACGTTCCAATTAAGTTTAATTCCTAAGCTAATATCTTGTTTCAGTCCTTGAATGATGTCATCATTAAAAAAAAATAAAAGAAGAAGAACTGCACGACTTGATAGTTTTAAGCAACATGGAGTATAAGCGGGCTAAAATTGAACTCCAGACAGCCATTAGAGAAAGTTGAACAGCTATCGGGCAAGACGTGGATAACGATTCATAGGGATTGGGCTACCAGTTTTCTACCCGCAAACTTGGAGCTCTCTCACCGCATAGGTTAATGGATCGTGCAAAGATGGACAACATTGCTGATGCATTATTTCCGACTTACCCCTTGATAAATGGTGATGGCAAGCATATAAAAGGTGAGAAACCGATGTGTACAGCACATTTTTATGCCTGGAAAAGATACTAACAATGAAATAAATGTACATACTGGATTTTTAATTCCTTTCCTTTCAGTATGTTTAGGTCTTTTATAATATTACTGTTACGATTGTCGAACTGATCGTCGTATGGTACAGTGGAAAAGAAAATACAAGATACCAATGAAATCAATAATAACCAGTTTTAATTATCACAATTAACAGTTTGTAATCAACAAGTTGTTGAACAAGATAATACCCGTACAATAATTCAAGTTAATCTGCCTACACAAATAATAATGTCAACTATAAAGCATTCCGCGCTGTAATCACTTTTCACTAATACACCATATGACTAAATCGCCACTTAAACTGAATTGTAAGCGGCAGCTGTCGTTGTTTAAATAGATAGCACAAGTGCTCCAGAATAATCCATAATACGCGTCAACACTACCCGAAAACACTAGAGCGTAATTGATTGCGGCCTTAAACACAGTGTGTGATCGGTGAAGTATGCAACAGCCCCGAACTTTGACGCAAGTTAAGTGTCATGTACGCACACAACGTGAAGTAATACTTGGCCAGGCGATCTACACAGCTGGTTTACTTGTGAAAGATAATTCTCCGGTTCTTCGAATTCAGTCTCGTGTGATCCGACTATCAAGTTCCCAGGAAGATAAGTCTTCCGCTCAACAACTAGTTTTCTTGGAATCACTACCGTTGCGTCATGTACTGATGACCTATACGCCAGTAGCTGGTCTAAGTCTGATTGGTTCTCGTCGATACCCTCTTGCCTAACTTCATCTTCAGCAACATTCCCTCCGGGCGCTTCCATTAACTCTGGAACAAGCAAGAGTATTTTCTCGACGCCCTTAATGGGTTTTCCATTCACTTGTTTTGTAGTGTTGCACATTCGTACTTCCTCTGCTCGTTCTTCTTCTAGTTCCACCTGCAATAGGAAGGTTTTCTCTTGACCAGACCTGTTCACTTCTTCTTCGGCTAATGCAACTCGCTTGATCGGATGATTGGTAGACCTGTTCATTTTAGCCATGAAAATGGCCATCTTCTCTTGGCCAACCGATCAGGACATTCTCTCTTAGATCCACAACAAATCCGTAGGTATTCATAAAGTCCGTGCCAAGAATCACTTCATTGACAATGTGTGCAACAATCATTTGGTGGCTAAACTCGAGGAGACCCAGGCGTACACGTACGTCTACCTTATCTAACACTTTGACGGGCTTCTAATTACAGTCTGTATTGTAGAAGAGCTAAATTGAGGCTGGCGGTTGCTGACAAAGTCAGGGTGCACGATGGGCACTTTAGCGCCCGTGTCAACTGTAAATGCTGCAAGTTTGTCTTTAATTCAATCTTTGACAATCAGGTTACCCGTGGTTTTATGAAGCGTGAAGACTATGTGCCGTTCCGTATCTTTACATTTCCAGTTGGTGTATTCACGCTCTTCTCTCCGACTTTTCGTCTGCTACCAATCTGCTTGAAGATGGCCACTTTTCCCACAATTGTAATATTTAGGCATTTTTGACTTTATCCTTTGGTTCGAAAGATCGTTGTGGCGCTACTGACTGGTTAAACTGTTGTTCTCGAACCGTCTCTTTACTCCGTCTGTTATGACGATACTGTACCATTGGATTCGTTTGGCTACAACTTGATGACATCGCCAACTGGACAGCTTCAAAACTGGGCAACCTACAACTGGGATTAATGTAGGTTGCGCCTTTTCTCTGCTTTTTCTCTTTCCTGTCTTCGTTCTTCTTTTTGTTGTTACTGTGTTTGCCGTAGCATTGTTCGGAATGCCTCTATCATCTAGCTGGTATCTATTGTTTACGATAAATAACAAATTAGACTAGTCTTGTACAAGGTGTCTACCGTCTCCACTGTTAACGGTTCTGTCCCACTTCTGACACCACTGTTACGACCGTCTAACTCGTATGGTACAGTGGAAAAGAAAATACAAAATACCAATGAAATCACCAATAACCAGTTTTAATTATCACAATTAACAGTTTTGTAAATAACAAGTTATTCAACAAGATTATACTCGTTACAGTATTTCAAGTTAGTCTGTCTACAGAAATAATAATGTCAACTATAAAGTATTCCGCGCTGTAATCACTTTTCAATAATACACCACTTGACTAAATCGCCACTTAAACTGAATTGAAAGCGGCAGTTGTCGTTGTTTAAATAGATAGCACATGTGTTCAAGAATAATCCATAATACGCGTTCAACACTACTCGAAAAAACTAGAGCGTAACTGATTGCAGCCTTGAACAGAGTGTGTGACCGGTGAAGTCTGGAACAGCCCCGACCGTTGACGCATGTTAAGAGGTCAGCCAGTAAATAGCCTTTTACATGAAAAAGTGTCCGCTGCAACTGTCAAGCGCTAGTTGTATTCATGTCTGTTTACAGATACTGTATTGCTCTGACCGACGAGACACGTTACGTTATCGGTTGCTATAGCAACCAAGACGACCTAGTTGCCATTTACGACAGTATGAGTCAAGTTGGCCCATGTTGCCAAACGTGTGTACGCACTGAAATTTCCTATGTAGCACAAAATAATTCCATTCATTGTAACTGCAACTACCAACTAGTGTACGTCAATGTGTTGGTTTGCGGAGTGCGTTTGTTGGCATTATCTTCGATAATAGCTTTATTTTTTTACATCGAAAATTTGTAAATAAAATTAATACATTTGTTTATAATATTACATCATACCTATTTTATTAGTACAGGTAATACATTTAGGAATAATAATAATAATTTAATAATCATAATATAATTATTTACTATACAGACATCGTTACAAAAAATATTTATATGATAATATTACAATAACACAATTCATAAAAAAACAAGAACTAACTCTTGAAAAAAATAAGTACCGGTAATACATATAGAAATAATAATAATTATTTAATAATCATAATATAATTATTTACTATACAGACATCGTTACAAAAAGTATTTATATGATATATTATAATATTACAATTCATAACAAAACAAGAACAATAAAAACAGGAATAATAATAATAATAATAATAATAATAATAATTTAATAATCATAATATAATTATTTAGTATACAGACATCGCTACAAAAAATACGTATATCGTCCCTATTTTCCAAAAAGGGGATAGGTAGCTGCTAAATTTTTGTAAATTTTTACCATTTTGTAACAATGATTATTTTTTAGTATTGGAAGATGTTTTCCTATTTTTAACTTCAAATATATATTCTGGATCTCTGATAGGCATGGATCTTGGGTGTCGCGGGTCAACTAATTCGGGAAGCAAACAGTCTAAATAGAATGTTTGCAATTTGGGGGACATATGAGTATCCCAGAAAGAATCATCCCTTTTTATTTTTTCAATTTTCATACTTTTAGGTGTCCATAACCCCAACAGGCAGTAGATCCTCTTAGTGATGTGCAACTGCCCTTGAATTTGTTAATACCATGGATGAGTGGGTTTCATTTCAAGTATTTTCCCATCTGCAGTTGTTTTCCAAGCTGTTACTTTTTTGCTTTTAATGGCTTCTTCGGGGGTTATTTCTGCTGCTGAACTGGCGCATTTAATTTCTACTATACCATCTTTGTCTATCAGACCATCTGGCGTTGACCCAAGGAATGGAAATTCTGCATCTATAAAAAGGCCACATTCAGAGATTTTAATATCTTGTTTCTTTTCTAGTTGAATTTTCGCAAAAATTTCATTTTCACGCCCATACCGCAATGCAGCGTTATCAAATTCACTATATAACAAGTTTTTAACTACGTTCTGGCAACTAGTTGTGGGTCGCATATTGCAAATCTTTCCGAAATTCGACGCTGTTAAAATTTTACGACGGTATTCTAGCCACTCGCCGCTTTCTCTCTGGGCTACTGTAGCTCTTACTAATGTTGCCAGCTCTTCTGGAGTTTTATGTAAATTTTCTAAAAACTCCCTGCTTTGGTTTTCGAATTCTTCGGTCTCCATATCTGGCTTCTGACAAAATTGCCCGTAATCTGGATCAGTGGAATTATTTCTTCCCTGATTCTTACTAAACAGTGACCGTTTACAGCGTTTTTCAGCTTTCCTTTTTATTTTTTTAAATTCATTTATTCTTTCCCTTTTCTTTTCGATGGATTTACAATATTCCCCTGGACTCGATTTGCACATTTCTTTATGCAATTTGTAAATTGGCATTCCGGTATTATGCCTGATAACAGCTGCTGCACATCTGCCCTTATATGACCTACCGCGTGCGAAATTGGCTCTTTTTCCCCCAATAAATTTAGCAATCGCAGCACTGTAATGCTCTGCTGGGTTGCTTGACACATTTTCAATTAAACTTCGGCTGTGGGCACTTATGTCTCGAATCGAAACATTTATTTTCC
This sequence comes from Magicicada septendecula, assembly GCA_034769895.1. Taxonomy (NCBI): domain Eukaryota; kingdom Metazoa; phylum Arthropoda; class Insecta; order Hemiptera; family Cicadidae; genus Magicicada; species Magicicada septendecula. The sequence continues at coordinate 515,378,417 of CM068368.1, read as the reverse complement.
CGTATAGTCCAGAGTCTTCTAACTCAGGTACCAAATGTTTTTCGGTTGGCCGTTCAGCTGCCTTGCAAAACTTGTATCCCCTTTCGGAACATACCTTGTGTTCCCCAAATACGTGACTGGGGCAATTTAATATGTCCTTCCTCAGTTCTTCCATTTTCTGTGGGTGAAGTCTGTTTTCGGATTGTCTGGACTCAATAGCTTTTGTAATAGATCTCCGAATTCGTAATATACGGTCACCTATGACTTTCCTTAGCAAAATCGTGCTCGTGCCAGTTTTCTTGTTCTTCACACTACTCGTTGTGAGATCTCTTAGTCTGTTACATACATTTCTGAGAAGATGATTTTTGCATACTATCTTCTCCACCGTTAGCGTTTTGTACGGTCGTGCTTCCAGAATTTTTTTGTACACGCTGCTGTCCCCATCTGCTACTAATTTCAAAAATCGAACACCATAGAGTTCTTCGCTCTTACAGAACACTTCCACGATTGGCACTGCTTCCATGGAAGTAGAGCTGTTGTCCCAGTTCTTAAGGCATGAATGAATTTTTAAAGGCGTCTTTAGTCTCTCCGAAAACGCGCAAATTGTACAGTACTTATTTTTGACCGAAATAAATAAACCTTCTTCGTGTTGAATCCTAAAATTGCGCCCTGAAAATAAATAGCTGACATTACTTTTTTACTATGTATTACAGAATTTATAATTATTATTTGTAGTTAATAAATATAATAATGGAGGGGAGCATAAGCTAAGCCAAGGGTATGTAGCTAAGCTAAGCCCAAAGTAAATGACCTTCCTCTAGAAACATCCTCTATACAAACATATTATCACATCGAAAGGGAATTTAAAGTTTAGTTTTTTTGTCAACTTGGTTAAAATTTTAATGAAAAAAGTATTTCAGTAATTTAGCTTATATTATTTACATTTGTTTTAAATTGATTTTAACATTTGTGACTTTTTAAAAAGGCCGAGAAAATTAGCATGGTCAATCACGTGGTGGGCGTCAGGGTCAAACAGGGGCCAATAATCAATCAGACGATTCTTTGATGACGCCACAGGATAATTAAAATGAACTTTTGACTACAGTTTTTACTTACCTCCCCTGAAAGAGAACTGTAGTTAGTACGATAAGATCTCTTGCACCAGCTGGCATCTGCCACTACCTTTATAAGCGGAACTCCATCTGAGGCCACTTCTCCTGTCTCACGAGCTATTCGAGCTTCTTCGTTTACTGCATCTTGCATTTCGGCTGCAGCTATTTTCACCCAGTTATCACAAACGTCGTTGTTATAACGATTGAATGTAGATGCTGACATGCATGGAATATTCATGGAAGAAATTATTCATCTAGCATTGTATGGCCTCCTCCTGACGAAATAATACCAATAACACTAGCACAATGATTGACACTTAGTCTCCCCTCCATTGGCAAGTCGCTGACCAGAGTTTTTTCAGTGTTACACATTTTGTAAAACACTAGAAGTGTTTGAAAAGTTTGTAAACTTTGTAAAGTTTGAAAGTGAAACGGCTGTTCAGTCCACATCTAGTTTCCCTTAAATATTCCATGTTTTTAAATGAGCATCCGAATGGACTATGTTCATCTAATTCTTTTACTCGTTGTATAAAACTACTTATATATACTATTCGTCTTCCTTCTAAAACACGAGTCGTTGAAGCTGCTTCGTAGCTACTTGTGGTTTTTTTTCATTGTCGTTTTTCTCTTGACTTGAACACGATTCAGGAGAATTTTCTTTAGCTCTGAAAAACATAAAATCATGGGGCGTCAGAAAAAAAATGTGCGGTTAACAGTACTGCATAATTATTAAATTCATTATGCAGTAATATTAAGTAAATTAATTAATTATATATATTACATTCAATGGTGTTGTATCTGGTAAGGAGCCCTCAGGTCAACTGTGTAGTGTAAAATTTGAAAACTGGAAGGATGCCGTCGAGCGATTTTCAGAACATGAAAAGTGTTTCTATCACAATCAAAGTTTGGAGGTTGCCTCTACTTTAACCGATATCTCGTGTGGTAAGAAAAAGTTCATCGATGTGCTAATAGATACTGCAGTAATGCAAAAGAAACTGAAGAATAGAAAAAAAATTGTACCTATAATTGAAACTGCTTTGTTCTGCAGCAAACAATGCCTCGCACTGCGAGGTCATAGGGATTCGGGACGAATAGAAGTTGACCAAGAACCAGAAAAAAAATTATGGACATTTCAGGGCACTTCTTCGCTTTCGAAGTAAGACTTATTCCGCATTAAAAAATACGTTGTCATGTAATGCTAGATGCACAGTATGTAAGTTCTAGAATACAAAATGAAATAACTGAAGCGCGCAACGACCCGATTGTTCGAAATCTCCTTAAAGAACTTAATGCCTCCATTTGTTACACGGAAACCGTGTGAACTTGGAACTTATCATCTGTGACGCCAGAAATTTACTTTCGTGTCTCTACTTTCATTCCATTTCTCGATACATTTATGTCCCAACTAGATTCGCGTTTCTAAAAAACACAAGGAAATTTTGAAAAGTTTTCAGTGCCTTTTACCTACCAACCCAGACCCAGTCCTTTTGCCTTCTCAAGTTGCTGCTTTCACTATTTTTACTTCCGCTAAAATGATATGATGTGTTTTACATTCGATTACGTTACCGTTTACACATAAACTTTAAAATAAAATTTACAATAATGAATCTTCAAACACATAAAATTATATTCTTAATGTATAACAAATAAATTGTTTTCTTTAAAAATTACTAAGCAAACCAATTTCCTTGTTTTCATTTCGAATTCGTTGTCATAGTAACCAAACTAAATATCTTCTATGTATAAATGTGTTTTATGTTCATGTGTTGGTTCATTTAAATGTGTTGGTTCAATACCTGTTACGTTTAAAATAAAATTGAGAATAATGAGACTTAAAATGTTATAAATCACTTTATACTTTATTTAATACATGATAATTTAATTTCTTCGTCTCTTTTATAATAATTAACATAAACTAAGTAATCTGGTTGTTGTGGTGACTAGGAAGGAAAAGCTGCCGTGGGTCTGATACCTTAGTTGCCCACCCATTAAGATAACTTTTATCGTAATTTGTTTCCAGACAAAACGCGTATAATGTATTATTACAAGGAAAAAAATTTTTGAGATAAATTTTTTTAAATTTTCAGGTGTATAATAGGCTAATTATTATGTAAATTACGTCGTCAGGTGCCGATTTTCCATAAAAACTAATAAAAACCACTTCAGACAATTTTCGCGTACAAACTGACTAGTAGATATTAATGAACACCTGAAATACTATAAATACAGCAAATAAACAAAATCGTTAGAGCCGTTTTTGAGAAAATCGCAAAACACCGAAAAATTGCAAGAGTAAAATGGCACTTCCGGTTGGCCGATTTTAACCGAAACCTTGCTGTCACATCACGGGAACATGACTATCTAAATTTCCAAATTTGGCTGTTTTACGATTTTTAGTTTTTTAGATATTCGTTCACAGGCGCACACACACACACACACACACACACAGGCCATTTTATAAAAATGGTATTTTCGGACGGGGACCTCAAAACGTGTATTTCCGGTGAAAACTCAATTTCGAATTTTTGGGCCGAACATTACTTCCTTTAACCTATATTACATATACGGTAAGAGAAAGTAAAAATATAATTTACTAATATTAAAATTAAAAATGTGTAAGACAGTAGTAATTAATAACTTACCTTTTAACCTCCATGTATTTTTTCAAGCCTTCAGACAATCTTTGCTTCTTTCTTTTTGATGATACATTCAGATGCCGACCTTTTCCTTTCCTGTACCTCTGTTTGGATGATGGCATTGTCGGAAATATTAGATGATCAAAGGACAAGATAAAACAAAAACTTGAACGTGACGGAACACACTAACGCAAACCTAGCATAAGTAAATTACTCTGTAACACAAGTGCCATCGAACGGTTGGCGGTAAATAAATCTACGTTACCGGCAAACTAGTGAGACAATCTGGTGGCTACAGCGAGAACTACCTCCGCGTCAGTTCTCTTTCTTACTTAAATTAAAAAAAAAATAAAAAATTTAATTATTTAACTTAGGGGGGCTGTAATTGAAAATTCTGTTCTGCAGTTACATATTTAATAAAATGACACATATTTTGGTATAACTATCATATAGTAAAAGTGCACATAGGTGTTTAATTTGGGGAACACGAATAAGCCAGTTTTGTAATTGTTCTTATGGGTTTACGGGTATTTATTTTCTCGAAAATCTCAGAAAATTTTAACATAACGACAAAATTTTCGCATTGGCAACTTCAAGGTGCTATATTTCTTTGGAACTGGTGTAATACTTTCTATTGTTTCATTCCGTATTTTGAGAAAACACGAGTTAAATGTTGCGGCGTGTGTTAAAACCCATGCTAACACTGCCGCGTCGGCGGCAAAGCGATCGTCCCCTCTTAAGTGTCACGTACGCACACAGACATTACAGCTGTGTTCTGCTGGGATAACCGAGAAACATGTAGAACGTTCTATAATGGCGTAACATTACTGTTAACCTCTGTGTTATCATCAAAGCCGCCGCTCTCATTTCTGAGAGTTGGTATCGTCAAATCAAAGAGGCAGCCGTAGACCACTGTTTAAACTTGAAACATCTTGTTGCGCTACATTTATCTCTACGACGGCGTTGTATTTGCGGTCTCTTTAGAACCTGTCCAATAAAAAAACTGTTATTCGTAATAATTTTTTTATATTGATGATTACAGAGCTTGTCTTTCTTTTTAATTCATGCCTTTTTATGTTTATATGTATAATGATAGTAAACCTATCTTACGTATGAAACAAGTTAATGTTTTATTTTTTAATATGTAGTAGGCCTATATATACACAAGCATCTAATATCTAACGACCATAATAAATGCTGCTTTTTAATGTAAAAAACTGCTGTCCGGCTTTTCGGGTAAAATGATTGGCAGTTGTGTTCGGCTTTTCTCATTTTTGATCTGACAACCCTAGTCACTCTTAATCGTCGCGTCTGCCTGACAAACGACTAGGTCGGCGACCTCTGCATGGTCAACGTGACCGTGTCTGTGAACCAAGAAACGAAATTCATATTGAAATTTAAAGAAACGTTTACATCCGTGCCACAAAGAAGCAATCGAATATTTCATGTTCCAAATGTTCGACGTTAAACTGAGCTTTGTGAACGCCGACTCGAAGACTGTGACTCTACTATGCAGAGACTTCCACATGGACAGTATAAAACAAAATCGTTGAAACTTGAGGACCCGGCAAGATCTTTATAAAACAAGAAAGCACCTGGTCCAGATAGAATTCCGAAAGAAGTATTGAACACAGTGGCTAATGTTAACTCATGATGCTGATGAGCATACTTGTTGTCTAAGGAGGAAGCCGGCTTTTATAAACCGTAGAAAGCAAAGCGCTTAGTAGGCTAGTTATCAACAAAGGGTGAGCTGAACTCTCCGTCATATGAGAGGCCTTTGTGAATTCTGGACACTGCCCGAAAACTATTAGGGTTATTATTGCAATATCGTTTTTCATTAGTCATTCAGGCAGCAGAAAGTCTTTTCAATAGCCAGTGTGGTTACAGAAAAGAACTTTCTACTGTGAATGGTATAGAAGAAGTGGTGAAAGCGATTAGAATAAGTGTATCCGTCAACAGTTACTCGCGAAATATTGTTTTATTTGTCACGTTAGACGCAAATAATACCTTTAATTCTGCCAGGTGGAGTATCATTCTACAAGCACTTAGTCATAAGTTTTGTGTACCACTCCGCATGGATATTACGTGTATAGTGGGTTATCTGCATTTATTAGTAGTCTTCTCCGCATGATACTTCAAAGAGAGTGTGATGCTGACGATACTTTGGATAGATAACAAAGAAGGAAAGTCACTACAGGAGTTACCGACGAATAGATTTTAGGACCAGATCTCTGGAACCTTTCTTATGATGGTATTCTCCCCATGGAAATGCCAGGAAACACTTTCTTAGTGGGATGTGCAGTAATTGTTACGCGAGAGCTAGAGGAAGCGCAAAAGAAATTAAAAAAATGATGAGGCGTGCCATCTGCTGGTTGGAAGACCACGGTTTAACGCTTGCGACGAAGAGAACACAGATAGTCCTGCTGATAAGAAAGAGGATCCCGACTAGCAGACTTAAAAAACCAGACTATACAGACGATACAGACTAAAAAAGCAGTGTAAAGTTCCTCGGAATAATTCTTAACGCGAAGCTGAATTTCTGGAAACACTTAAGCGAGTCACTGAGAAATCTGAATCTGTGACGTTGGCACTAAGCAGGCACATGGGATATGTTGGTGGAATAAGTATCACTGCGCTACATTAGGCGAAATGTGACTGACACCATGCTGAAGTAGTGCGAAAGCGGTTTTGGGGTGGACTCCGTGAAGAATTAAGGCTTTGTTGTTTTAATGGGTCAGAGTCCAACACATACCGTAGGAGTGTGGACCCATCTGCGGTGAACGTTAGTTTGACAGTTCCCTACTACTACTACTACTACTACTACTACTACTACTACTACTACTACTACTACTACTACTACTACTACTACTACTATACTACTACTACTACTATTACTACTACTCCATTATTATTATTAGTAGTAGTAGTATTATATACATATTGTTATCCAATGTTTTAAGGGTTGTTACACTTTTTTATAAATAGAAACTTATTCAGAAATGATATGCTACTAATAATGAACTGAGATTTACATGTAGGTCTATGTCAAATTACTGGATATGCAAAGTTTGCCATTTAAATAAATCCGTTTATCCACATATTTTTGCTGACTTTTCTCCTGTAACATCCTATGAATTTAATGTAGTTTTACACCAATTTGAGATAATGATCTACCATGGAACCGACGTTATTCAATACTCGTAGTTAGGAAAGAAAATCAAATAGGACGAAACGTAATAGCAGTACACGTACAGAATGCGTAAGTGAATGTATTCATGTTTCTATGTGTAGGCTACCAAGTATGAAGACACGTGCTTACGTACACATGTACTTGTGTAAATGTAGGCTACATGTACATATGTTGAAAGCTTACAGTTACTGCGCGTGCTACTGCTATTAGCTGAATCCAATAAATTGGCTACATTCATTATAGTAAATCTGCTTGATTACAAAACACGAAGGTCTTTATAACGTTTTCGGAGCTACGGAGCATTGAGTAGTAGCGATGTGTTCGTATGCGCATATATGAAACGTGGTTTGCGTTTACATTTATGTAGGAAAAAAATTATCAACATTCTAGTTTTATATTGTTAGAAGACACTCACGGTTAAAATAAAAATAATCAATTACTTAGCCACACGTTGGTTGCGTCAATTTATGTAACTAGACTCTTTATACTAAAATAATATTCAAACTCCTTACTTTCTTTTTTTCGTACGCAATTAATTTTATTTAATTTTTTCGAAACTCATTTCAGATGTAGAGCATGAAAAATCTCAATCTCAGGGTTCATGTATAAGTCATGTCAAAGTATAGTACATAAGTCGTAAACATATCATAAAACATAATATTTGTAAATTAATGTTTGGTAATTAGATGTTGTTGATGTATGTCGTGTTGTGCCGCGACTAGTAAAATAACATCGCGGCGAGTTTTATTTATTTTTAATTTTACGTCTATATTTCGCCTGGATATAGTTTCTCCCGCGTGTCGTCTGATATGGCAGGGAGCCGTTCAGTTATGCATTCTCGCGCGCTCTGTTGCTTAATTGCCGTAACTGCGGTATCTCCGAACGCTTTCCACGTGGGAGGCGTCCAGTTGCTTTCCGTACCTCAACCTGCTATCATTTGAGCGCCGGCGACGAAAAAGATTTTTGTCTGTTCTTCTTCTTTCTGCCATGGGCGAGTAAATTTTATTAAGGACCTCTGGGTTCCCGAACCAGCCAGGGGCTTGAGACAGAACCGATGGCGATGACTACATCTGTGGCCATCAGCCGAGCATCGCGGCATAGCTCCCCGTTCGTCGCCGGACGTTAGGGATGGGACCCGCAATAGATACAGGATGAATCTCCCGGATCCTGAACCAGCAACTCGCTACACATCGAGACATGAGCTAACCATCTACCTCAGGACGTGGTAACAGCCTTACACCAGGTGAAACAGTTCAAATTATGTAAAGTCGACCTCGCGACACATTTTGCCACACTATTGCAGTGAAAAATAAAAGAATAGAGAAGTTACATTCCGTTTTTGTGAGTTAAATTGCAGTTAAACAGTAGATGATCAAAACTGAAAATATCTGTTCATTATGTGCACGTTTATAATTCAGTGGTACTAATCTGTAAATTATTAATAAGTCAATAATTGTATGGCGGACTAGCAGACATGTACAGAGCGATTGTTTCATTCCGTTTTCTATTTATTCAAATTCTTTCATTTCGTCGGATTAACTGTTTGTGCGGGTTCATGAATTATCACGCCAGGGCAGCTCACGCTGTCGGCCATATTTAACTGAAAGTCATTTACTATAGTAAATTCGCGTATCACCTTGCTGCCTTTCTTTTCTCATATTTTATTTAGTTTCGTTTAAGCGTTTTCTAGTTCTCAATCCAATCGGGATGTGCATGCTTGCAGCCTGGGCGAAACTCGAGCTGTTGTGATTGTTTGAGAATTCCATGAAGATGATAGTATATTTGTATATAATAGTGATTAATATTGAGAATGCCTATAAGAATTTACATACACTAATTTTTAGCATACCCGTTGGGTCATTGTGAGATTATTATTATTTGTCAGTAGGCATTATGCCAATTTAATCTAGTGATGATTAATCATTACCTGGAGTGGTTGCTATAATTTAAAAGGAGTGCTAATTATTGAAGGTTTAAAGTCACCTAAAAGTGGTTTTTCAAAACCATGCGTTGTCTTGGTAGGGGTGCTGGTTATGTGCAGTATTAATTGAACTTGTTCAGTGTTCTGAGTCCCCGGAAAGCAAAAAACAGAATGATTAATCATTGCTGGGCTCTCCTTCTGTCACTTAAGAGTGAATAATTTGGTTGGCTGTTATAATATTGTAATTTGATTTATGATGCTGAATTACCCAGGGCCTCATGGATGTTTAAGCTGAACTATAGAATATTACTGTCCGGAAATAAATGCATGTATAACTATTGGATACTGTGCTATAAGATCTAAGGCAAAAATAAATGTTATGTTAATCGTGACTTTTATTTGCGAGTCCTGTCACAATGGGCTCGGTGCATTTTATGCTTCATCTAGGCCATCTGCCTAGTCCTAAAATTTACGGGTCGCCTTCCCCTTTTCAAAAAAAAAAAAAAAAATTTTCTCAAAACTTTGAGAAGGGTAATGAGGCGGCTCAGTGTATCAGTGGGTTCTTTGGATTATACAAAAGTGCAAATGAACAATTGAGAAAGAAACTCTTTATAATAATTATTGTTGTTTTGATGGTTCATCCTCTTCATTCACGCACTTAATATTAGTGATAAACTGAACTTTCACTTGTCAACACTTACATTTCTTAATGTCCTCGTACGTTTCGGTGTGGTGTACACCTTCTTCAGCGAGATTTAAATACAGAATGTCGTGAACAGTTGGAACGGATTTTTTCACAGGTTGGTGGAAGGGGATTGACGCTGGGATTCAAAGTATAGTTTGGTTTGTGTATGATTGTGTCAAATAGTACGTGTGATTTAAATGGTAGTTGGTAATTTAATATGTTGTTTGGTTGTAGTGTGTGGTGTTTTTATATTTCATACTGTTCAGCCGTGTTGATTTTCCTACTTTTTGGTAAGTAGTGTAGTATGTCGAGGTTACTTTCTATGTTGGTGTAGCTGTGGTTTTCAGTCTGTATGTGTGTGGAGAATGCGGAGTGTATGTAGTTATTAGAGAGGGCTTTTATGTGTTCGGAAAATCTTGAAGAAAAAGATCTTCCTGTCTGGCCAATGTAGAAATGTTTGCAATCACTGCAGTTTAATTTGTACACTCCTGTTTTGTTGTATGTGTCAGTGTCTTGTTTGTATTATTTATGTGTTTTTTGATGGTGTTGTTACTTCTGTAAGCTATTTTATAGTTGTGTTTTCTGAATGTGTTTGCGATTTTGTGTGTGTTAGAGTTGTAGTATGTAAGTGTGATTTATTTATTAGGTTGTGTGTTGTTAGTATTTTGTGGCACAGAAACATGCCGCATTCAACTTTATGCTCCATAGACTCACAACAATACCACAAAGTAAACAAGATTATCAGGAAGAACTTAACACAATCAAATACATAGCGATAAAAAATGGATACACCCCCGAGTTAATAAACAAACTACACAGACACATCCTAAACAAAAACACCAAAACACAAAATACCCAATATATAAACACCACACACTACAACCAAACAACATATTAAATCACCAACTACACTTTAAATCACACGTACTATTTGACATAATCATACACAAACCAAACTATACTTTCAATCCCACCGCCAACCCCCTTCCACCAACAACCCCCTCACCCCTTCCACCAACCTGTGAAAAAGTCCGTTACAACTGTTCACGACATTCTGTATTTAAACCTCGCTGAAGAAGGTGTACACCACACCGAAACGTACGAGGACATTAAGAAACGTAAGTGTTCACAAGTGAAAGTTCAGTTTATCACTTATAACAGTTATTTGTGTACAATTAGAATTCACTATTATAAAGTTTGTATTGTTTTTGCGACAGTATATAGCTGTGACTCGATCTTTAAATGTTAAGATGTTTTCAAATATCTTGGTTGACTATTGGAGAGATCTCACCCTTCCGGTAGTTTTCTTTACGATCTCCTTTCTTGATCCTTTGCATCTGGACTTCCAGTTTTCTGCACCATCGATTAAAACCTCATTCTTCTATTTATTTTCATAGTCTTTCAGAATCGTTTCGTCTCGTATCCTCCTTTCATTTGTATAAAAACCAGCATTAAAATTCGACACGTTCTGCCTGGTTTCAATATTTTTTCCAACAATAATCCTTTCTACTAAAACACTAATTTATTCAGTTAAGGTCTTGGCAATGATATATTTATGGGTCAGAGGTTCGGTCTCCCAATTTATAATTAATATTATTCCGTAGAATCTTATTCTATCTTCGTCAATATTACAATATAAGTTTGTAACGGACGATTCTTTATTTTTTAATTATTTCCCCTTGGTTTTATTGCACTATATGAGCTACCTTGTTGTTTCATACAAATTATATGTTTCATGCAATGTTCATATTGTAAATATGTTTATTCACTTACACTATACACTGTTTTTACTTCTTACAGTCTATCACGTTGTTCTCACCTTCTTACACTGTTACACTCCCTAACTTTTATAATTATTGTTCAATATTATTATATTTGTAATTTTATATTAATTACAGTTTGTAGTTCACTTATACACAATAATTGTTTAAGGTTCGCAGACCTCCTCATAGTTTTAATGTAAGGCTATACTCAATGTCTTATTTCTTACATGCTAAGTTTAATATTTGTACATTATAATTGTTTATTAAGAACTATTTACATTTTTTGTCATTTGATCGTCCCTTCTGGGTATTTGTCATCGTCAGTTATTGTTTTGTCATGTTAATTGTATTACTTAATTCTTAAATTTGCATTTTCTATTTCCAAGTTTATTTTATTCTTCTATTTCTTTTAATATTAATAAGATTGCGTTTCTGCATATTTCATTATGAATTTTGATGGTATACTTGTCTTTCTTTGGAGGCGGAATCTTGTTACCTTATAATATTCATGCAGAAATGTTGTAGTTGGTGAACTGGAACACTGGCAATAAAAACCATATCAGAGTTGTTACTGATACAGAGTCCAACATTACGGACGAACGAGTTAACTTAGTTCTTACACGTGTTCTGTTGATTATACAATTCGTTTTGTTTTATTTTACAATTCGTTGTTTATTTTATTCTTCTATTTCTTTTAATATTAATAAGATTGCGTTTCTGCATATTTCATTATGAATTTTGATGGTATACTTGTCTTTCTTTGGAGGCGGAATCTTGTTACCTTATAATATTCATGCAGAAATGTTGTAGTTGGTGAACTGGAACACTGGCAATAAAAACCATATCAGAGTTGTTACTGATACAGAGTCCAACATTACGGACGAACGAGTTAACTTAGTTCTTACACGTGTTCTGTTGATTATACAATTCAAAACAAGACTTTTCATTATTTCAAATTTATTTATATTTCAAAGGCAGTCAGCTCACTGAGCACATAATACCTTATAATCTTTAATAACCTGATACTGCAAATCCAACTGCTGAATAAATTGTTTTGATTCTGATTGTAACACGCCAGTGAACTATAAATTATCTGTTTAATTAAGTACGAACCTTTTACTAAAGTGTAGTTGTTTGCAGTTTCAGACTTTTTAAATTTTGTTTCTCACAAAAAGTATTTTAGCAGATACGATTAGATTCAAATTTAACTGCCTTGTCAAGTTTAATTTTTAGATTATTATTACCATCATTATACTGTATCAAAATACTTAATAGTGCTAATGCAAAATTACAACCTTCCAACAGCCATAATTATTGTCAACAACATTGCTTCGGGTTTCACCGACTCTTCGATTATCGCTTAACACCATTGCACTGTCAAAATACGTACTACAGAAAGTTACTATGTTTTTAACTAAACACGAATAGAGTAAGCGCCTGAACAAACTAATTTATGAAAAAGTGTCACAATTTTTAAAACACTAAACAGTACTGTTAAGTAACTGTTATTGAGTATTTTGTAGATACAGTAATTTCATATAATTTCGCACGATCACACACACACACACACATATCCATTTTAGAGCGCAATAAATCTTATAAACTGTCAGTTCTCCAAAGATGATGAAGCCAAATTTATAATTTCATCTGGTATTATTTTAGACCACTTAAATATATTTTTTCTTCTATTTTAATCGACTGTCAAGTAATGTTTCCTTACAACACCCACTAATGAGCGTTTTCCTCTTTAATATCATCAAACCACAGCCGTCGGGACTTTTAGCGCATGGTAATCGCTTGCTCCTCTCGCCTCCTCACTCGTACCCTCTCTTTTTTCCTCTTTTCTGTCTCTGTGGTCGCAGTGTTTGACTAATGCAGACCCCACCCGCTCCAAGGGGACTTTTCCTTTTCCAACATCACATTTTACATAACGTACTTCAAATTTAATTTCCCCTCGTTCCTCCAATTATCTTGATAGCATCCCTTCATTACCGTTTTAAAAGTTAATGATAGATTATATTTCTGTATGAGTTTTAAAAAGTTAGATAACGATATAAGAAATTCTTTTTTTATTGTAAATATTCTGTCTTTAGTATATCTAACTCTCAAATTAAGTAATTACTTTAGGGTATACAAAATCTGTAACAATTGAGTCAGTGGACTACAAATAGTCTTTCTACCAAGTCCAGTAGAAGGCCGGATATGCAGAACCTCCAGATGTTAATACAATATGAATACTATATCACAGTATGCGCCAGCAACGGACAGGTGCGTAGTTCCAGCGTACATTAAGACAGGCTATGGGGTGGAGTGAAGTTACCTGTACTTCATCCAGTTTTTCACATATGGGATGCATTATCACATGACTATTATTAGTAGTAATGCACGATTATTTATTACTGAATGAGTTAATGTTCTGTAAGATATTTCTATAAGAACGTTCTACAAAATATAATTGTTCTATTAAAATGAGAATATGTTGGATTACTATGTTTGCAAAGAAGTAGTATTATTACATCTAAATTTAAATAGAACAAAATCGTCAAACAAAATTTGTGGTTTTTATTAAAGTGTACCCTTGTGTCATCTGCTTATCGTCTTAACGTACAATGTTCCTACGTATTTGTAGCGTGAGGTTGAGATATTTTTTCGCTAGGAAATTTTTACTTTTTCATATTAATAACAAGTAATGGACGCGTTTTCAGTAAAAGACGCGTTATTAAAACGTTGTATAATGAAAGAAAGACACGTTGCATTTTTCTTAATATAAACGTTTCGTAAATTGTACAACAAGGCATCCTTACTTTCTCACTAATAGTCGAGAATCGTAGAGTGGGCTATTTGCTTCCGATAAAATTTTAATGTGATTTGAACGAAAAACAGAGTTGTTTCTAACGAGAAGTTTTCAAAATATTATTTTATGGCCACACGACATGTGTTCCAGTATACTATAACAGCAACCGTTTAGTGAAACTACTGAGTGCAGAATTACAGAATTAATTTTTTTATTAATTCTGATTATGATAACAACATTTCTTTGTCTGATTGCCATTATAGTCACTTTGATTCTCTTGATTGATTGATTGATTCTATGATTTTTTAAAAGTATTTTGAAGGCTTCGCAGCTAAGGCCTTTAACGCAACATAGTGTGTTACTCGACTATATGTTTGGCTCACACCTACATTCTAGTTGCTCAATGAAAGTGAAAAGGCATATACACTAAGACGCAAAACAATATTCTCAGAGCCGATCTTAGGAGCGACACACTTGTGTCTATCGCTAACTTTTCGTTTCCGAGGTATTCATTCAGGTTACCTTTTGCGCTGTGCCTTTGCCTGGGTTCTGCAAAAGCACTACAGTACTCACTTATGTGTTTCACTATTAGTACTCCGCCACATGTACAGACGGGTCGGTCGTGTCCTTCTATGAGGTACAAATACGTCAAGTCGGTGTGCCCAATTCGCAGTTTGTTGATGCAAACTTGTTCACGACGTCTGGGATCACCTGCTGCTTTCCATTTACGACGCTCTGCATCACTGCAGAAAGTCACATCTGCTGCCGCACGATAATTATGGTAGTTGCGGCAGTTAGTTTCCGTCGTCAGATAGTCGCATCGACTGTCGGCTGTCCGCAGCGTTTCTCGCTATAGTGTGAGTTTCTTCGTTACCTTTAATACCTACATGACCCGGGCATGAAACAAAAGTAAAAGATGAACCGAAGAGCTTGCCACACCGCATACAGATCAGTGATGTATACATTCGTCGCTTTGTGTTGTGTCCAGAAGTGGGAGGCGTCCTCAATGACAAACGCACTACCCACTGAGCTTTGAGTCTTTGAGTCAGTGCATCAGTGTATACAATGGTCTTCAACGTATCCTCCACAACTAATGAAAAAAGGAGTTTGGTTCAGTTGGGTGGCATAATTTATTGCTTCTACTAGCGTCATCCAGCCAGCAGTCTGGTTTGCATTACTCATAATGTAATGGTATTTTTTAAATAATTATAAACGAATAAACAGAATTATCACTGTTGCACACCACTATAGAAAAATTATTCCGATTAGCGATCTCAAGCTTCTCAGCTCATCGTCAGATCGGAAAATATATATTATACAGCTAAAATATACAGCTAATATATATTTTCCGATCTGACGATGAGCTGAGAGGCTTGAAAGCGCTAGTCGGAATAATTTTTCTATAGTGGGGTGGAACAGTGATAATTCTGTTTGTGATTATAACCACTAACACAACTTTCTCAATTAAACTTATAAAAGAATAATAAACAAACATTTGTAATAATCAACAATCAACAACAATTTATAATTAATTAACAAATACCATTACATTATGAGTAATTTAAATTGTAGGCCTAATACTGTATAAATTAATTTCTGTGATATAATTTTCTCGTTGTCTTAAAAAAACATTTGAAGATGTAAACAAACTTTCTCAACTCCTTCAAATATACAATGATACATACATACGCACGCACACGCTCACACGCTCACATAAACACGTTTACTCAAATATTTGTTCTGTTGTGTTTGACATGTCTTTTGTATTCATACACAGGTCCTTATGTGAATAAACACTGTAGAAACGTCGACACAAATAAGTTAAAATTTGTGTTATATTTTTGACCGATCCTCACAAACCCTTTTGTCGAAAACTTCATTGATCCACGGTCACTACGAATTAAGGATTAAATGAATAATAATAAAATTTTATTCAAATTAACATATCGTTTCTTTAATTCCACAGGCATGATTTAGGCAAATGGACAGTGGTACGAATGAAGCAACTGTGGAGCGTTATAAATATCTCAACGTAACATAACTTAATTTACAATACATGGGCACCACTGACAGTAAAATATTAATAAGACTACACAGTTTACCATCTGTATCATAATAGTCGTAACAGCGTACCTCGATATTTATACATCTTTAGAGCACAAGCTTAAAAATTATTGTAACACACTCAATTTCAGAAAATAGCCTACTATAACCAATGCGTGACTTCAGAGCGGAGCTTCACCACAAGTAGACGGGAAATGACAGCTAATACACGCTATTACTGCTAGATCATTGCAGCTGTCTACGATGTTGTCCAAAATAACTAAGAAGTACGATTCAGGCGCTGGTATAATTTAGGCAACCATATCATCAGCAGGACCCGTAAAATAGTCATTATATGTTCCTTTACATAAATAGTTATCGTAAACGAGAAACAAAATTGGGTTTAAATAGACCCTGCTGGACTATTAAGATGACCCTGTGAAACGATTCACATGTGTTTGCATATATGAAGCAAAGATTCATATATCACAGAAAAATTGTTAGTGCTTAAAGTGCCACGGAACATTAATTTCTTAAAGATAAATAGCTCTCAAACCAATCGTACGACAATTTCTTATCTGACTCCAGCATTCCACAATTTGCCATATCAAATATCTGATCAACAGTATCAAAGCCCTTAGTAACACTAATATAAAGCGCAGAACCTGTGTCACTGTTATTCACACCATCGAACACCTCTTCAAGGTAAGTAATGAGAGTATCTTCTGTTGATAAGGCAGATCTAAATTTAAATCAATTTTTGTTAAATGTTTATTTTGTTTACAGCCATTCATACTCCTTTTTTGATTATTTCCTCTGTTATTTTCACGAAAGATGACAGTAAGGAAAATTGGTGCAAAACTGCGACGCTGTAGAAGATGACCTTTCCTCAAGGTAGGAATGAATACAGCTGTTGTTAAGCATTTTGTAAACAAATTATAACTTGGACTACAATTAACTGAATATACTAAAACATCAACTGTACTGCATAATATTTTTTTTTCTGTGTGATCCCTTCTAGGATCAAACCCTAAAAAATTGATAGTTTTAATACTGATAATTCCAGGTAATTTTCAATAAAAATAATGAATTCAATTAAGATGACTCTGGGAAACGGTTCACATGTGTTTGCATATATGAAGCAAAGATTCATCAGCTTAATGGCAGTCAACGAGATATTGAAGTTATATCAGGTTGAACTGATGTAAGTAGACAATCAGTCGTATTCGCGTCTGATAAAATAGTGACGTTACTACATCTGGGTTGCTAATAAAAGCAAGAACCCCAATTCGCTCGGTATTCGACATTACTATTACAAAGCTCGCTGAACATGAAATTCTCTGACTGATTATTTCAAAATTCATGAGCCATATTTCGCTTGAAAGTAATATGTTAGTTTTTAATTTGTAATGCCTCTAAATTAGGTTCTAACAAATCAAAATTTTCCCTGAGGCTGAAACATTCTGTTTCTTTATTACCAGCTTAGTCGTATGGTATTAAATTTTTAACATTCAAGAGTTAATACTTTAATCAAGGTAACGTACGTATACCTGTAAGAAGGTGCAGACGGGTGCTACACGCGAGGGTAGGCTCACAATGTAGACACATGAAGTAAGAAAACTGTAGAATCGAAGTATTTTTCTCTAATAAGGTGTGTCTTTGGCGGTTAGAGAGTATCTAATTATTACTAGAGTTCTTCCAAAGTTATAAGTTAAATTTCTTTTCATATAACACTATATAGACATAATGTAAACACTTTGTAAACTAACTTTAAATTAATGCTTAAGAAACTGACGACGGATGTATACATTATTTAAATGGCAAAAACTGATTTCATATAAGGGAATCATATAGATAAATTTTTATATAAAAATAGTAACAATTCTTCCGTCTACCATACGACTGTTTAAACATAATCAACACAAACATATCTGCTTATGTTTTTTGTGGTTTATTTTATGGAACAGTTTGTCTTCAAATGAGGTGAAACGTTATTAAGAAAAGGCGAGTGGATGGGTTTGTAAGTATTAAACCTATTATTGAATGTTTCTAAGAATGCGGAACAAGCCTACGACAGCTGGTACTGTTGTTAACAACACACTCTTTTAACCCTTTTATATTGTTTACATAAAATGTTTCAAAACTGTTAGTAGGTACACAGGGAAGTGTCAGTTAAAAACATCCCTTAATAAAATAATCGTTCATCCTGACACATATATCACCACCCTTTGTCAACAATAGACAAGAACCTATTAGTCAGCTCTCCCTCTTTAATATTGTAACGAGACAAATTCTTGCTCTGGTTTTTTGTTTTGTATGTATGATTCGTTGTTTTATGGTTGAATTAAGTTGAAGTACTTTTATGCCCCGCGTAGTAAGCGCCAATCTGTTACGTTGTGAATACTAATCGTGTGTTGTTTATATGAGGATATTTTATTTTATGATTATTTTAGGTATGTTGTATTAAAGTTGAAGTTGAAATCGTAAGTTGTAATCCCTTTACGCCTCGCGTTGGAAGCGCCAATCTGTAACGAGATGGATCGTATTATGGTTTGTTGTTGTTTCTGGAAAATATATTTCCTTTAACGCCCCACGTTGTTGGACGTCAATGTGTAACGTACGATTAATGATGAATGGTCTTCTTTTTTATTTATCTGTTTTATTTAAACAGATAAATAAAATTATTATTAACCGTAACCAAAATTATTATTATTAACCGTAGAGGGTTAAGCGAGTTACAGTTTTCTTTGGCCAACGATTTTAATTCCCGTAGCGTAATAATGCAATACTATCCCTTAATCCCTCTTTCCTTATTTTTTTTTTTGTAAAATGAAAATAATTATTATTTATTTGTCTGATGATTTAGTAAAAAAAATTACTAAACTATTTCGTTTGTATGGCGGGACTAGACTTGTCAATGTTTGCATTCGATTGTAGTATCGAGTTGCCTATTGGAGGTTATCTTCGTGATCTTTTATTTACGATGAAGTTCAAATCGCCGAAAATGTTTTACTCTTCTTTTGTTAAACAATAACCCTGTAATTATATTTTACTCTAGAAATAAAACTCATTTACCATTAATTGGGAATAATTAATAACATTTATTTTCATGAATTCAGTTTAATGACTCTAAGGTCGAAGTTGTTAATTGCCCGTATCGACTCTCCTTCTCAATTCGATTTCTGTCTTACCTTGAGTTATTACATTAATCTTCGGGTTCTTATAGACTGCTATTGAAAAGTTCTAAAATGACCACAAGAAGTACAACACATTACAATTATTTAAATCTTATTGACTAATACAAACAATTTTATTTTTATTTAAGTGTGAGAAAATGATAATTCAATTCAATTGCCGATGCAATGCATTATGGTTCTACCCAGCATTCAAAGTTAAACTCAGTGAACATTTTGTGTAATTTATTTTATTTGAAAAAACTGGTGGTGCATACAATTCACACAGAATTAGTTAGACAACAAGCCGCCATCTTGAAATGTTACTTTGTAAATGTGGCACACAGTGAACATTTTGTGAAATTTATTTTATTTGAAAAAACTGGTGGTGAATACAATTCACACAGAATTAGTTGGGCAACAAGCCGCAATCATGAAAATGCCCACAAGAAGTACAATACATTACAATTATTTTGAATACCCAGCATTCAAAGTAACATTTCAAGATGGCGGCTTGTTGTCCAACTAATTCTGTGTGAATTGTATTAACCACCAGTTTTTTCAAATAAAATAAATTACACAAAATGTTCACTGTGTTTAAGTTAGTTCTTTTTTCTTTCCACTAGTTTTCTGTTGAAAACAGTGTTAGTTGATTTAATCTTGGTGTTGTGTAGTTGTAACAGTAGTATTATAAAAAGGTTAAGTCTCACCAACTTGTAGAGTTATTTATTCACTTTTTGGTTTATTTTTTAATATATATTATTTTTTTACTTGTTATTCTTTTACTTATTATTACTTTATATTATCTTCAGTTTTCCTTCTAATTTTGATTCTCTTGTTTTATAATATTTTACTTTTTTTCTTCCACTTAGATTTGATTCTTCGTTATACTTTTTCTCTCATAGCTGCACAGAGGTGTTCTGGATACTTTCGTGTCTAACAATAGAATGTTGAGTTTTTCTTTTTCTTTCAACTGGCTTGACCAAAATTAACAAAATTCCTATTGGTCAATACCGTTGGGTTCAAGGATCATGTGAGACTGATTATTTAAAATATATAGTTTTTACATTTTATACTCCAAATTACTCCCTAATTAATACTTAATTGGACTTAAATAGATTTACAAGGTGTTCTTCCTGATAGAAAAACAAGCATTTTGATATCTCACTTGATATGTGTGAGTGTCCTAATAGATATTTTTGTATCTTTACAAAATTCTGTTTTATAAGTCTTCAAGCAGTTTGAACTTTACAAAATTATATTACTTTTCATTAATCTATTTAAAATGTTATTACCGTTATATAAATAAGGTCTATCTTAATAATTTTACTATTTCTTACTGATTTACAGTAATTTGATAATTTGTTAGCTTGCCAATAATATTATGTTGACATTGGCCTATATCTTGGTACTTCCTTCGTACAATGTTCCAATTTATAAATGTTATGTACCCTGTTGCTTTAATACATTTTGATTAATTATAATTATTCCATGAATTAAAAAATAAAACATAAACATGAAACAAACATATTTAAACAATATGTTGCCCTTAAGGCTAAAACTCTAATTAACTTTAAACAACAAAATTAGACTTCCAACAATTGTCTAATACGTAATACTAATACTTTTTCTAGTGTCAGTCTATTATGAACTGTCATTCTATTATTATTTCAAGCCAATTTAACTTAATTCTTCTTACTATGAATAAGTTATGTATACTATTTGTATTGATACAATTGGTAGGCTTTTCCCTTTGAATAAACCTTAAATGTTAAAAAGACATAGGAAAACTCAACAACTAATATTAAAACTTACAATTATTCTACTAATTTTAAAACATGACTTTGAATAAGTATTATTACTATCTATATATTTTCTATACCCTTTTGTTTGTTTACACTTTTGTTTTTGGTTTGTTGTGCTTACACTTATATTTCACTGAATAAAATCATTAATATTCACAGTCCTGTCTGTGTGATTAACAACGAACATTTCTCACTTATTATTTCACTCCGACACGTAAACATTGTTTACAGACATTTTCTTATCAATTAAAATACATTAGCTATTATAAATCATTGTATTGTACTTCTTCGTTTCCTCCAGGGTTTTTTATTTATTTTGTCTGTTTGTCTGTTGGAGTTAAGTACTTTATTTCGTTAAGTGTGGTTTTATTTTTCTGGGCCTACCTACTTATTGGACCTTCCTAATCCTGTCACATTACAACACACACACACACACACACACACACACACACACACACATATTCCACTGTTCCACTTTACTTAGAAAATATAGGCCTATGTTACTGGATAAAACAGCCTCTATTATGCAGTAAAAGACAGATTAATAGACAATACTAGTGATTGACATCTTGTAAACGAGGGTTACCTCTAGGAACTAATTTTTTTACTGGCAGGTGGTACAGTACTCGACAGTTTTAACAATACGTATAAATAAATAAATATGAAAGATTATTCAAGGAATTGCAGATACATTTTAGGTATAGATGCAGGTTCTGAGAAATTTTGAAAGGGACGAAGATTTAGAGCAATGAAAGATGTTTACAACGGAAGAGAGTAGTAGGGAGTCAGTGAAAAGCCAGTAGTAACAGGGATTAGTAAACTATAAAAATGTGGGAGATTTTTGTATCCAATTGAAAAAAATGTTACATGTGGGAAAGAAAATGTAGTAAGAACAAGGATAGACAGATTGCTGAATGGAAGAAAAGTTATAACATTTTTATAGACGGTAGTGAGGAAATTCGCCACTTTAGATAGTCACACTTAAAAAGGCATACATATACAGTTACGTTTTATACTCAAAAAGTCATCCTTATAAAGTCACACTTGGAATTACAGTTTTACAGTTCAGAATTCAAGTTTAATTAAAGAGGTTTATTTTAAATCATGCAGTATTACTTGGTAAAGTTCACACAGTGTATTAGAGACTAGGTAGTTAGGAGATATGCATAGTTACCTCTACTCTCGATTATTTGCTAAACTATTTTATTGTTCACACCGTAAATATATAGTGAAGACGTGTAGCGAATATAAAGTGATAGATTGACAAATCGTTTCCAAAGTACAGCATTTAAAAGAATTAAGACAAACGAGGAAGAGGAAACACTCACATCAACCAATTAATGATAATATAATTTATTTATTTTTAATAACTTTATTACTTGAAAATCACTGCCCTATTTCAAAGATTCAATGATTGAGACTCTCAGCTCTACTTACAAAGTGCCATTAATAATCTACATTTAATAAGAGTGAGTTTATTAAATCATTGTAATTATTTAGCAAAAGTTATTATAAATATATTGCAAGGTAACAGGTTTGAAGCCGACTGCACTTGCAGAAATGAATGTTTATTAGATGAATTAATACATTTATTGGTTCTTCTTTTTTTTATAAAACATATACAGTTTATATACACAAATAGATGTTTAAAAAAATAAATTCTGATATACTGATATATTTGACAGTTATTAATTTAAAAAGTGAGTTTTTACTACTTTTACCCTTTATAAATAGTTTTATAATTTCACTTTCCTGGATGGGATCAGTCCAGACAATTTCGCAGGCCTGCTCCTACGCTTTCACACCGACCGTTGTCCTCCTAAGGTGCGATGTCCTCAAGGTTTCCTCGTGGGCGTTGTGTTCGTCCAAGTTGCTCTTGATTTAGTTCTCGTCAACAGCCATCGGCCGTTGACGATTTTTAACGCCGTGCCTGATTTCGTGGTGATAATTCAGCTCCTCCTTCGACTATATACTCCGACTTCCCTAGTATTGGCTGGAACCCGAGTTTGCCACCGCAAACATCTGAGTGAATATGAGAGACTGCGAGAGACTGACTTATTAGAGACTGCGGAACTCACGGCTTACATTTTATAGATCTACGCACATGACGTCATTTTTACATGTTAGAACATGTAATAAAGACAAGAAAATCGATCACGAAATCTAATGAACATGAACTTTTAAAAAGTTCAAATAGTGGAACTAATAAAATTGTATTTTCAATTGTCATACAAAACACGACACAATTTTCAAAACACTCAACATCGAAAATCCCACAAAATACTAATATATACACCACAATCACACAAAATAATACAAATTTAAAATACTAAAAATTAACAGGAAACTATTACAACAACCGACCAATACACAAGTACTCCACAAGGTTCAAAATTGAGAAGGCTGAGGATGGAAGCACCAAGTGTACCGAAACATGTTCCAAATAAGGAAAAAAGATCTTGAAGTAAAGATATAAATATTAAATATTATATATATATATATATATATATATATATATTGAAATGGACATTCTAATTGCATATGTAATGTAGTAGATTTGAAAGCATATGATAGCACATAAAACCATTGTGTGAATAAGGAGAGATTGAAGGTTTGAACAGTATATATTCGTTAATTAAGAATATTGTTAAGAATGTTAGTTTTAAGTACTTTTAGGCTTATAAAATGAATTTAAGTGTTTTGAAATGACGCAAAACGATGCTTGGACGCGTCTGGAGTGCGCGCGTGCGAGAGTACGTAATTATTTTACACGATATTCATAAGAAATACTTAATTTAAATAAATTTAATAATATGGTAAATTTTAGATGAGACAAATCTTAATGTTTGCACAAAAAAGAACTAACTGATGACAATGGTTATTTCACAAATCAGTGTGATATTTGCATATTTTAAGTAAAAACATTTTATGGCTCAGTTGTAAAGATTATCAAGCTTTTGGACAAGAATTGTTCTGTTCGGAAGTCTTCTCGAACAAGAATATTGGTTATCTGTAGGAAAATCGTGAGTAGGGATTACCGAAGAACCAATCAGATTATTAGAATTCAGTCAAGGATAATTATTTGAAACTGATATATCAGTCTCTCTTGGGAATCGATAACGGAAGCGTCGCGTGTTTCTACTAAACTCGACTAACAAGTTATTTCCTAGAGTTACTGCAAATGCTATTCCGCGAAAGTTCAAGATGTCCGATTATGGTAGAAACACTTTAAGCTTACTGGATAAAAGACTTGTAACCATAATACACTAATTTAGCAGTAACAACGTCTGTTTGCGGTGAAAGTATATAACCGTGCTCGTGAGAAACATGTCAGAGTAGGTTATGTCAACCCACGTTGTAACCAGATACAGGATCATCCATGCTCAACCCATCGTCTGTAGATCTGCAGTCGGCATTAAAGTGAAGTGAACCTAAATTATTAATGTACAGTAAAACAAAGATCCGTCTAAATCTAAAGTGTCTGTAGAACTAAACCATGTGTTATTTATTAAATTTCAATGTTAATAAAATGTTCTGCCAAGTGCAGAGCCACCATCCTATTATTGTAATTCCTAGTACAATGTTACGTTATGAAAGAAGTTAAATGTTAGTTGCAATAAAGTTATACCGATGTTGTTGCCGAAGTGATTGTAGCTCTATCTACAAGGCTTGAATACAAGAAAGCCTATCTTATACAACATAGCCTACTTCAATATACTTGTATTTCTTTCGTGATGCAATATTTATACAATTAAATGACAACTAAAACAGTAGTTGATTACTGTTTTTTGCATTTCTATTGTTAGATGTAATTTTTATGATTCAGTTAAAATTGTTAAAGTGCAGCTCACTAAAGTATACAGACACATTTATACAGGATAATAGGTATAGTCTGCAGGTATAGCTAACGTCTATACAGATTTACGTACACACACTGGTGAGTCTACAGTGTCAGAGTAACTGTTTACAAGGCGGTATGTAATGTGTTAAAGTATTAACCGGCCGCGCAGGATACCGCAGACGGACCCTTGATGCACTTAACTGTAATGGGCAACACTAATCATGGAGAGTTTAAGCTGAAGGCTAACCACATCCTGGACTCCTAACCATGTGTACACTATTGCTTTAACAGAGTGGTCTTATTCAGCCTGACCAGTGAACCTTATAATTTTTCGCCCGTTGTTAGTAAACCCTGGCTTGACACGCGCACATCCACTGAAATAGATTAGAATCTCATTTATTTGTTTGTGTGATCTTATAATTCCGTGTCGATGTGCGAAGTTATTAAAATTATTATCTTTTAGTTAATGGAAAATATATGGATGAACATTTTACAATTAAATTCTTGTGTTACCAATAATATCTATATACTGACATATTTAAAACTAACTATCAGAGATTTTAAAATGAGTCTGTTGAAATAAATAATTTTCAGACCACTCATTAAAGAACAATTAAAATGACAACCAGAGGTTACGTTGCTCTACACATATAGTACCATATGAAATCGGTCATATTAAAAACACAAGACATTTCACCTTCAATTTTAAAAAAAAATAATTCTGAGGAACTCAACTACCGTTTTTCATTTTCTTAAAGATAATTGGTTTTAGAAAGTTGTCAAACTTAAGCGACTTTTTAAATCTAAATTCTAAAGTAAACTTCTGAGAAGAATAGCATTATTATGCTAATTGTGCTACTAGGATTTTTTATGTATGTGTGTTTACGAGGAAAGCATAGGACTTTAAAGCACTATCTTTACAATATATGTATTCAATGTACGTATGTATAGGCTACGAGAAAAGAAAATAATGAAATCTAAGTAGTAGGCTATATTTTAAAAACAAACTGCTGTCTCAGAAGATTAGATTAATACACAATCAGTATTAAAAACATTGAAGTCAAGATTTTAATCAATGCCAATGGTAATGAAATTAATATTTTGTGTTGATTTAGCATATATCGTACACATTGCATTTTGCTTGTATTTTCCTTTAAAATATCACAAGTTTAATAGACAACCTTAATTGTAGGTGTACTAAAGTCTAATAAAGAATTGGTCCATTCGTAGCGTGTTCTTATATTGCCATCCTCTTATACATTTAAGTATGCTAGTAGAAATATTCTGCATATATTTTGAGGTAATGATAAAACATTTGCAGATAGGGGCTGCGAAATAAATGTATATTATTTCAAATGAAACTAAGTTGCCAATAGGTTTTACTAATAAGTACAACTAATAAATAAGAAATGTCATAGGTTTTTAACAAATATAAAATTAATAACACAGATTGAAATAATTATATTTAATATTTACATAATAATGTAGACTACTTAATATAAAGTGTTCCTGTTCTATTCGTTAGTCCGTCTCTTTAATAATACGTTGTTATGTTACTTACTAACAGAAATGGGGACTATTAAATAATGACAGACAGTGGTATCATTTTCGGAATAAAATAAAGTGTACTACTAAGCTCTCACTATCGTCAGTATGATATTAGCATACCACGAAAGCCAAGAGTAAGAGACAAAAACTAAGCTTAAAAGTACAGTTACCAATCCAACAAAAATAACACTAAATTAAACACAAAGTAATTTAAGTACATATAAATATACGTACAAACAACAACATATATCTAATTACTTTTTGAAAATATCGCATCTAATTTCTAATATGCTAACAGATAGAATAGTGTATATGTTTAAATTTTAAAAGAAAGTCTTATTCTATTGTGTACTGCAAAAAAAGTTATGAAAAAATTATAAGAAAATTATTTGACCACTTCACCACTTAACAGTGATACGATTCATTCATTCAACCACCGGTTGTAGGAGCACTGAAGTGTGTGTGTGTGCGCGCGCGCGAGCGTATGAAAGGATTGATCACAACGTAAAGAAATTCTCAAATCTCTAAAATAGATTTACTGTTCATCATGTTGCTATCATAAACATAGCTGGCTACTTTGGTGTTCTCAATTCCCTTAATACGACAGGGAGAAAAACGTTTTTCCAAATGCGTAACCGAGGATAAGATACTAATACTAAATTCTCTAGAGATACTTTCAAAACGCCTAGTACACACTTCGTATGAGCTTTTTCTATAGATACGACCTAATATAACCTTAAACATTTGCGTGGAATGAAATACAGAAACAGAAACAGATACAGATACAGATGCAGATGCAGTTTTGTGTGGAATGGATTATTTTTGTTAATATATGACAAAAACTTGCGTTAGTAGAATTTAATAAAAAAATATTGACATAAAAAGGTAGCTTTGTTGTTATGTATGACAAAGTGATTTACACGTGATTCATAATTGTTTACATATACATTCCGTTTCATTAATATGATTAAAAGGGTATTTGATAAAATTCAACAATCTCTAACAGTTAGACTTTGATTATTTAAATAATTATATAATTTACAAATTAAAATATAATAAATTGTTCAATTTATTGTGCAAACTTTATGTCTTCATTTATGTGTATATATATATATATATATATATATGTATATATATATATTGCAACGTGTATCCTCCACAGACGTGTATTAGAACTAATAGGCTAATATATAACAGTCTCTTATGGGGAGGTAGGAATTTATTAAACTAAAACAAATTTAATTCTTGTATGTAATATTCTTTACACAAATTATATATTTAGAATATATTGTCTTTAGTTAATAATGAATGTTTATTTGAACAATTGTTTATTTTACTTGGTTGAAGAATTCCTCCTTGTCGTACGGTTGTAGGCTGCTACGGTTAAAGTTGTCCACTGGCCTCGCAGACCCGCTGACACTCGCAATTCTCTCACGCACGCCGTTTATATGCCCGATAGTGTTTTGATTTATAAATCTCAGGTTCGATAAGTGGGTTAATTAATTATTATTTAATGCGGTGTGTTTAACATACATCTTCCGGCAATCTTAATGTGTTCACGCGTTCATACAGGTGTATCCCACTGAATACAACCGATCCTATGAGGAAATTTGGACTAACGCGATTGAGCTCTATTAGATCTTCAATTCAACTGAATTCTGCTTTCTATTAACTCCTTTTACCTAGCATACGGGTATCTCATAGCTAAGACTTAGGACTATCGTCACCCCTATAGAAAAACGTGTACTGTCACGATAAACTCGCACAGAGAGTACTTCTTGCAATGACGAGTTACAGAAGAGAACTGGATAATCTTGTCTTAACTAGAGCACATCTCACATGGAAATTGGAGTTCCTAATTTGTTGAAGTCTAGAACGCGTGATAGATTTTTACCTTGATAGCTAGACATCATGTAAGACTATGCCAGAGTCTGCAAAATCTAATATAGATTTTATATAAAAGTTTTATGACTTTTCTATAGACAAGGCTTCTACAAAAAAGTGAATTCGATTAAAAAATACATAGTCAAATTATATGTTTCAAGATTATGACATACAAAAACGTAGAGCTGTTTATGACGCATACGCTGTCCAAGTTTCATTCCGATATGTTAATTATTATAGGAGTTATTTAGGAAAACACAAATAACACGCGCACACGGGCACTCGCGTACTAAATTTGCAATTGACATAATATATTTATGGGCATTTTGGCATACAGGGTGTTCCCGATTGGACGACCAATATTTGGGTAACGTGTTCCTTACATAATTACAAGAAAACAAGTTCCTGTAAACATAGGTCCAAAAGCGTATAGTTTACATCTGTCCGCCATTTTGTATTTTTTTTTTTTACCAAAACAAATTTCAAAATGGCGGCTGTTTGAAATTTAAATCATTCATATCTCACAAACTATTAGTTTTATGGAATAATGTTTCATTAGATAAATGTTAAGCCTTGTTTCATGAACAAAATGATACCTTATTTGTTACAATGCGATCTCAAACAACCGAGTTATGATGGAAAATATCAGTGTGAGTCACTCAATGTTCAATACCATGAAATCAGCGATGTTATCTCGTCCAGGTATTATATTCAAAAACACTAGGCCAACTGAGTATAAGTCAACAATACTTCAATCAGCTATTTTATAACTTAATAAGCAGATTTATAAAATTGAAACTGCAGTTGATCTTAGTGTTTTGAACAGAATAGTGAAATGGCAAATTTGTATAGTAATCATGAAATGGCTGACATGCATTTCATCTACGGGAAAGCCAATGGATCTGCTACAAAGGCAGCCCGCCGTTATCGTGAAGCTTATCCAGATCGTAGGCAGCCTTCCAGTAAAATCTTTGTGAAAATCCATCAGCGATTGTGTGAGATTGGTAGATTCCAACCATCGACTCAGAATTGTGGTAGACCGAAATCTGTTTCAACTGCTGAATTAGAGAAACGAGTTTTGGTCAGAATTGAAGAGGAACCAGGATTATCATGCCGAAGAAATGGTCATAAGGAAGGTATTCAAAGCCACACCGCCATATGGAAAATTATTTGCAATCAACTGCTTTATCCGTATCACCTTCAGCGTGTTCAAGCTCTCGTACCAGCCGATTTCCATAGCAGGACTGGGCTCTGTCAGTGGCTAATAAATGAGCGAGTTTGTGACCTTATGTGTGTATCTAAAATTTTATTTACGGATGAGGCATCATTTAGTCGGGATGGAATAAATAATTTCCACAGCAACCATATCTGGGCAGAGGAAAATCCACAAGCAACCTTAGTGTCAAACCATCAGCATCGGTTTTCGGTAATGTATAGGCGAGTATCTTCGGCCATAAGCTGATTGGTGTTTACTTTGTGCCTAACAGATTGAATGGAGAAGCATACCATGAATTTCTTACCAACACACTTAATGAAATAGTGGATAACATTCCTCTACATGATGTACAACATATGACGGTGCACCCGCACATTTTTCAAATAATGTCAAGGAGTTATTGAATAATCGCTTTCGTGGCACATGAATTTTAGAGACAAAATAATTAGTTGCTGTCAACAAATTAAAGTAATATCGCGAATTTTTTAACGTATTCGAGCTTCGATGGTCAAACGGGCTGAAAGGTGCAATGAAGTAAATGGGGTAAACACTGAACACCTAATTTAATTATTTCGTGCTGTCGTTATGGTAATTTTTCATTTTAGTTAATACTAAAATCTGCAGTTAAATAAAATAGTTTAAAATCTTTTGTATTCATTTTGTATTTTACGTTTTAATTTTCTAATGTTTTTTACAATTTTTTGCTTGTATTTACAAATAAAACTATTGGCCAATGATTATTTTTGCAGTTTGGTGGAAGACTCACACTGACAATTTCCATCACAACTCGGTTGTTTGACATTACAGTGTAACAAGTAAGGTACAATTTTGTTCACGAAATAATGCTTAAAATTTCATCTAATAATACATTATTTCATAAAACTAATAGTTTGTGAGTTATGAATGATTTAGAAATTAAATACAGCCGCCATTTTAAAATTCGTGAATGTAAAATTTTCAAAAAATTTCACTTTGTAGATTATGTTACTGGGGTAACATGTACCAGATTTCAATAGAATATCTCACTCCATTCTCGAGAAATAAAATTGTCCTTAAAAAATGCAAAATGGCATAAATGAAAAACTATCCTACGTTTTTGGACCTACGTTTACAGGAACCTTTTTTCCTTGTAATTATGTAAGGAACACCTTACCATTAGACGACCATTTGTAAACACTCTGTATAACACGTAATTAACCATCTCCTATTTCAAAAAGGTACAGCTACTTTACAAAAAATTAAACAAAACCAATTTAAAAATTCTTCGCATTTTAAAATGACTCTTACTGGATGTTCTATTGCAATATACATTGCAACGATACAATTTTAAAACTGCATAGATAGGTATTATAAAAATTATTACAACAAAATCTATATTTGGAGGTAGGACAATTTATTAAATTAAAACATTATATTTACTATTGTCTTATTAATTTATACTGTAAAACTGTTTATTTAAAAATTTGTCTTTCAAAATTGGGTCTTTAGGCTTGCTTTACAATTATGTTACTTGTTCTGTTGAAATCCACTGTTGCGTAGCCACTCAATGCTCCGCGTACGCAGCTCGACTGATGACTGCTACAACTCTGCCCGTAGACCGTTCGAAGATCACTAATGCTGACAATTCACGTCGTTGCACCCACGCACACTGAGATACGAACTGTTATTGTTTACAATTTAAATTTAATTAATCTCAGGGATTTTTAAACTGGGTAAAATAAATCTGGGTGTATTGATCTTACACCAACTCCGGATTCTTGAAGTGTTCTCGTGAAAAATCAAAATATCTCGGTAGATATTTTGTTCCTACCGGATATCTTCCACTATACGCGGGAAAGCACTAGAATTATCTATTTATTTTATTTGAGTTCTCTAAGTGGTATTGGTTTCGAATACCTCGAACCGTGAACCAACTTCTAAGTTTAATTGAAAACGACCTGTCTTATCACGAAAAATTCGTGGCAGTGAGTACGTCTTTCTATAACGACTCCTTAGAAGAAACTGAGCAAAGCGTTCTCGACAGAGGACCAAACTGAATAAATTTTAGACCCTCTGATTGGTTGAAACTTTAGCAACCTCACAGATGAGAACACAGATAGACTGAAATCCGGCTTAAACTCTGTCCCATTCTGCAAAGGCCTGTCTAGATCTAATCTATAAAATTTATTACTTTCTTAAAGATAACGAAAATTAAAGACGATTGATTTCATTAAAAAAACCATATAAAAATTATAGGTGTGAAGAATTGAGTATAAGGAAAATGTAGCTTATAACCATGAAAATACTCTGTCCAAGTTTCAAAACGAAATGTTAATTTTCTTCGAAGTTATTAAATAAAATGTAAATCACCCGCGCACCCGCACACTTACACACAAATATTTTACATGACATAAATAGAATAAAATCGTGAACATTTTGACATAACATACTTTTTAAAACATAGATTGATTTAAAACTTATGACTACTTTATAAAGAAAGAACAAAATCAATTCAAAACATGCCTATTGCCATCAGAAAATGTTATATAGCATTAGTATTCCACTTAAAAGAACTTCATATCCTGTGTACTGTTGCAATACATATTGCAACGTTACAAGTCTTATAAAAAAAAATAAAACAAATACAATACCATGTACTCAACACCGATTATATGAAGTGTATCACACCGGCCAGGACGCAGGATTTTTTATTCTCATTACGTCAAGTATATGTAGTTGCACAATAAAAAAATTCGCTTTTATAAGTTTACAAAGAATACAATATAACCTTCTATGCCGTTCATGACATATAAAAACAAACAACCATATAATCTTACTAGCTAAACAGACATGTTAAACAAATTATCTAAACACTTTTTATTTCAGTGTGTCCGACTTTGACTCCAATTTGAAATAATAATAGCAACTCATTTACAAACAAAAATAATATTAAATCTCAAGAATAAAACTAATTGTTGCTATAAACAATAAAAGAATATAACATTTACTTCCAACCTATTATTTATTTCTGCTGACACACCCAAATTTTAACATAGAACAGAAGATTAGTATTTTTAAATTTTCTTGTTAAATTAAATTATTTTCTTTAACTACCATTTAAATTTATGTACAGTGATTATATTTAAAACTTTAAGTCTGTACTGTTCATATATAAGCTTCTGTTTAAGAGTTCTTTTCACAGACAAAAAATATAATTGTTTATTCATCAACTGCGTACTGCCGACGTTACCGTTACGTGTGTGTGTGTCCTTAATCCTGAGAATTTGATGATGATGATTATGCTGATGCTATGTTCTCTGTCTCTACGGTTTGTTGTTTGTGATGGTCCAGAGTTCCTCCATCAGTCTTGGTGTGTGTGGTAAAGATGTTCGATCGGTCGGCAGACCAGCAGCGTGACGTTGTGTGAAGATATCTTGAGTCACTGAGATCGCCCAAAAATTGCTGATGGTATTTATACTGGACGGCAATCTGACAAATACAGGACTATTTTCGACCTGTTAGATATTGTCACTTCGTGCAAAGCGTCCTTTTAATGACAAATCACTTTTTGGTTCGTTTTCGCGATTTCGTAAACATACTCGTAGCACGAGCGATATCATCGTTTGCGTAATATTTTTCTGGTCACTCACATATAACACACTTATTAAATACTATTTAATTACACTAGTATTTAACATTAAATTACCTAGCGTCTTTATTATTGCACATTTCTGGAATACTTTTACATCACCATGTTCGTTATAAATTCCTTAATGTAATGGTGTTTTTATAATTGGGGTAAGTCTTTGTTCACAGGTTTAAAATGTATTAATTAGTTTATTTTTATCCGGTTAAAACCTGATTACAGAAAACCAACAATTCGTACGCATCACTCCATCGTAGACTTTGCCTGTCGTAGCTTGCGTTCACACACACAAACATACAAGCGCTGTATTCACTCGCGGGGCAGGTGTAGTCTACGCTTTCTGACAATTCTTAGCCTGCATAATATTGTTAAATACTGTTCATCATGTATTTTCTATGCTAGATATTTACAAACATACCGCCCTGGGCAAATATGCAAATATGCAAATATATGTATTGTTGCAATATATATGTGTGTGTGTGTGAATATAAAAATTATACGTTTTCTTCTGTTTTGACAAATCATTATTAGGCATCACGGTATCACATAGCGTATAAAAATGTTTGTATAAATTTGTAAATAAATGGAAATCTTCACAATAGAAAACAATAGCATGCAATAATCGACCAATCAGTCTGAATCAGTAGTGTTTACTATGCTGCCAGTTTATTGTGTGTTGTTACAATACTAACTAAAATTATTCTCCAAATAAGAAATTTCGAAAAATATTAACTTGTCAGTAACAAAAAAATATTGTTAACTGATGTCATGGCGAGAATAAGTTTTAATATGAGTATAAGTTTCTCTGGTGAGATGTACAATACATTTTGTCTATTCAGTTTAATTAGGTTTATTAGCTAGAGAATAAATTAGCAAGTTATTAACGTGGGTTTACACCAGCAAGCCAATAATATTAACGTACTTAATATCATTCAGTTCTTTTACATAAATAAGTAAAATTTTAAATATACATTTATTATGAACCTAGTTTGTAATACTATTAATATAACGTCATGTTGCAACTTTGTATTTTATTCTTTAGTACTTAATAAGATTGTATTAAATTAAGTAAGTACATCTAATACATTCTCGAAAATCTATAATATAAAGTTACGCACTCGCACACAGTTGTACAATCTAGAGATCTTAGCGATATTGTGTGTGTTTGTGTGTGTGTGTGTGTGTGTGTGTGTGTGTTATCACGCGGATCAGCAATGATTGTGTGTTTGGAAGCAAAGAATTAGACAAGATATTTGTGACACGTGTATGGTAACCGTACTATTA
This sequence comes from Magicicada septendecula, assembly GCA_034769895.1. Lineage (NCBI taxonomy): Eukaryota > Metazoa > Arthropoda > Insecta > Hemiptera > Cicadidae > Magicicada > Magicicada septendecula. The sequence goes on along the minus strand of CM068368.1, from coordinate 515,343,918 downwards.
TCAAATTGAAATTGTTATAAAACTTTTTAAATCTACTGAAGCGCGAAACTGTTTCTTGGAGGAACACTACTAAGCTTTCCGTTTTTCAATATTCTGTGACCACTGACCCTTCGAATTTTCCCGCTCGTTAATCGTCCGGCACACCTTCTGTAGTTGCGCTCTATCACTCAACCTCCTCCGTCTCTCACACTCTAACACTAATTCCCCGGGGCACCCTTTCATTACCTCTCGCACTGTAGTTATTCCACACCGAATCTAATTTAAAATTCGTTCCTGCAATTATCTCGACAGCATGCCTTCATTATTGTTTCAAGAGTCAATTAAGAACTACCATTGTCCTATACATTATAAAATATGCAATGAAATCAGTACTTCATACTAAAAAATATAAACTTACGTTATTCAATCTCTAAGAACATTATTATGAGCAATGGTTATGAGAAATACAGTTATTATGAGTAATAGTTATTATGAAGTACAGTAGCATTGTAAAATGTGGTACTACAATTTTTAATTTCATAAAAATGCAAAGTAACGAAAACTTAGAACTAGATTTTGGTTACGAAGAACTCTGTTTGGTGCAGAATGTAAATCTACGTTATAATAAATTAGTATGTACCTCCTATTAATTAGCAAATGGCTGTCAAGTTTAATATTAATATTATTTATTAAATTTTACATGTATATGCACATGATACAGTTTTATTCCCACTGTTAATTTAAATCTAAGAAATACAAACGCATATGCACAAAAAATAGTAATTAGATAGAGATTATTTATTAAGGCAGATAATTAAACTATAGACCAGCCCAAGACATTGTGTGAAATAGTCTTGCAGGTTGACATATTGTGTACAATTGAAAAAACGTCTTGAAATCAATTTATAATGTAAATTATACTAGAATTCTACGAATGCTAATTTTCTAGGTCTAGGTCCAGGTGTACGGAGCAGCCGCTTGATGTGCTCCGGTGATCGCAGTGTCCGGGCGAACCCGATGAATATCATATGCCAGCTTGTTACCAGGCAAAGACACTAATTTTTCTTAGCTTAACCTCTGTATAACTGTACAGTCATGCGCATGTAAACATATCTTGAAATGCACCTTATTATAGAGATAAGACGGCTTTAATGCCCCTATTAATAATCTGTAAATTTGTGTAGGGGAGAATCAAATCCTAATATACTCATACTTGTTTACTATAAGTGGTGATAAGTACAAATTACAGTCAAATCAGAGCATTTATCATTGCAGAAAGCTAGACAATAATGTGTCTAATGTGGTCTTTATTTAAAGTAAACAAGTTGTAACGTTCTATGAGATTAGTTATTGTGCTAATCAGAACATTTTATAACACTTATTGTCAAGTAGAACTCCCCATTCCCTTCATTACAAGTAAATTACATCATTAAAAGTAAGTCCATTATTTATTGAAAGCAAGAACAATTCAATGTTTTACAATATCTATAACCAGTTACAAATATAAATTTCATAATTAAAGTAATAACCTTTGTTAACTCACTTTTATCCAGAATTTAGGATGCTCATATTTATCACATTCGAGCATAAATGTACACAATTTTTGTATGCGAATAAACAATTTTTGTTTGATCTATAAACCCTTATATAAAATAATATACTATAAGGTATGACACTGTAAGTAGTAACAGACAGTGATACACTGTTTGGCATTGTGCATCCACAAAGAGAGTGCCATTTTATTTTGGCGAGTGTAATTTTTTTTTCACGTTAATTAAACTAATGAAATAAAATTTAAATTTCGTGATTCTATTGAAAATATAGTTTCAGGTCACTTGAAAATTTTAGAATAGACGATATGCAAGAATTAGAATGTACTTATGATTCATACTTTGGAAAGCAACAACTGTACAATTCCAACAAACAACAGGAAACAAGAAACTGCGGTTGGTAGAACAAATGGCACTAACCTCAAAACATCTGGTAATAGCTAAAGCGTAACACAAAGCGCAGTGTACTGGCGTATAGAATCGAACATTGGAGAGTAAACAAAACAGAATTGAAGCAGACAACTGTAACCAGTAAAAAAATTACTTTAATAATTTAAAAAATATCCTTAAATTCGTAGAGACCGTCAATCAGTCAATTTCTCCGGTGAAGGGTTTGTGAGGATCGGTCAAAAAATATAACACAAATTTTAACATATTTGTGTCGACGTTTCGACACAAATATGTTAAAATTTGTGTTACGTTTTTTGACCGAACCTCAAAAACTCTTTACTTTAAAAAATATATTGTTAGAGAAATAAACAGTTATAATATCAAAAAGTTTGGAGTACCTGTGTAGAATATAATTTTGTAATCAGACATTTAGTCACACGTTTAAAGAAAGGGACATCATGTGGTAACAAAGGATATTGACAGGATGGTCTTTGCTGAAATGTATAGGCTAACAAATTTCAGTTAATGCCCACTCAATTCTAACAATATTAGATGGGCAAGAGTATAGAAATTTTGTATGGTAAAGGCAACATCTGTACTCGAATATCGTAGTATTCATGTAAAATATCTAAGCTTTGTAAACAAGAATCTAATATGCGATAATTAAATATTAGAGGAAAATAAAATTTTACACACTCACGGGTAAAATACGGAATGAAAAGACCCGAAATATACATTATTTAGTCTCTCAATAAGGAATGAAACAAGGGACTGTAAAATGGAAGCAACACACAGAGAGGTTGGCTGGACGTATAATATTTGAACAAGTTATGGCTTATAAATCAAAAGGAAAACAGTTTCAGAAGACATTCTTCTGTAATAATATCAGTAAATTTGGATTTGTGTGAGCGGCAGCACAAAGGACGTTATCTTTGCACGGCATGTGTTTGCTGAAAAAAGTGAAACGATTATAACTGGCGAACAAACAATAGCGCCTCTCTCACAATTGTCTAGTGGTTTTTGCAATCGACAAGTAATGCAATCGAACACGCCATAGCCGTATGTACTTTTAAATGCAAATACTATATTGTAATAGTATCAAAGTAGTTAATGGATCTTTATGCAAATCTGATCGATTGAATTTTACTTACTGAATACTTCAATATACTATTTTTATGGTAAAAGTTACATCTCTCAATATAAAATTTTAACTTAACTTGTGTATAGGTTATATACTTACAACTGTATTATGTACCTTACACGTTACGTGTGTTGCTCTACTTGAAGAGCCAATGAAACGTCTTTAAGAACACACGAATATAGCAATATGTTGTTTGTATGTGTGTAGTGTCGTTGCCAGTGTGTATGAGGGTAGACGGCCGTGTGTGTGTGTGTGTGTGTGTGTGTGTGTGTGTTCAAAAGTGCCCTAGGATTTTTTTGGTATAATGCTCTTGCAAATATTCATGTAATATTTGTAGAATATAACGCAAGCATTTTTTACTAAAACTTTCCAGTTAAAAGTTTTCTTTTTACAAAATACAAAAATAGCAAGAATTTCACTAGTGTAATTATTTCTACATTGATGTTATTTGTTTCTATAAAATGCCTGTCACTTTTAATGTTACTTTTTCCTTTTTTTCTATTTTTCTATTTTTAATTAATAAATTGGGTGGTGTTAACTAGAATATAATTTTTTCCGTGAGCTAGCAACCAGCTGTTAAATTATGGGTTTTGCTTGCAACATACCAGTAAGTAATGGATTAAACAAATGTTTTAAGTCTTACGATTGGCACAAACACTCATCATCATCATCAACATCATCATCTAAAGGCCATGCCTTGTCGAGTTCTCCACGTCTCTCTCTCTCTCTCTCTCTCTCTCTCTCTCTCTCTCTCTCTCTCTCTCTCTATCTATCTCTCTATCATTGTTCTCTTTAAATCGCAGTACGATAAAAAGTACATCTCTTTTCCCATTCTTTGAAGAATGCTGCTCTTGGTCGTCCATTTGGTTTTTCCCCCAAAAGCTTTCCGTCAAATATGTTACCGTACTTAAAAATTGATTGTGTCGTAACACGTGCCTGATTAATTGTGCCCTCCTCCTTCTAATCAAATTTAAATGTGATCTGACTTTGTTCACTTCTTTGCGAGGACTTGCTCATTCTTTTGTTATCCATCTAACTCGTCCTCGTCGTTCTCCTCCAGACCCACATTTTCACTGCTTCCAGCTTCCTGTTTCTGCTTTGCCTAGGGCCCACGCCTCACACCCATAAGTTAAGACACTCCACATAAATTTTTTTGCAAACGTTTTCCTTACCCCCATACAAGTGATTATTTGTAAATAAATCCCTTCCGTTTTGAAACGCCTGCTTTGCTAGAGCTATTCTTCTCTTAATCTTTGTCCCATATCTATTTTCACCAGTGATGGTTCTCCCCAGCTGGCAAACATTTTCAACCTGTTCTAATATTGTATTGCCCAATTTAATTTCAAGTTTTACATTCCATTTCTTCTGCTCTATCACCATTGTTTTTGTTTTCTTCTTGTTAACCTTTAATTTATGTTTCCCTAGAGGTTTAGACACTTTTTCCAATATTCTATTCATTTCTTTTACCGGTTTGCGATTATTACTATATAATCTGAAAATCGGATACTACGCATGCGCCTTCAAGTAATCTTAATGCGTTTGGTTTTTTTTTTTTTTTTTATTTAATTCCTGTGATAACCTCTTTAATAAATTATTTAATCAAACATGGAGGCAAAGGACATCCCTGTCTGTCTCCGCTTCTTATTTTGGCTTCTTTTTGCAGCCTTTATTATCTATGTCAGTCTTCTGCAATTTGTACAAATTCAAAATTAGTCTTCTATACCTCCACTCAAGTTCAGAATTCTTCATTGCTTGAAATAAGAGCTCTCCATCAATTCTATCAAAAGGTTTTCCCAGGTCGATGAAACTCAAATACGTCTTCCTGTTAACTGTTGTTCTTCTCTGTACTATCAAGCGCAGCGCTAGTTTCCCTTCCTGATCTGAAACCAAACTGATCTGCTCCTAGACTTAATTCAATTTTCCCTTTTATTCTGTTGTTCACGATATTCAAAAGAATTTTAGAAGCATGGGATATGATGGAAATTATTATATAGTTAGCACAGTCTAAGGCTTTGCTTTCCTTTGGGATTATAATAGTTCTGCTATCTATAAAATCTGACGGTACCGTTCCTTCATCATAACATTTACTAATTAATTTTAACAAAATTCAATTTTGTTGCTTCTCCCAAATTCTTCGATATTTCTGCCGGGTTGTTGTGTGTGCCAGTTGCTTTATAGTTATTTGAGCTTTTCAGAGCATTGTCAAACCCTGCCCTAGATATTGGAGGGCCTATCATGTCTCTGTCCACATTGCTTTTATCCTCTATGAATGCCTATTATTCATAATATCTTATCCATTACAATTCTTCGATGTATTCCTTCCATCTTTCTCCTATTTCCTCGATTTGGAAAAACGTATCACCATTTATACTCCTAATCATATTTGTTCTAGTTTTTTGCTTTGTTTGTAGTGATCTAATTTTTGTGTATGCTTTATCCGATCCTCCACTTGCAACGTCCTCAATCTTCTCATTCCTTTCATGCATCAGTTTTTCTTTTTTCTGTCGGCATTTTTGTCCAATAAGATTGTTTATACTTCTGTAATTCTCAAAGTGTTTTCTCTCATCTTGTTCTTTTCTATAGTGAAACCAAAAATTTCTTTAGTCATCCACGGTTTTTGCGCTTCAAGTTTCCGTTTGCCTACAATTTTTTAAGCAGCAGTTAATACGCTTTCTGTAATTCTTTCCCAACCTTCTTACCTATCAATCAGATTATCTGACGTTACTTTTAACCCACTAACTACTTCTTTCTTCTTTAGTTTTTCTATGTACCATTTAGGTTCGATATCCCTTATGTATTTTTTAAACCTAATATCACATTTTTCCATCACAAGTACATGATCACTGTCTACATCACAGCCAGGATACGAGTGACTCGAGTTGATTTGGTTTCTGTATTTTTGTTTGACTAGAACATAATCTATTTATTATTTTCTGGTATCCTCTCGCATTTCCCAAATGTATCTTCTTCTATGGAGCACCTCAAATCCTGTGTTGGTAACTATCTTTTCGTATTGTTCACAGAAATCCAGCAGTCTTTCTCCTCTGGAATACCGATTTTCCAGACCAAACTTGCCCATCCATTTTATGTTTTTACTTTCACCAAACCGATATACTTACATAAAAAATTATGATAAGATTGTAGTTATCTTTAACTAAATTCATTAATTTATCAACATGTATATATATTTCTTCCACTTATTTTCGCTGCTTTTTGTTGTAGGTAAATATACTTCTATAATACACAAGTAAACCGGTCAGGCTTTAAGTTTAATTTGTAATGTGAAGCTTATTATGTGAGTTTACTCCGTTGACTTCAGTTTGATCATCAAGTACTTGCTGCAGATGAAGCACATTGTGGATGAAGCAATTCTTGGTGTGGACATTAAGGTGTGAATTATGACATTTGTATAGTCAACTTCAAAAACAATCTCTTGAGAAGCGGAAAAGAAGAGGTAATTGTCTCCACAACAAATACATCAGAAACATCAATGAATGTGATAAATCAAGTGGTCGTAACTATCCCACCAAACTCAGAAAAAATCACCATGATTAGAACTGAGGTGGATACTAGGGGCAACAAGTGCTTTATATTCGAACCCCAGATATTCAGCACATCGGGCATACTATTTGCCAGGCGTTTAGTAAAACAAGACAAAACCTGAAATGTACCTATTATAGTGGCAAATATTTTGGTTGAGGATGTCACTTTACAAAGCAATACGCACATAGGTAAAATGTGTCCTGTGACCTGGGAAGCCGGAATGGCGCAAAAAGGACCCGGTGCTTCGGACACTTCAAAATTACCAGAGGAAGTTCAGGAACTGTTGAACCGATAATATGGCGACCCCTCAAGTGGTAAGGTAAAAAAACTCAGGTTTTACAGGAATTTGAAGATTCTTTTGCAGTTCGGGGCCATTCATTGGGAAGAAACTCTCTTGTACAACATCGCATCAATACCGGTAATACGATACCGATAGGCCAACCTTCTCAAAGACCTCCGTTAGCTAAGCGAGAGGAAATGTTTTCCGTTAGCTCATGTAGTATTTTAGCAGTATTAGGAAGCGTTTTACAAAACGTCTGTAATACGAGCATAACCCCAGAAAACTCCGAAGTTTATGTTTACTTTTCGGAACTGTTCAGTCTCTGACGGTGTCTACTTTACTGGGATCCATACTATCACCCGCTTCCAAGACCAAACGGCCCAGATACTGTTCTTCCTTCTGGAATGGAGAACATTTTTCGGTCTCATATTCAGTCAGGCACCGTGAATCCTCATTAGAAACTCCTTAAGGTTTTAAAATGGTCTTTGAAAATTTTCCCGATGACTATGACATCGTCTAAATAAACAAGGCAAGGCCTCTGAAAACCATGTCATGCCTCGGAGGACCAGATCCATCAATTTTTCAAATGTTGTCGATGCATTACAAAGTCCAAGAGGCATGCCGTTAAATTGGAAGAGACCATTTAAAGTCGGGAAAGCTGTCTTTTCCTTGCCTTCTTGATGAAGTTTCATTTGCCAGTATCCGCTCTTCAGGTCCAATGTAGTAAACCACTGAGTCCCAGACAGCGTGTCAAGTGTATCGTCGATGCGAGGTAGTGTATAGGAATCTTTCTTTGTCACGTCGTTTAACCTCCAGTAATCTACACAAAAACTAACCCACCGTCCTTCTTCGCGAAGAATGAATTATTCCCTTTAGCAACATGTCCTGTACTAACGAACCTTCCAGTAATCGAAAGAGTGTGATCAAGCATTCAGGAGTTTAAAAATTTTATTATGTTCGTAGTATATTCTTCCTTCCCCAGCTTCTGAAGTGAAGTCCATCGTAGACACAGATGTAACCAATACTGATCTAGGAGCAGTTTTGTCTCAAGTGCAAAACGATGAAGAACAATTAATAGCATATTAGAGCAACAGGCTTCCTAATCGGTTCCGGACGAACAGATTTAAGGAGGGGCAGTGATAAGAAATTACGTAACGCTCTCAAAAAGTCGGCATTTCCAGTTACGTGAAAGTTCTACACGTTTCTCGGCTAGTCGAAAAGGTGCAGTGTCATGTCAAGGCCGCGCAGTCAAGTACCCTTTACAGTGTTCGAGTATTTGTACTATGCAAATTATGCTGGCACGCTGCCAGAATAATGGAAAATTATTCTGGAACACCTGCGGGATCTATATAATTAACAGTTGCCGGCTTAGAAGTTAATTACACCTGGCAAAATTGTGGAGTGGGGATCTGGTGGTTGTTGCTGATTGGTGGCGAGTGATTATTGTGATATAAATGCGAAACTCTAATATTTGAAATTATTATTGCTTGTGGACAATTTAACTCTAATTACTGTATGAGAGTGCCTTGTTGATTTCAAGTTGTTATTTGTGACTAATTAAAGCTGGTTATTAGTGACTTCATTGGTGTCTGTATTTTGTTTCCATTGTAGAATATGACGATTTGTGAGAACGTCGTAACAATATGTTTATGTTTTAAGATTTCATCCTTTCCCGCCAGGTTTTTAGCAGCATCAGGATTTACCTATGTTCTTCCCCTGATGTTAAAAATTTTAGAAGCCCGTATTTTGTCACATTTCATTGTTTATAATTAAACATTATATAGAACTATACACTGTCTGAATAGCACGTGAGAGTTCTTGTGGTTTTTATCTCTAACTGTCGTTATAATTATCAACCATATGCAATCATATACAAAAGGTGCACACACTTCTGATAAAGCAGATTTAATATCTTCGTGAATCTTCCAAGTTAAGACTTTTAAAATCATGCTATAAAATCCTAAGCATTCCTAGAATTTACATTCTGAGCTGAATATTTGTATCAGAACTACCTCTTTTGTTACTATTATTTTCTGATAATTTTCACTTGATGATCGCTACGTCTTCTTAGAGAAATGAAGAGATTGTCCCATAAGTCGCTGTTACTTAAAACAATACAATTTTAGAACAAAACTGTCTTACTAATTTCTTTCTTCGTAGTTTTAATTATAAAAGTTGCCAATTAAAAGCCTTATTATTAGCCAGGTTTAATAACCTATCCTTTCTTATGCAGTAGCAGTAACCACTTACCGTTTTCTTAGCTGTACGTTAATTCTAAAGACTTCCTAAGACGTTGCTTCTTACACCTTATATGTTACTCTTCAATCTCAATTGTCAAAACAGCTTTCTATCAACTAAAAGTGTTATTCCTATATTAAATATTAACACCAAAAAACAATTATTTTGTTTCAACGCGGTGAATACTAAAGGTATTAGTAATTTTGCGAATTGAAAGGCTGCTCTCAAAGTGTATTTCACTTTAGCGTTGAATTCTGACTTTAAAAGCAACCAGTTTAAGGCTAAACGCTTCGAGCTGAGATCTCGTTCAACACAAAACAGTCCGCAATAAGGGTAGTACAGCCTAATACCACATAATTTCCTATTACTTGTGTTGGTCTACGTGTTACGAGGTATTCTTGTTTGTTAGGTAATGTGCGTATTCTGTGGTAAACTCAGGGAAGGTCTGACTGTACACTTTCAGCCCTTTGTGCCTGTTGATTAAAATGGATGGGGGTGATATAGACTTTTATATTCTACAGCGTGCCATTTTAGAGTATTGTGTTGTATAAAATTGTGTAATAGAATATTATAGCCTACACAATCTAGACTGCAACCATTCTCTGCAGATATTGGTCTGGGCTTGGCACACATGTGTGTGTGCGTGCGTGTACAAATAATTTATACAATTTCGATTTACAGAATTCTAATAGGATAATCTAATATGCTAATGTTATTATTTTGTAAGGTAGTTCAAAATCTAGCGGTATCTTTTAGTGCAATACCAGTATAGTGCTAATATTATGCGCGAGATTCACGTAGATTTATAACTACTTCTGTTACAAATTACAAGGACATTTGTAATTTAATTTTTTTTTCATTTACAAGAAGGTCTTACTGAAATACTTTTATTAAAAATACAAAACCGAAAGTTACTTTACTCCTTTCCACCTTAACAGGAGACACATTGTGTTTGGTTGTGTTGTAAACACATACTAACATTGTTATTAGTGACGGTGCAGAATCGGTCACTTTTTAGTTTCCAAACTGAGTATGTTGCATGTCTATTAAAACAAACACTTATGCTGTTTGCTTTAATTTTTAACAGCAAACTGAATTCAACTTAATGTAACTTTTGCACACTGAATCCGTCAAAAATTAGTTTTGGTTGTAAAAAAAATATCAATCGACGTGACTCAGAAGTGTCTCTTTTCCTCTTCATAACCTCAAAACCACACATCACTGTGGTATTTCCTATTCAACAAGGAAACTTGAACTCATAACCGAAACAATTTCCACTAAAAGTTTGCTTACTTTGATCTATATCAAAGTAAGACTAGTTATTTATTAAACTCCGCTATATCAGTTCAGTTGATAAATCTTAAATAGTGTCTAAAGGGATTTAAATTGATTCCATAGTTTAATTTATTCTTTAACAATCTATGTACTTTGTATTTCAATATATCTGTTTTTTTGAATCACATCAATTCACTTTCCAGTCACAACGTAAATTATTTTCTTCGAGTTTCAGTATTCAATTCAAATAATAATTAATTATCATTTAGGGCCTACGTATATAAACTATTCTATATTTCCTCATTTTCTCGTATATGTCATATTATTGTTAATAATAATAATAATAATAATATAAATACTTTTGTACTAGAATATATTTTATTATTTTCTGAATATTACAATGTGTCAAAAGTATTTATCTATCATCATCAGATATATTTATAATAATAATGTAAACTAGTCTAGATATATAATTCATAACACATATATAAAGCATTATTTATTACAAACTACGTACATATTATACATTAAATTGTAATATAAATTTAAAATATATTTAAACAAAACTATAATGAAATTGATATTATTCAGTTTGAATAATATCCATGAACTATATATATTATTACTAATAATTACAAAACTTTTTCAAGAATACATTTTTATTATTTTGTGAATTACAATGTTGTAATAGTATTCAACTGTCATCAACATATATAAAGTTAATAAATATAACAATTTTTAAAAAGAATAGCTGTTTTATATGTAGACTAAATTTCATGTTTTATATGTGTATATAAAATATTTTAAATAATTAATTGTAAATATAATATAAGTATTTATTATTTTATTAAATTAGTAATTTTGAAATTATTATCTTTTTTAACGTACTGCGTATGACGTAAACAAATATTAGCATAAGTGCATTTTTTATATGAAGCTAACAAAATTTTAAGTAAAAATATATAACTTAAGAAAATATTTTTTATCTCATCAATACCGTTGTAACTTATATTTAGATTTTTCAATCATAGTCTTTAAATAATATTTCTCAATGATGTTTGGGTATGTATTCTGATAGACGCTAATAATTTCCTGACGAGAACACTATGTCAGTGTGCTCAGCGGCATAAAACAGACACTAATCAATCTAGACGGGGGCACACTCTGTGCAACGGACAACCGACAACAGGCTTCGGCATCCTCAACATCGTCACCAACACCACCACCATCATCATCATCATCATCAAGGAACAACGCACACGCTGTGGCAACTCAACGTGAAAATCAGGTGAAAAATGAACAATTATTTTTATTAACAATGACAGTAAACAAGCTTAATCATGATATAAAAAGAAGAAATAAATAATTGTGTACAATGTAATTACAAAAATGTAAATAATTAATATAATTTAAGCAGGTAATTTTAACATCTGTTTTCTAGTTATATTTCTAGATAGTTCAAATCGGAGCACAATAATAAATATTTGTTGAAATAAGGTAAATATTATTTTTGATTAAAATACTACAAATAATGTTTTTAATTTTTTGTAATAAATATTTAATTGATATATGATTTGCAACATTGAAAATAATTACTTGAATTCTATACTTTAATGTCAGATACCCAAGTAATTAAAGCAATTTTACAAATGTTTTTTATATTTGCGTTTCATGTTTGTTATTTAATGTTCGTATCTGTGTTTATTTTGTTATTGCTTGCATATAATTTATGTGACTAACTTGTGTAGAACAACTTCTTTTTAAAGGCAACTTTTAATGCACATTTCTTTTTAATTTTAAATAATTTTGTTTTTCTTTTCAATAAATGTTTCATTACCATTTATTCCTGGCCACAAAATCTTTCCCCTCCCTCCTTACATAAAATTTTTTGTGCAACAAAAGAGGCTTAACGTATCGAACACAGAAATCCCACGACTTACCTGGTAGGTTATTCGATAGTTAAGTTTAGTACTCATCAAATACATAGTATATAAATTTTAATATTGCAATACACACACACAAACACTCATTAGTATTTACAAAGAATAGTTTATATAGTTGTAGTATTCACTAAACACTAAATTCCTGTGTATTAATTTTGGGAAGAGAAAGATTTTAATTTTAGTCTTTATACTACTAGCCTAAATACTACTACTACTTGTTTGCAGTTCTTGTTAATTCTAAAAGTACTCGGTACGGCAAATCGGATACAAGTACTATCTCAACTTTTAACGTTAATATGAAGCTTGCACGACGTAGAAAAGTCTGCTGTTTGAAATAATATGCTACGACAATTAAGCAACGCTCTCGAAAAGTCGGTCGGCAGGTGCAGTTACGTAAAATTTCTATACTTTTTTGGATAGCCGAACACGTGCAGAGTCTTTGTCACGGCCGTGCACTTAAGTACCTTCCACACTGTGCGCACTCTTGTAAGTATGTAAATTATGTTGGCACGCAGCCAGGAGTATGGAAAATTATTCTGGAATATCTGCGGGATCTATATAAGCGTTAACGGCCGGCTTAGTTAGTCAGTTACACCTGGCTAGATTATAGAGTGCGGATCAAGTTATTGTTGAAAATGATTATTGTGTTATAGTTAGTTCGGAACTCTTAATATTTGACATTATTATTGCGTGTGGACAAATTTAATGTAATTATTGTGTAAGAGTACCTCGTTGATTTCATATTCTTATTTGTGGCTTATTAAAGTTGGTAATTAGTAACTTCATTGGTATCTGTGGTTTCATTCCACTGTACCATACGGCGATCCATAAGACCGTCGTAACAATATGTTCGGCAATTAATGACTAGAGTAAGTTAACGCTGATTATAAGGGAACTCCTGATTCGGTAAACCGTTTATGACGGAATAGCGCAGCAATCCATTTATGTAAAATTCAATTTTACTCTTAGTTTTAGTGTCCAAGGGATTAAATCGGACCGTCTAATCTTACTTCTAAAAAGTAATTTTCAACTATGTACACGTTGACCACGTATTACTTGACAGACGCATGCCTTAGTAAATTTAAGAATTATACTATAATGACCCTGGAGAGAACGCATTTCCAGTTATCTGTTGATGCGTGTATTATAGAAAAACGTTTCTGCGCTTGAAATTTAAGGAATTACTAAACATAAACGGTCACTCACGATTAAGCATGGTGATCGCGTGACCGATGCATCTTTGCTTACACTCTTTCAGCAGTTAGTTCCTGTATTCTGTGGTGAGTGTTTCCGATTTCTCTTGGTCTAACAAGCTCTTGTATGTGGCATTATATGAAGATTATTCTATGGCATCTCTTTCAACAATTTTTTTCCAGTAATATCGTATTCGCATACTATGTTGCTGTGTTAGTGCCAAGCCAAAGTAATAAAAAATTAGTCATTACGAAATGTACAGTACGTTTTGTGTGAGTGCGTGCCTGCTTGCTCTCGGGTGTGTATAAATTAAATTTACAATTATCCTTTCACAGTATTTGACTAGGGTAGTTGAACACAAGGCTAGTAGACTAGAATGTGGTTACCCTTCAACTTAAGTACCAGACGACGGCGACGTTACCACCCATTACAGCTAAGTGCAACAAGCTCCGTTCGTCCGTCTGCGGCTTCCTCTGCGGCATACATTTTAATCCATTACATGTCTCTTTAAAAGCCAGTATACAGACTCAATTCACACGACCATTAATCTTTATTTGTTTGTGAAGATTGCAACACATAAGTTAGTAGTAAGAAACAGCAATACAATATGTACGGCATTTAATAGTAAAATAATGGTTAAATAATATGTGACTATTAAAAACAAATTTGTGAATCCAGTAAATATATGAGGGATTAGTCTACTTCATATTTTATTGAAAGTCTGGCGTATTGATAGCAAAAAATTTATCAAATAATTGCTCTATTAGGAATCTAATAGTCATATGTTCCAATATGACTAGCAAATCATGTTCAGTCCTACATGTTCAGTTACACAGTAGGGGGTGACTGGATGACAGAGAAAATGAAAACGCCAAGGGCAAATCTATGACCTAATATGTATGGAACAAAACTTTATAGATTGGAAGACTGATTCGCAGCTTTTCGTATTTTTTTAATACTCAAACATATTTTGTAATGTAAACTATCGCTGTCACTTTCTGAGTGTTTTGGGAATAACAACATATTAACAATTTTTAACATGCTAAAGGTTTGGTTAATTATTCATTGTATAAACATTTTTGAAATTGTATCAGAATTGTAGTATCCACAGTAGGGGTGTCTATTTCGTGCTAGGCCTATGATTTATCATTAAATTGCAACAAAGTTTGATTAAAATTTTTGTAGAGTCTTATTTAATGACGGAAGTATATGTCTACTTTTTTGTAAATCATTACAAAGAAAATTTGAGAGAAAGTACGAAGACTGGCCAATTACCAAGAGGGTCTGAGTTCAATTCCTGGGCGCGTCATAAAATCGAGATGCATTTTTCAGCTTCAAAGCCGACTAAGAATGTAGAATTGAATTGAGTATTCAAAATAAGGATTTTTACAGTATGACAGTTTAAAGATTACAATCTTTGTACCTTTAATTTTTGGATGACTAAAATTCGATTTAATTTGCGAAATGCATACTAGCGAAAAATACATGGACATATACGTAGTATGTTTCTGTCTATTCTGCATTGTGTCATGTGACTCCTGAATGAAGTACAGTATAGAAAACTTTAAAAATTTATATATGTGGGCTCTCTCGGGACAGAACGTTCAGTACATTAAAGTCAAGTCACAATTGGTAAAAATTGCATAATTTCCAGAAAATTATATTTTATTTAATTTACACAACTTATAATTCGTAAACGATCTCTGGCATATTTGGTTCACTGTCTCTTAAAATATCAGCATTTTTCGAATATTAGTTTACGTATGAATGATAACTAATACATGAAAAGTCAAGTCACATTCTAATTTCTTGAAATTAAATAATGTTTGTAACTGTTGCTGTTATATATTTGTAGGTTACGGTCTTTGTTAAGTCAATTTACGTTATTGTAACCGAAAAGTAAGGTAATGTGGCTACAATGACCTAATTTCTTCAGTTGGTAAGGAAGCAAATAAACAAAAAAAATATTCAAGAGCGGTCAATTGAGTACTGTTATTTTATGTAAGCTATCACCGTAACGTAAGTTGTAAACTGTCAATCTGTTTAATCTATTCGGACAAATTTACACTATTACTGTTGCCGCGTGAAATACATTAAATGTTTTAATGATTGCTGTGGACACGTTTAGTAAAATAGGTCACATCATTATCATAATCTACATAGAATTACAGAAACTACCAATATAATGTGCATGCCTTGAGGCAGAAAGGTAAGGATAAACTTATAAGACACAAAAGAGGAGTTATAAAGATATAGTGAAATGTTCCCTTAAGCCGGGAATACACAAGCAGTTCACAAACAAGACACAAACCATCTGGTAATGAATTAATTTTATATTTATTTCCACTAAGTGCGTTTTAATTGTATTCTGTATCGAGAGCAACTTAATACAGAATATAATTATTAAAGCTACGTTCAGTGTGTATGAAGTACATATTGGTGTACGGTATATAAATGGAAACTGCTTGTACCTTTTATTTTTTTGTACAAGTGTCGAATGTAGCAAAATAAAAAATGGTTATGTTTATATATTTCGGTTGTTCAAACGTAAATTTCATTTATATGTAAATTTCTTCCCTACTCTACGGCACATACAAAAATACGTATAAAAGTACTTGCTTTCCTATGTAAAGTAGGGATCTTTCTCCCTTTTCCTCTATATTCTTTCATCGCACGCTCAAAACACAGGGGTATGCTTACACAGTGTAATTTTACAGCCACATTAGTAGATAGCGTGTATGTGACCGTGCGCCTGAGTGAATGTGAGAGTACACGTCTGATTTATCTTATAACTATAATATAATGACGTGCTGTGTTTAAAGTTAGATTCAGTTAGTAGGCCTATTTTAATATTATACGTATAATGTTAAGATTATAAATTTAACGTAACAACAGTTTCAACTACTAAGCATAGCTATTTTAATCAGATGATTAAAATGACTTAATCAAGCAGAAAACGTATAATAACGGTATTATCTACCACTTAAATGCTAAATCTGCATCAGAATAATTTTCTTTATTAATTGTTAATAGACCTACATAATTGAAAATTTAGTATTTTCTTTCACACGTTAGTAACATAACATATTAACATAATTAGTATGTCTAATTAACGTGTATTCTCATACATTTTATAAATACAAATATAATTATGTACAATGGTATATCTTACGAGCTAAAAAAATTGCTTCATGTAGGATAGCCTAAGTATCAAAACAATGATTTTTAACAAGTACTGTAAAAGCATTATATAAAATAAAAATAAATACGGTACTTTTAAACAGAAGCTGACGAGGATTTAAAACAAATTTCAGGTGTAGATTTGTAGGTTGTTGCAGAAACGAGAAGAGGAGCCATGGCAAAAAAAGTATTCCATATTGCCAGGCAGTAGACAGACAGCTTCAGTGTTTCTTAAATCTTATAAAAGAAGCGTAGATCTTAAAATATTATTTTACGCCTTGGACAGATAAAGTCTAATGTTTTACATAATATTAACGTTATTCAAATTGTAATTTTGAAACACTACACTCATTTTCTGAATTTATATTCTTTATTTAAGGACAATCGCAAAATTTTAATCTAGATGTTTTTAAGCACTGTCTTATGGAGTTTTCTTCTTCTTTCTCTTCTATTCAACCCAGAGGTTGATGGACTTGCAATCTCTCCTCTTCCATAGAGAGTCTGTTAAGCACCATGAACCTTCTTCCTCCGTTTATCTCATCCATGTACTCCTGTATGGGCCCTCCCCTACTACTTTGCATGTGGATCATTTCCTCGATCACGGCGGTGAACCAGTTTGAACGGCGTAGCAGGTATCGACCACATTGCTTCTTATTTGAGCAGTAGTTCCAGTCAGCACTCTTCTTTCTCTTCAAAACGTTATCATTAGGCATTTTCCGTCCACGATATTCTCAACACCCTCCTCCAGCACATCTCACAGACTTAATGGTAGTTCCTCTCTAATTACCTCAGAATCCAGATTTACGAGGCACATGTGCATATGTCTCAAACAAAACTCTATAAATTTCTGCCTGGTTTCCAGGGACACGTTTCTGGACGCCAGAAAAGATCTTTAGAGTTTTATTACATATAAACAATATTCGTTGCAGGAATATTGACAAATGAATTGGCGGAGGACTTCACTTTCTTTAGACTCAGGAGTTTTGTAAATGTATGCTTCTTGACGCTCACGCAAACCAGGTATTCCCAGAAGTCACTGGTACTGGTTGTTTATTACATTCTCATATAAGAATACATAAAAAACAATCACTTGCGATCCAGTATGTTAAAAGGCGGAAAATCGAATGAAAATAGAGATGAAGTAGAATCTATTATATCAGACTAAGTTGTTACGTTATCTAAAATAAGATTAGTAAAGAAAAAAACGATTTCGTAGGTTGTGAAACATTTGTGAGTCACACATTGAGTAGGCTATATTAGTACTTTATAAATGTATGACATGTATAAAGCATTTTATACCTCCTTCCGTTAAAGAACACAGTTTTGTCCCCTATACTTCCCCTACACACAGTTTTCATCGTATAATATTTTCCCTAAAAGATATGGAAGTTTCTGTATTTATTAAGTTTCTGACGAAAAAAAATTATTAAAAAAAGACGCAAGATAATTATTTCATGACGAGATTTCTTTAAAATAAAATTTTAAATCCTTTTCTAGGCCTAAGAATATTTTATTAAAATTTGCATATTCGAGATATACTGCATTCAAAAAAGGAAGAGTTATGTTAAGTATTCCGAATCAGTTCACATGATTACTTTTAAACATGACTTTGTTAACAGACTTTTAAATAGTCTTATGCATGTGAACATGTACAGGTGTGATGTAGATGTTCTCAAGGTAGGCTAGTAACGCAATTCCGAAAGGTCTCGACTTTCCTTCACCTTCCAAAGTTGGTCGATTTTCTCCAAACGTCCAAAACATTTCTGTGGAGCAATCTCATAAGCTTGCTTAATAAGCAATGCTTATACTAATAGCCTATACTTTTGAACTGATCAGTCAGCTGTGATTTGTGAAACGGTTCATATGTTTTACACCGGTTTACTGTAAAGTGACAACTGTGAATTATTATATGCAGACTTCGGTAATTGATTACTTAATTAGTGCGACAGTTTTAATTAGGGGACACTTATAGTTTGCTACATTTAACACGTGTTAAAAAATCGTAATATGGTGAATCTGGAGAATCGGTGTATAGAAGCGTTTATTATATTTTGTTTATTGAAAATGTAACTAATGTTGTGAGTAAACGGTTCTTCTGTAATTATTACACAATAGATGCTATAGCTTTATTTGTGAGTGCAAAAGGAGAATTTCAAAAGTTTTAATAAAAAGCTACATTTACAGGTACCTTTTTCGTTAATTATCTAGTTAATGAGATAGTAGTAAGAAAGTCGACTAATGAAGTAAGTCAAGAGGAAGCAGCTATTGCGATACATAAGGCTGTCCAAATAATGAATCATACAGCAGCCTGTCTGATTGTTTATCACACAGTACATCATTAGTTTGTTTCTAATTACAACATCTTAGTTGAAGAAATCACGGTTCCTCAGATCGTTGGACGTACCATTGCAGCACTTGTAAACGAAATAACTACAGACGATTGCGTGTAGTTTATTGAACTAGGAAATTGCACAAACTTTTGCATCTTTTTCACTTTCCTTACCAAGTCTGACGTTAATTATTTACAGTTTTGACCAGTGATCTTATGTCTGTAATCAACTCAACTGTCGTCCTTTCACTTTGTTACAAAGGCTGTCACGGTCAGAGTCAATATTATTAAAACTGTTAAATTCTGTATTGTTGGGTCGCTGTCGATTACTTAAATTCTGTATTGTTGGGTCGCTGTCGATTACTTAAATTCTGTATTGTTGGGTCGCTGTCGATTACTTAAATTCTGTATTGTTGGGTCGCTGTCGATTACTTAAATTCTGTATTGTTGGGTCGCTGTCGATTACTTAAATTCTGTATTGTTGGGTCGCTGTCGATTACTTAAATTCTGTATTGTTGGGTCGCTGTCGATTACTTAAATTCTGTATTGTTGGATCGCTGTCGATTACTTAAATTCTGTATTGTTGGGTCGCTGTCGATTACTTAAATTCTGTATTGTTGGGTCGCTGTCGATTACTTAAATTTTTACATGTAAACGTTTCTCTTACACCTACAGAGGTCATCTTCAGAAGAAACAAGGAAGAACAAAAATGTTCGCTAAGATGACAGTGCTTTGCTTATCTTCAAATATGAAATGCGTACGACCTGTCATACTTGCGAACGTTTTCTTTCTTCATCTTTCCTACTGAAGATGGCCTCTGGAGGCAAACGTTTAGACTCATAAATTTTAACCACGATCAAACAATATGGAATGTAATAGTCTTATTAACATTCTCTAACTTTATAAAGTACTGGAATTACAATTTGAAAGTGTAAAGTGCCAACAAGAATAGTCAAAGCAACATTAGAATGCCAAGTACATTTAATTACCCCCAATAGAAAAATACCTTGCGTTTTTCCTCCGACTCCGTTTACAGTTTATTATTAAATGGTTCAAGGGATAATTCATACTAGTCCTGCGTGCCTTTTCTCTGAATAAATAGTAACTTCATCGTCTTTTCTACACGTTGAAATTAGGTTTTGAACGAAAGTCAGTTTGTGTTTAATACATGTCTTGAACAAAAATAATACAATTTTACATCTTCACTGTCAAAACTGTAGTCGGAATTTATTTACTTATTCATTTAATTATACTTAAGACGGTGTTCATTTGTATTCGATCATAAGAACCCGGCATTACGATGTATCACTTTTGAATAATATTTCTTGTGAGACAGTATTAGATCTCATAATGACACGTCACGAGTTGCGATTAATTTAACTATAAATTGCGTACCCGTAATATTTAATTAAAAGAATTTTGAATTATTATATCGCCAGAAAAAATATAATTTATTATTCATGAAACTAAATATATTTAATATAATTATATTAAATAATTATTATTATTTAATGTATAGTTACTACTTTATATAATTTGAAATTTATATACTTCAAATTATAAGAACTGCGATTTTCTTTATCCTATTAGAGTTTATTAATGTTTGCAAAACCGTGCTTTTTAATGTTTATTTCACAAATGTTCTTATCAATTTGAATTTAAAAAGATTCTAATATTGTAAAAGTAAATGTCAATCTCTGCTATTTACAATAGGCGTATATATTTACAAATAAGCAACTATACCAGCAGTGTACAAGAGCACTGTACTAAATAGTCGTAGTGCCAAACGGAAACCAGTGAATAACACTGAATGTATTTGTGGGTTCGTTCGGTGACACTATTCCACTGCAAATATAGCGCTTAGTATCTAAAAAAATACCTCTTTTCGTTCAGAATTTATACGGAGGTGGACATTAACTTATGAAATAACTAAAAGCGAAATGTCCTTTATCGGTTTTGGTGTGCATACCAAACCACGGTGGGTCAGTTCTGAATCAGTTAGTAGTTGTGTGGAACTACAAAGTTTCTGGTCTTTGCAATACAGTTCCAATACAGTTGCATTACAGGTAATATTTCAATTTGTGTGAGTGAAGATATAAGTATGCCACTTACGTTTATTGATTTACAACAAAAACAAATTAGTGTTTAATTTTCTAACTGTGTTTAAGTTTGTTGATTTTGTACTGTATAAACAAAAATAAAAAGCAAATATAAAAACATTTTATGTATGTTTTGCCTTATTATACAGATGAAATTGAATCATTTAAATTATTCTGGATCACAAGCGTTTAGCAGATAAAGAATAAGAGAAATAGAGGAGGAGACAATTAGACAGACATAAAATGAAAAGAGATAAGACCTTCACCCCAAACATATGAATATAAAACGGTTCTTTTATAGCCCTGAACAGGAGATAGGAAACGGTCTTTCCATTTTTAAATTAGAACTTGGTCGTACACACAGACATTCAATTATATAAATTTTATGTATTTCACTTAAGTTATCTGACAACGGAACGCAGAAAAATCTAAGTGCTTGGAAAATAAGAAGCCATTACCCTTCCAAAAACTGTCCTACTTGTCTTTGTCAATAACAGTCCCATTGTGAATTTTTTATTCGTAATCGTGCTTATCTTACAGCGTTTCAGCCATCTGAAGGGACACAGCACTTGTATTTATCTTGTATTCGCAATATTGTCATTTGTTTAAGACCTAACATTTTGTGAGAATCACTATTATGGGCTTGAAATAATATATTAATAAACGAAATCTAAACATACATTTTCCGGCTATAAACGATTAGTTGTATTTTTGTGTGTAACGTCGATGTTGTTACAAATACAGTGTTAGCCTGTGTTATAGTTGTGACGTATTTGAAGGCAAGAGATACATGCGATTTTCCCAGTAACGACTGTAAATTTTCGGCATTGCCATATATGGAAAATATTGTGGAACACTTTCGTCATCGTTACGCTACCCAGACGACGTTGAGTTCTGTAACAACCCATGTTATGGACAGGAAGTTGTGTATTCTGGAAACTGGGTATTCATTCAGTGCCACAGTGCTGCATCTTAATGAATCTACGAAGATCAGTTGAAAAGTTCGCGGAGCGATAAATGTAGGTTAGGAGTAAATCTAAAATTTTTTGTGAGCTGCAAGATTTGTATTTTACGTGAACTCCTGTTAATTTCCAAATCTATTTATCAATTTATTCATTGTTTAGAAGCTGTTTAAAATTAACGTGTCATGAGCGTTTTGAAAAACGGACCAAATCAAACACCGTAGTGTGATACTTTGTTAAAAATTGTTTAGCGCCAAAAGGAATTCAAAACAAAATTATAAATGTGTCAGGAGATGCTGCAATTTCAAAAGCAACGGTTTATAAGTAGGCTCTTGAGTTTAAACGTGGTCGTACGAGCATTGAAAACGTGGTCGCACTGGACGCCCAAAAAATTCAACAACTCGAGTTGCGGCAGCCATCTTGCACAACGCTTTTTCACACCAAGTTCACGAGTTAAAAGTATGATGCATACGCTTATATGAGATGCCTATAATTTCAGCAACGTCATCCACTTCTCAATCTGCGGTCTTCCAATATCCTATAAAATTTTTTCAATAATCCCATTGTTTGTTTCAATTTTTGGACGTCCACTGCTGGGATAGTCTTCAGTGTTTGTACGACCACGTTTAAACTCGAGTGTGCCTTACTTACCGTTGTCTCTGAAGGCGAC
This sequence comes from Magicicada septendecula, assembly GCA_034769895.1. Classification (NCBI taxonomy): domain Eukaryota; kingdom Metazoa; phylum Arthropoda; class Insecta; order Hemiptera; family Cicadidae; genus Magicicada; species Magicicada septendecula. The sequence continues at coordinate 515,321,145 of CM068368.1, read as the reverse complement.
AGACATAATATGTTAGCATCTCCTAACATATTTACAATTTCGTTTTGATTTTCCGTCAGCGATAAAACATTTTCAACAGAGAATTCATCACAACACGATGTGTGAGTTTGTGCATTTTGAAAACACGCGTGATAGGAAAATTTCAAACGGCTGGTAAAAAGTGAATAAATTAACAGATTGCCTATATATGGAAATTAACAGGTGTTCACGCGAAACATACGTCTTGCAGCACACGAAAAATTTTTTTCTACCATTGAGCTACAGATATTTCACCGCGAACTTTTCAACTGACCCTCGTACTTTAAAATAACATGGAACAAAACAATAATGAAGATGCCCTTCTCACACTCTCCAGCTCTAATATGTCGAGTCCACATATATAATCGCAATGTTATCAAAATACTTGAGTAACACATTATAATTATAAAACGCAGTGTAAATAAAAAGTTATTAAATAAAAATAATTTAAAAGTCAAAAAGCGAAAGAGCAATTTGAGCATTGTAAATAAACACGCATCCTATATGTCAAAAAACGTAGTCAAGATGTTTGATAAGTAAAGGAGAGAAAGCTGTGATCGTACCTACTGAAGCAGTAAGCCTCCTCAACAGTACACAGTAAGTTTTACCCTAAAGATGATCGGTGAAACCTTATTTTTAAGGGATTCGTCAATAACAGTCAGCCGCAATTAGAATTGATATGGGACATACATTTCCCATCCTAATCCCTGGCGTAAGTAAGTAGGCTCCAGCCTAATTTGTGTTTCCCACCATAAAGTATAACTAGAAGTCCTATTAAATGAAATGCCGTTTAAAACATACCTTACAAATCCTACTATTTTAAAATAATTACGGATTATTTCTGCTTCTCTGTAATTCTCCCTCAATCTATCGGAATTTGTAAACAACTGTTTTGTAAACGATAACCTTTCTACGACAGAAAGTTTACCAAGATTGTGGCAGATATTGGAGGTGATACTCTACCATCAGCTCACAATTGTGCAACACAACAGAACGTTTTGTGTTGAACATTCTAATAATAACCAAAACTTATTAATTACAAGGATACCCGTTAATATTCTTTAATATATCGTATAATATTTATTTACTGTTAGCATACATTATTATTATTCATTAATTAGTAAGATGTAATAATTTAGCTTATATGAAATAGACCTAAATCCCATTAAAACTGAATCCCAATTCCTTATATGATATTTGTTCACCTGTATACTATGTGATTCGGTCCTCTCTTCTTTGTGTGTGTGTGTGTGTCTCAAATATGTACCTACATTTTTGCGCATATAGCCTTCCCACACGCACATACAATTTTCTTATTACATACATCTTACCTTCATCTTTCAAACCTCTCTCGACAATTTGCCATGTCAGTAGCCTATATCTTTATTTTGTAGATTACACAGTTATATACGTATTTATAATGTTCAGAAAGTTTACATTACTTACTAATAAACTATGATCACAAGCATTACTAAGAGTGATACAAATAATTACAAGTGGGAAACTAGTATTATTGTAAACGAGAATCCTTATAGAAATAGAAAATCATTCCGTTTGTACTAGTGTGAAAGGTAATCCAACAAACCAATAACCTATAGAATAGGTTACTACATAGAAAAGCTTATCAGCTACTTCTGACAAAGTAACGCACATGATTAAGCAGATAACCTATTAAAATATAACAATTAGCCAAGCCAATAAAGTCTAAAACACCAATCAACTAATACAAAATTCCAATTTGAAACATACTCGTTAAGTACAGACTACGACTTTCTTTCTTCAGCAGTACCACAAGTACTACAGTACTACGTGCTCGTATGTACATAAGAGATTTTATTCAGTTTCATATCACACCGTAAGTACCAAACTTGAACAACTGTAAAATCCGTAAAATATTGTAACGTTAAAAGGAACATAGGACAAATTGGAAATAATATAAGGGAATAAGAGAAATTGTGAATAACAAATAATGTATTACAGAAGAAATGAAGACACATGACCAGAGACAAGACAACGTTGACCCAAATACCCAATAGATCAGACAGTGAGAAGAAGTCAGCAACATCCATAACAAGAAGAGATTTATGAAGGATGATAATAGTATCAGTCCGAATAGGGAAAATAAAATGAATTCAACTACAAGAAGGAACAAATAATGACAAGAATAAAATAATTAAAAAAAAATATATAAATTATTGTTAATGATATAGAAAAACAGAAGTAATTTGAAGTAATTTAAAAGCTGATTTAAAACCCTATGCTATGACTTGACGCTGACAGCAAACTATTAATAAACTAACTTCAATTACTTGACAATAACCAGAACTCAAAGGTAAAACTAGGATGATAGGAAATAAGAGGGAAAGTGAATATAAGAATTGTAAATATATAAAGTAAAAATCTATGAAAATAACCACTAAATGATGTCCAAAAACTAGTTCAAATTGTAAGGTAGATATAAAATTACAAGAGAAAACTATTAATCAACAATAAGGTTGAGATAGTCATAAAAAAGTAAAACATAACTATAAATAATAAAACTTAGCATTAGTAAATGTAATGAATTCAATACAATATGTAAAAAATAAAATCTGAGGTTCAACCATTGTTAGGAACCCAGGTGAGGGCACATAATCTGAACAACCAGAACATTTCAATTACAATTGGTCAAAACCATAACAGAAATGCTCTTAAACTAGAGTGTATTATAATATAAGCAAACTAGAGACTATAAGCAGCACTCCAGTTGCAAAAATTAATTATATAAAAGGACTTATGTACATTATAAGTGTAAATTAACATGCTCAAGAGGTACAGCATAGTATGGGCACCTTGAACAATAAAACCACACATAAAATTATTAGAAAAGAAAAGGGACTAAGGTCATGATGGTAACTGAGATGTAATACTACTAATGTAAGGCAAATCAATGTTCATTGCCATAAATTTAATACTAATGATGTATTTTATATGTAACTCAGCTGAAACTAGATGCACGAAGCATTAGATATGTACCAACAAATGTCAAAATACCAGAGCAGAACAAAACACTGCCAAACCTTAACAATACTATGACAAACATAATACAAACTAAATATAATCAAAAGATGAAGGAGTAATATCAAATAAGAAAAAAATGTATCACTCAAGAATACTGAATGATAGGCTGAGGAAAAATGTAAATAAATTAATATAGAACAATACTAGCTAATACTGAGATAATCAGAAGTTGTGATGATTAGTTCAGTATAAATAGGCCACAGCAAATATGGTTTAGAAACACATAATAATATAAAATGAATAAAAACAAATAGCCATGCCATAGACCAAGTGGTGTCTAATCAAAAAGAATATAATTGTTATGGATAAGAATTAAGTAATTATGTAAAATAAGACTGTGCAATAAGTATAAGGGATCAATAGAACAAAAGTGATTAATAATAAGACATTACTGTAGATGTAAGAATCCTTAATATAAGAAAGGGATAAAGACATAGTAAAAAATACTGAGCTAGGCCTAAACTACCAGAGACAATTTTTAACGAATTATTATCTGAAACTTTAATGAGAAGGTGTATTAATTAATAAGGAAGTAAAAATGATAAAAGTTTATCGAAAAATGAACATAACAAATAAAATAAAATAGAAAATAAGATATGTAAATAGATCGTAAGAAATAGTAAAAAATTTATTTTGTTAATCCTTATCAAAGCTATATGGTGTGGGTAACCGAAATAATCGTGATAAAAAGACAAAAGCGATGGGAGTAATGAAAAAAGGATTAGTGTATTTATAAATGAACAATTTAAATCATAAGGAAATAATTAATTACAAGCCCGTGGACGTACAATTGGGAACCTAAATTCGATAATCTCAAACCCAGCGAGATAACGCCAAGAACGCGTCTATTTTGCCGAATAATACCGAAAGTACACGGAAATTACAACAATTGACCAATAAGAGGTTAATAGGTACGAGATTTTGACACAGGTAAGATCATCAGTTAATCTCAAGACTTCGACGAGGAATCCACGCCGGTGACCGTAGCCAACAATACGGAATTGATAGCCGACAGCTGATCCCAAGCGTTCTAACCTCGAAACACGAAGTTGAGGTTAGGTCGGAAGTAAACAAAGTGAAAGTTTTATTTAATCACTGTTCTAATCCGGAGTATGTGCGCATAGACAAAGAATTATTAAAAATGATTTAATAAAAAATAAAAAATTGTTTAATAGTGATAACTTACTCCAAGAAACGACTTAGAACGCAAGTATAAGTGACAATGACTAAATATTCAAAATAGTAATAAAATATTCGATGACGCTATTAGCGGAATAGATTAACAGAATTATGTCAATTTTAACCCAACCAAGATTGGAAAAATACTTTAATTATTAAATCAGATAATTAATAGTGAAAGATTTAATGGTAACCAAATTTTAATTGTAGAATTAACTTGATGGACCTACCGAGATAGGCTGCATCAACCAGTCAATGATGAAGTTTAAAAAAAACTTTGACCTATTATGTACTAAGCATTATGTTGTGTTTAACATTAAAATGATTACTAAATATTTAATAATGTTCCAACCTATTAGTAAGGAATATCCAAATACCAGTAAACTTTGTATTATCTAATCTAAGAAGGTAGATAATGAATCTTATCCCTAGATTACATTACTAATCATATTGTACGAATATGTTAGAATCACTAAAGAGGTATTAATTATTTAAAGTTGATTAACTCATGTAACAATGAAACTAGTTTTAACCTCAAATGTCAACAATAATCACATGTTCACTTTTTATGTTATTCGTTAAGGAATTTTAAAAATGCTATCACTCTCCTACTACTAAACCATGATAGGCATTGTTTTAGTTTTGCTTGTATCTTGCAGTCTCAAAGAACCTGCTTTATTTATTAAATATTTAACGAAATTCTTAGCGTCCAAGGCGACGAACAGTTTGAGTCAGACTTGTAACCCTGGGATATAATAATTTTAAAGAGTCCATCAGTAACCTTGAATTAAAGGAAGGTAAACAATATTATTGTATTTTAATGATAATTCAAAAATGAGTTCGAGAATAAAATTAATTTATAATCCATCCAAGAATTTTTGACTAATTATTTTTACTAGAATAAGACGTTGCAGCTTCATCCATAGTTGGCAGCAGTGGTGGCGGTAACAAGTGGGTTTGAATAATTTTAAACTTTCTGACCATCAATACCCATCAGCTTTATTATTAAAACACCACTACAAGTAAGTAACTGTATAACCGATTACGTCTATTTTCAGTGAGAAGGCACACAAATAGGTTCGTCTTAGCAACGAGAGAACGTCAAAATTCAAATACGAACTCAGTGAACCCGAACAATACAATAAACAAATCATTTTATTTAACCAACATTCAACCGAATTAATAATAATAACATTTTTTAACAGCATACTCGTTCTATTATAAATGGGCACCAGCAATTAAGGGCTTAAACGGGTACGACTTCGTCTACTAACAATATGCGTATATAACTCGAATAATAAAATAGACCATATTGACATGAAAAATCAAGCACATCAAGCAAAAAAAAAAATATAAGAAAGGAAGAAAGAAACGTCGAGAGTGGAAACAGCGATATATAATTAAAGATCCTTTACACAGTACCTCGTTACAGACTCACAAAATCGAAAGCCAACGTGTTTGAATTTGTATCAACGATGTGGGTAACTTCTGTACACGCCTGGTTTTGTTTCTCTTCAGCTTACCTGTAACAATAATACAGACAATAATTAAATAAGATCTACTTAAAGTAAGTACACCAGTAGTAACGGAATTTAATCAAACAATGACTGTAACATTTATTGACGTACATAACATAAATAATATGTAAATAAATAGTTAATTTCCAGTATATAAACACCAGCTGATTAGTAAATCATCATTTTTATAAAAACAATTGAGTGTAAAAAATAGCATTATGTTTTTTAGTTTAACCATATTACTGTTATAATCTATTGCTTTTCAATAAATCAAGGTTTGATTTTTGCTTGAGGTCCACTACTATTCATGTTTTGTATTCTTGTCTCTATTCGCTTTTTACTACACACAGAACGTTTAATTATGAAAACATATATATTAAAAGAAAGCATTCTGTGGAACTGAGAAGATCCATTCTAGGGCGAAAGGTTGTTATCAGCTACGATTTGATAGACACCTTCCTGCGGAGTAGCGCAACGGCAAGCTCAGTGATTATTTATCAGCTCTATTTCCGACCTTCTCTGTCAGAAGGCACTACATAAGTAGATACAGTATATTCGGTACTCACAAATTTCACAGAAAGCAACGTGGACACCGTGCAATCATGCAGCGGGGCTCAGATGAGGAGAGGCGATTAATTTAAAAAGAACAGTAATATTTATATTTTGACAACTCTACGTGTAAAGTCATAAGTTTATTCAATTCATTACATAATGCAGAAACATCTAAACGACAATATACAGTTTTTCGAGGATGACCGTTGGCATGCGAGACGACAAAAGAAGTGTTACAAGAACCCTCCTCTCGTAACGTAGAGAAGTAGAGAATAGAGAAATTCTGCAATGTCAAGATAGCAGAGATTGTGTATCTGTTAGTCTGTTGGTAATTTATTGTGTATCTAAGTATTGTGTACTTCTGTCTCCACAAACGAACGCGAGAAAACGAAGTAAAAGATAAACCAAATATTATACGTATATTATGTTGTATGCAAGAAAGAAAATATGTATAAGTTACGTATTATTTGCTTTGTAAGGTAAAGAAATTTAGATTCAAATGAATCATACACAGAAATAGTACTTTATTTGCTTTTGTACATTCATTAGTAGAAAAATTACCTACAAGGAGGTGTTGTTATCACCACACACACACACACACACACACACACACACACACACACACACACACACACACACACACACACACACACACACACACACACACACACACACACACACACACACACACACACTTGAATTTTAGTTTGTTCTGAGTTAGCTAATTATGCTGAAATAATAAAATAATACTTATAAGTATAGCTGTAAACGATTAAATACAAATAAAGTGTAAATTACTTCACAGAGACATTTTTTTAGTATAACCAGCGTGCCACGCAAGTTTAATAAAATGTTTATCATAATAATTTTAATAATCCTTGAATACTTTTCTGACTCCAAACATATCTATCTGTCTGTGGACATATTACATTTGTAGACAGAACAAAGATTATAAAAAGAAATTAACATTGCGTTATAAATGTGCACTCTACGGCTTAAGAAATAGTGTAATGTATGAGAAACCAATTCTACCTTACAACAGTAAAGTAAAGGTTTTAAAGTCTTAATGCATACGTCATATAAAAATTAAATAATTAGAATAGTTCCGGAATAACAAGATAATACATTAGAGACTGCCATCATCATAAATAACGCTATATGTATAAATTAATAAATGTTTAACTGGTTCCTGTCGATACGACCATACTGATCTACAATATTCTCTCAGAAACATACAACTTTTCCCATTTAGCAAGTGTTTTGCCTCTTCAGCACTTAACATAAATTTTTAAAAATATTTTAAACTGTACTGTTTTAGTACTGAACAATTACAGACAAAATGGATAAAATCCTCCTCTTCTTTACTGTTGTACAAGGTACTTAATTTGGACGGATATGCGTAAGAATATTTAGCCTATTTAGTGGCAGCATCTCCGCTGTGGCTTTAAATAATCAATTTACTAAAGAAATAATAACAGTAGCCTACTATCTACACATTCCAGACCTAAATTAAGCACTTTACACAGTAAACGCTTCTGACTATTCTTAGCTTGTAATTTATACGTATCCAAATAAGGAATCTTCAATTTTCAATAGCACCGTCAATATTAAAACCTGTATCGTGAAAACGGTCTATTTATACTTCAACCAGGTTACTTAATTTCCTCCAATCATTGTAAAAATATTTTTTTGTTTTAATTAACTCCTGCAACAAAATCTTTGGATCCCGGTCTGAAGATATTTGTAAAGTCTTTTGAATGTATTTCAAACGGAAAAGATGGCGTCTGGATAAATGTAGGCAATTAAATATATGCTAATAAATAAGAAGCAAGTAATCTAGTAAATTAATTTAAACCCTTTTTAAATTTTCCGGTAATACTTTTTGCTTGTAATAGAAAGAAAATATGCCGCCATTCTTCCAAACGAGTTCAATGTGAATTCAAATAAGTTTTATCGAATAATAAAACTGAAATTTCCACGCCCACTAAAAAAAAGAAAGAGTATTCTAAGTAAAAGTGCATTTATGTTTAAAAAAAGGATAGTTTATTTATTTACTTCTTCAATTAGCTTAAGAGTTTTATATATTTCGGAATTATGTAAATTAGACTATATTATTTTATTTCTATCTAAATTTTTTGATGCCTCTTTTTTAATATTATACTCTTTGTTTATGTGTCTTTAAGATATAAGATGTGTGTTTCGTTTTTATTTACTTTTATTTTTTATGTTTTCTAAGTGTTTTCTTTGCATACAATTCCTTATAACTCTAGATGTTGGGCTCTAAATATTAATCTGTCTTGCATCAACCTTAAAATAAAATAACGGTCACGTTTTCGGTTTAATGTTTTCTGCATTTAGACATGATAAGTTACGCCTGCAATATTTTCCATCTGAAAAGGTACTTAGTGCTGTTCCGTAATATAAGACAAAAGTCATTAGCGGTAGAACAAAAAGCCACCATAATTGTGGTAGTGGAAATGTAATTTAACGTTTTGTCATCAGCCGTTTAGAAGCAGTAGTGACTTAATTTGCCATTAATTTAAATCTAAACATCATTTTATATAATTAGTGTATTAATGTTAGAGTTAACTACTAAATTAGGCCTTACTTTCTTATAAAGGAGTAAAAACAATCTTATAAGTTTACTAAAACGTAAAACTCGTTAAATATTTAAAAACAATTGTGCTTGGGAAATCGTGTGTTCTTTAATTACGGTAAATAACAAATAAAAATTATGAGTCAATAACTATTTAATGTACTATTTACTATAAACTCTTTACTAAGTTGTGGATACGCCAACATATATTGCAGATATGACTTGTATACGCACTCATTAACAAAGGAAAATCGGGAAATAATTATGTGGCAGTATAATGATAAAAATATTTACGTAGCAGTAACATGGTAACAGTGTTTCCGCGCAATCGGATATAATGCGTCCTGCAAAAAAGTAATATGATTCACATGCTACGACTGTTTCTGTGTGATTTAATATCTCGTATTCTCTCTTCCTACCTTACTTTGTCCCTCTGTCTCTGTACCTGTCATTTTTACAATAACTTTTGAATATATGAATAAAGTTTGTGTTCAGTGTTCTGAATTAACATTTCAGTAGGGTCTCTATCTCTCTCACCCTCTCACTTCGTCTCTATTTATAGCGTTTGCATAGAGAATGGCTTATTTGGCTGAACTAGAAATTGTGTAATGACCAATACATAGTAAACAAACTTTGCGGTAACATGTTCCCAATGCATGCAGAACTTGTCCACATAGGTAATTTGGACACGAAATATACTCTCACCAGACACATACACAGTCAAACGTAATGTATTGTCATTGTTTACAATTGTGTGGGCAGGAAATATACGAATGTTTAACATTCAAACAATGTCAAGCCTTGTACTTTTACAATCCAATAAATAATGACGGTTTCTGTCACCTGAATGTAGGACACCTTAGTGTTTTTAGTAAATTTAATATAACTGTTGTTTATAGTTATAAGTTTCAGACGTGTAAGAGAGGAACACATTAGTGCGATTGTTATCTGAGTCGAAACCAGTTCTTTAAATTGCAACTAGATATTCTTAAAAGAATGGTAAGTAATTTTAGATACATTAGTAAAAATTGTAAACTAGATTAGAAAGTTTAAAGTAATGCACAAAAGGTAATCTTAACAACTGCTGTTAACACCACGTGTTTATCTTGAGGTACTCAGAACAAGTAGGAACCCGTTACGGATCTTTATTTTTTATTACAATATATAAAATGTTGAGTGAACTGGACGAAATGATGGAAGTGTGTCAAAACAAAGAGATCTAAAGCACAATTGTTTGAAGTTAAAAATAATTTAAGGTTTAATGAAGCACCCCAAGGCATATAATCCAAGTGCAGTCGGGGGAGATTACTGACTATCTATCTCTTCATCACAATAATGCTCAATGGCTCACTTCTGTGAACAACTATTTGGACATAGAGTGCAATCCTATGACACTCCAGGCCTCTAATACACTCGATCTTAGGTCGCATTGTTACGTGTTGTTTCAAAAAATAAAAAACAACTCTGGATTCGCTACTTTGAAAGTGTAGAGAACATTTATTATATTATAACAGACCAGGCGCGCGTACACGCGTGCGCGCTTTCGCACACACATACATTTGTGTGTATATAATTACTTTATATAGCATGTATGTATTTAAGGAGACAAATTAACTTTACATCATCAATTTTATAGTCATTCCTAGTACATCAAGCCAATAGGAATGAAACGTGAATTTGGCAAAATGGAGCTGTGTAAGCTGACGTTCGAATTAGCGAAGTATATTGCACACTAAGCAAACATAGTCAAAATGCAGAAACATACTTTTAACTCTTATCCTGAATGGAAACTGTTCTGTGACATACATACGTAATGTTTTTGTAAATAACTTACCATAACAAAACTGATGCTAACTTCTCAGAAGAAGTCCTGTGTTCATCTTAATGCATCTACCATTTGATGCTACGGTCAAATTCTTTATTGAATTGTAAAGTATTTAAACTCAGTAATTTTTCAATGAAAGCTGTAATCATAGAAATAGACTGTTGTACTTTTAAGAATTAATCATCTTTTATTAATTTGGTAATTATCTATTATGATCTATTAAAGTACACACTATTAATGTTTTTCGATTCTACCTTATATTCAAGTTTTACGGCGAGAGAGAGAGAGAGAGAGAGAGAGAGAGAGAGAGAGAGAGAGAGAGAGAGAGAGAGAGAGAGAGAGAGAGAGAGAGAGACAGACAGACAGACAGACAGACAGACAGACAGGCATAGACAAACACACGGACATAGAGCATAGAGGACATCATATTTGAATGGACAACGTTAATGGCAGATGAAGTAGGCCTATGCTAAAATTTCATCTGGAAGAAAACACTCGTTTTAACTCTCTTTTATAATAGGTATATAAAATTATATATTACTTCAGGAAATTCGTGAATTTTATGAAATCACTAAATCGATGGAGAAAACAAAAATTATGACCTTCATAGAAACATAGCCTCAGTTTTGAAAACACTCCTTAATAAAGGAATTCTAATAGAAGTTAAGCGTTTTCAATAGGCTACTTGTTACACGACTTGATCTACATTTGCAGCTAACTAGAGTTCAGAATTACACGCAAAACTATAACTGGAACCTTTAAAGTGAAAACTATAGATAAACGTTTTTATAAAAGTCGCGGCGCCTTTACATGTTATTGAATATGTGTAATGGCGAAGAAGCAAGAAAACCAAATCACAGACAGGAAAGAGAGGCTCAAAAGTGCACAAGGGGCTCAAAATACACAGGAATGAGAGTTGTGAGAAGCTCAAAAGACACAGGAATGAGAGTTCTGAAAAGCTCAAAAGTTTCAATCTAGAAAATACCTTTAGAAACAGAGATATACTAAGTAATTTAATTATACACACACACTTCAAATGCTAATAAGGCAGTGTAAGAGTAAATGAAAAGAACATGTTGCAAGAATGAGTAAACACAGACCACTAGTGAAAGATTAATTATTATTTTAATATAATCTTGCAGGTACAACCAACTTGATCGTCTAAAGAAACGGTGGGTTCCGTAGAGCCTACTACTTAAGGTATAAAAGGAGAAGAAGTAGAATGAGCAATAATTTATATACAGTAAGCCTAACGTCATTTTGTTTAACAAAGAATAATGGCTTTCCTTTTTCTCACATATTTTGTAATTAGTATGTTTTATCGCTGCAGGAACTTTTAGTTACTTTTTGCATTGCATCTGTTGAATAGTGACTTGGTAAAGCTTTATTTAGTGTACAACGTTTCTTGTTATGTGGCTTTAATTTATGTTTCAGTTTCTTATTTAAGGAGGTACTTTGTGTCAGCGGGAGCTCTTTCCTTAATATAACGATCGTTGGGACGATAAGAAGTCGCTTCAGAAAGCCGGCAGAAAATGTGTTTAAAATCTTCTAATGAAAGAAGGTAAGAACATTAAAGTTACCATTAATTTCTAATTAACTTATAGGCCTATAAGATTTTTATTGAAAAAATAAAATGAGAAATCCAGCGTACATATAATTGATCATCTGAAAATCATTTGGACTAAACATAGTTTACTATTTAGTCTTACTAAAAACTGCAAATTAAATTAATTAAGTAAATGTCTGTTAAGTGCTTCTGGTAAATACTACTAAGATTTGACCATTTGTATAGAAGTGTGTATAGAACTACGCATGTGTAGAAGTGCTGCGTTATGTATTGCAGATTTTAATATATAGGCTAAATATGTATATTGTAATTTTTACATTATGTAAAGTATTTGTATTATGTCGTATTAAGTGCGTTACCGACAATTGACTACTGGCGAGTGTGAAGCACAAACTTATGGATTAAAATTTCGTAATTACTAAAATAATTTAACACTTCAATTGGGGAAAAAATATATTTCTGTCTGGTAAAGACAGCAATTAATAATGGATGTCATTTTAAATAATTATAAATGATAAAGTTCTGTTTTCACAGGATGTTTAGGATATAATAACAGTAACCCATAGAAAACTAATGGGTAAAACACGTAATGAAGAATAACATACAAATTGTACCCATAGTAGAAACTAAAATTAACTAAATAAACACAGGCAAAAGAAGCTATGGAAATGCAGATGTAATGGACTGAGAATATTTCACGGGTGGTTTGCAAAACTCAGTTACGGAAATTCAATTTCCCTACATTTTCTGCAGGAATCCCAGGAATTTCAGTTTTTAAGCATTTTATTCAAAGACTAAAACTCACAACAGGAAAAATTAATTAAGCTTTATTTATATTCACCTAAGTGTAAGAATCCGTACCATACCAAAATGCATGATTTAATATAACGCTTCTTCACACCAGGAATGTGAGAAATTTTATTAAGATTAAAGGAAGTAAACCATTTTAAATTTAACATGCTCAAACAAAAATAACGTCTCTCTCATTCCATTAATGAAATAATACAATCGACAGTATGTTACTCGTTATGTCTTGAATAAAGACAGAAAATATACATACTTTTCCAAATATTTTTTAAAAAATGTAGCGATACAGGGGAACCGCATTGCCCTTGTTCCGATGCGTTTTTAGTATTTTGCTCTCCTGAGTTAGTTACTAATAAAAATTTTTAATTATTTATAATATTTAATATTTATTACTACTACGTGCTGCCTTCAAAAAGTTGATATTAAAATTTCAGTCAACTGTGTTATTATTTTATGTAAGAAAAATTGTCCAGGCCTGATTAAAAATTCCTTGCTTATTTTATTGCAATATGGTAATCTCATTGAATATTTGCATGTCTCTTTATTATTCTACATGCTGAAAGTGTACCTATCCATTTACAACGTTACTTTCTCTTTTTCTTCAACCTTCTCCCTTCATTCTGATGCAAGTGTAGAACCTAGTCCGGTTTACAAAGCCTTATATATTTAAATTTGAATTGTTATTATTTAAAAATTTTTTAAGTGGCATTAAGAATCAGACCATTGTTTTCTGGGTCTTCCTATGTTACGACTACTTGGTGGGTCGAAAAATATGCGGCCTTTCGTGTAGAGCCCTTTTCCATGTGAGATAACATGTTCCTTTCATTTACTCTTATATTCACCAACGTTTCCATATAATTGTGACACGTGAAGGTCATGTCGTATACCCTCACTGCCAAGCATCTCTGACCGTTCTTAAAAACTCATTTCTAGTGATTTTATTGACAACCTCCTTTTGCTGAGTTCGGGACTCTCCATTATACCATGTAAACTTATAAATTTATTCAAATTGTCCTCCAAGTTTCCTTGTATGCCCCACGAAATAACACATCCCTAATACTGCAAATTGTGTACCTACTCCAAGTAGTAGTCCTCTGCCACTACTTTCGTCCGTACTGGACGACAGTTCTAAATTTGTAATTTATACGTAAAAAGCCTGTAGCCTACTAAAACAAAAAGAGAACAAGACCTGCGGATTCCGCAGGGATGTAATTCTGCAGCTGCATGAAACTAATTCACCACACGGCGTTAGTATGGCAATTTACTGTGTTCAGATTAAATCTGCTATAAGTATTTCGTGATTTTATAAAACAATTACAATACCCACGTTAATTTATGCAAGTCAAGCGTGGGTCATGACAAAAAAGGAAATCGGCAAGATTCAGAGTGCTGAAATGCAGTTTCTTCGAAATACTTTAACTTATACATAGGTAGATAGAATAAGGAATGAAGATATCAGAGCAGAACTCGAAGTAAAGGACACAAATAAAATTATTTCAACTTACAGAAGACAATGGTGAGATCATCTGTAAAGCATAACAGAAGATCGATTGCCGAAAGCGGCACTGAACTATAAAGCCATTGGTAGAAGGAACATGGGTCGTCAGAAGATGAGATCGTTGCGGAACAGGTTTATATAACCTAACCTTGAAGAAGAAGAGTATTTCGGCCCACGTAAAAAGTTTGTTAATGCAAAACATAGACAAAAAAGAAACATAGCCTATTGAATGAACATATAAATTATGTAGACCAATCGCCTGAACGGGCAGCTACGACCACGCGTTATTGAGTTTAGAGCAATACCGAATTATACGTTATGAAGAACAAATTCAAAATAAAATATTTTAGCCAAATCTCAAGCGTTCATTGGCTGAAAAATTCCCTTTCTCTTCACCTTCAATAAAGATAACGTTCTTCCTCCAAAGATTGTCTACGGACAAAGTTAAGCTAGCAAATAATACCAGTCTAATTTTATTAATTTTCTTCAGGGTCATAAGACTTTCTTTATAAAAAAAACGCGTACATTTGGTCCTTTAATTTATGAACAAAAATTACCACTCGATAGGTCATTTATTTATGCATGTTCTGGTGTAAGTCTCATGTCATCATTTTTATTTTCAAGAGAGTTACTTAATTTAATATGCTTTTTATAATTATTCTGTAACGTAGTTATACATACCCGCACAGGCGCACACGCCATATGCCTACGCATATTTTCGAACTACTTCACAACACTAATTATTTTTTTACTGTTAAAAATTAACTTAAACAAACAAATTTAACATGTATCTTATTGTCTATTATACAATGTCTGAATATGCACTCCATACTTAGACAAATTTTAATTGCAACATGCTGTCATACGCTTAGAGTTAAGTTAATCCTTTATATACAAATTCCTTTACATAATGTTAATCCTGCATTTTATATATTGTAACGAAACGTTTATTCTGATTAATATATAAATATGTGTTTGTGTAGAAATAAAATGTTTTTTGTATAATTAATTAAAAACAATTAATTAATTAAGTTTCAATGGTGTTCCGAAACGTTTATCACTTATTATAATTGTTTTATAGACTTTTGTGTATTTGTTAAAACCTCTAGCCACTTATAGAATTGTCTCCAATAACGATCGATACTTGTTTATTTTCTGTTTGGAGGTTATCTTCCTTCTGGTGGTGAGATTCTTGTAGTTAGTTCTATTTAAATTGAAGTATTATGTTAGTTATCTATATTAGAAATGAAAAAAACTGTTTAAATAGGAAATATATTAAAAATTTTATTGACAATTAGTTATTTTGACTCTTGTCGATATGTAAATCGATTCTCAGGGTATCGTTTGAATTATTACAAATTTTTTATGTAGGTTCTTTGAACAGCTATGTTAGGGAAGTCAGAGAAATAGGGCAAAGATTGAAAAGTATAACATTACAAGGTAAATTCTTAAAATTAACAGTACATATATCAGATTCAAAGTATAGAATAAATAAATATGTTGCAAACCGTCCTGTAGGCAGAAGGAGGCTGTGTTGAATTGAGTTGTGGGAAATCAGCAATGGCCGCCGATGAAATTGAAAGTCGTCACCTCGCAGTTTTGGCGTTCAAATAAAGATGTTTTCCTTATGAATTTACGTCCTGGTGGCTGCAATTCTTCCTTCTTATGTTGGTGGAGTGTCACTGGTTCAGTTTTGGTGTTGTATTCGGAAAAATAGTGTATATTTAAGCCAGGTTCACTTTTGTCAGTTAGTCGTATGTTAGTCACTTTTATGGTTAAGTGTAGTTACTGTTTTAATGGGTTTAAATGTTATTTCCACTGGTTTTCTGTGCTGTATAATGTTAGTTCAGTATTGGTATATGTTTATTTCACTGTGTTGAACTTTAAAAATGTTTTTTACCGAAACTCTCGATTTTCACTTTCGGCTCAGTAAAATTATTCGCCATTACGGTATTCGTAACTAGGTTAAGGTGGGTAAATTGCTCGTGTCAAGTGACCCGTACAATGTTCAATAACTAACTAACTTACTTCCTTCATCTCCGACTAAAATCTTAGCCAAAGCAATATTATTCATTCCATTGTTCCAATTTTATTTTGCATCCTGTGCATGTGATAATGTTACATTATATAACTGATTATTCTTCAAATTTATTAGCTAGTAGTTACTTAATTTTATCCTTCAGTTCATTCTGCGTAATTTGATACCAAATAATGCCGTTCTATTAAGTTTTTGATGTAAAAATAATATTTTTTCTTCATTTTGTAATTTCTAAGTCCTAAGGTCTAACTTCCTGTTCTTTTCCAAATTCTGCCATTACCAAGTTATATTAATGATTATTAAATCTCATATTGTAATAAAAGGTTTATATTCCCTTAAATTCTTGCAATTAGATGAAGTGGTTAAGTTTTAAAATATTATGCTGGAATATATGACTCCCCTCTCCAAATTTTTGAGTTCTGTCATTTCCATTTTTATCAATAATTCTGGCTATAATTTTACAAAATCTTTCTTAGTTATATTTTTAATTACATGGCTTTGTTTCTGATTTACATTATCTAAATCCCTTTAGTGTAAATGTATTTATGTACTTATTTTCTCAGTTTTGATGATGTTTAGTTTTTAACATTTGGCCTAGATTCCTAACAGTTTTTACATACAAATTTTTATAAATAATTCATATTGTGTTATACCCTCTCTGACTTCCATTGATATTGTAACATAAATTAAACATTTTTTTCTTGTAAACAAAATAACAATTAGTATGTGTTTCATACTATTAACATATAACAAATAATTCCAATTAAGTGTTGCCTTTAACAAAGCAGACATTTTTTATATTCAAAGATTAATAATGATACATAACAAATATCATATATAAAGAATGTTGTTCCATTCTAACATCTTAATTAGTTATTAACAATAATACCTATAATAAATATTTTATAATTAAAGAATGTTAGTGGCTCTGACCTGTTTAAATTTGCTTATCCCTAATACATTTTTAAATATCTTATTCTACATAAACAAAACCTTATTTGCTATAATCTTATACTGTATATTCCTTATATTAAGTTTTATGAACAGTTTTTATCTGTTTTTAATTGGGTTTTGGGTAATTGTACCCTGTCACTTCACTTTTTATTCTGTGCCTGCTCTTGTTTTATAAATCATTCTAATGAATGTCATTTAAACAGATTGGCAGTTCTTTACTAAAACACATGTATTATATTATCATGGTAATACTTTATTTATTATTTCTGAACAAAGATTAAGTCACTTCGAAGTTGTATCATTTCATTATTTACTTAGTTTGTGAATACCAAATATGAAACATAAGGTTCATTTTTTATAATACTAAAACTTGCACTGGTTCTCTTTACATTCCTTGATTCTATTTCTAAATGGTTATATATTCTTATTAAAATCAAGAAATTTATTTGTAGATTATAACGAAGATTTGTTCTTTGGTATTATATTATTATTTCACCTTGGTCCACTTTCAACTCTTACTCTATACACTTTTTTGGCTTATATCTATTGTACATGTGGCTTTTTGGATTGATAATTTGTTATAATTTTTATTATTATTATTTATCTATTTTGGGGTTTGGGTTTTTTTTACAAGAGCATTCCTTCTTCTTGTGGATGCTGTCTTCTTCTTGTTCCTTCATTGATGTCTTCTTTTCTTCTGGTTTCTTACAATTGTATTTTCTTCATCTTCTTGTGGATGTCATCGGGTTTTTGGGTTTCTTCTTCACCTATTCTTCTTGTTTCATACAAATGCATCACCTTTTATGGTGGATCTTGCCTTGTTCTGGGTTTCTTCCTTATCTACTCTTCTGGTCTCATACAACAGATTTTCTTCTCTTTGTTGTGGATTTAGTTATGTTCTGGGTTTCTTCCTTGCATACTCCTAACCTTCCTGGGAATTATATTTTTTCACCTTTTTAGTTATTAAAATTGGTTTTGATGATTCATCACTTGTAACATTTATTTTATATGAACTTATATCTTAAATCAATGATTGTACTGCACAGTGGTTCTTAATTAAATCTTTATTATATTGCTTTCTTCGGATTTAAACATGTTATTACTTTATTTTAATGATCAATTCACCATTCATTTTTGTGGGCTTATCTGTCATGCTACAGATTGCTCTCCTCCACAAGTAATTATTCCAGACTTGATTATGGATGAAATAATTGCTTATGACAATTTTATTATTTTTTATTCTTCATTTTCCTCACCATTTATATATCGACTTTTTTTTATTTGAGCTTAATAAATTTTATATATAGTCACTTATGTGACTTTTGATCCTTCTTGGATAGTTAGTGTCTTCTGAGATATATTATTATTATTATTATTATATATTTACATTTCTTATAAACTTCGTGTTTTATCCCTGGGATATTAATTCCCTAACGTTCCCTATCATGTGGGCTGGGGCAGGTCAGAGGGGCACTGTAGGCTTCACAACTCTGCTGGCCATACACCACTTCTACAATTTGAGTCCAAAGGCAAATTCATCTCTGCTCAAAAACATAATGCTGCTGGAATTATCTACAGTCAGACATCGAATAAATAAAATAAAATATAGTCTCATTGTCGACTAATAAAAATATCTTTGGATTCTTCACTTCGTAGTTTCTCAGATTATCTCACATTTTCTATCTTAATAATTCTTCTTAATACTTATTATTCTCATTATATATATTCTTCTAAACTCTTAGCTCGTCTGATATATTTATTTTAATTATTGTTGGAAACTTTTGTTAATACTTCTTGTTACTAGTTATAGTGTAACTTTTTTCCTTCTACATCTGAATTCTCATTATACTTCCTTCTCGATTTGGTGCGGAATAATCACCTTCCATGTTTCTTCATCAAGGCTGTTTTTACGAATAGTATTCCTTTATTGAGATGGTAGTATTTGGAAACGGTGTCATCGTCGGCTTCCAATCGACTGATTATGTTTTTCAGTTTAGGGTCAGACTGTTGGTGGATACGGATGTTTATCAATAGAGCTTGTAGATCGGATCTGGTTTAAATAAGTTGTAAATTTTAACTAAGCTCTCCTTCTCTCCCTCGAAGGTCTGGTCTTCTAAATTGATCCGTGATAATACATCGGCTACCACATTCTTTTTCCCCGGAATATACTCCCATTGTAAATTGTATTCTTGTAGGGCGAGTACCCATCTAGCCAATCGGCCGTGACTCAATTTGCACCTACGTAGAAATGAGATGGATTTATGATCAGTGCGAACAGTGACTGGATACCCGAGAATGTATGTCCGGAACTTGCTGCATGCGAATACCACGCTAATCAATTCTTTCTCGGTCACATTATAATTCTTTTCGCATTGATTCAGTGTACGACTAGCAAAGCTTATCACCAGATGGTGACCCTCCTCATCTTCCTGGTATAATGTTGTTCCTAAGCTGATGTCACTAGCATCGCTATTCAAAAAGAATGGTTTCTTAAAATCCGGGTGACGAAGTATGAACTTTCCAAGAACTTTTCTTTTATCAGTTGGAAGGTAATATCTTGTTCTTCACCCCAGGTCCATTTGTTTTTCGCAGACAATTGTGGTTGAAACTTGGCTATCAACTCGGAGTATTTGTGCTGAAACTTTCTGTAATAGTTACAGAGTCCGAGGAAAGATTGTAACTGTTTCCTGTTTTTTGGTTGCGGGTAATTCTGAATTGCCTCCACTTTTTCTGCTGACGGGGTAATACCTCTATCGTCTAGGTTGAAACCTAAGAATTGTACTTCGCTCGCAATGAACTTGGATTTCTCCAATTTCAAAGTTACTTTATTCTGCGCTAACTTTTTGAGTACATGTTCTACTCGATAACAGTGTTCCTCCCAGGTTTCTGACGTAATGAGCAAATCGTCTACATAGACTGTGGTAAATTGGAGTGCTTCTTGTCCAAGTATTTGGTCCATACAGGCCACAAAGATGGCTACTGAGTTTACAAGTCCGAAGGGCAGTCTCTTGAACTGGTAACTGCGCCCTTCAAAAATGAACGCCACGTACTGACGGCTTTGTGGATGCAACTCCACTTGCCAGTAACCACATACAGTGTCCCAGGTACTGATAAACTTGGTGCCGTGAAATCGTTTTAGTATCTCCTCTATTTCACCGGGTGATGTTCTGTCATTCACAATGGTTTTATTTAGCTCGCGCGCATCCAAACAGAGCTGGACTTGTCCGTCTTTCTTGGGAACAGCAATAATTGGATTAGTGTAAGGAGATTGACTAATCTCAATTATGTCACTGCTGATCATTTTATTAAGTTCTGTTCTCACGCCCTCTTTTAGCGAATGCGCGATTGGGTATGACCTCTGGTTAAATTCCACGTTTTCTTTAAACTCAAGTTTGCACTGATAGTTTTTAACCTTACCTGGCTCGTCTGAAAACACTGATTTGTATTTCTCGTATACACTGATTAAACGATCTGCTAAGTGTATGGGTATTTTTCGTTGTTGGTTCCGCACTGGAAGTCTCGTATCTCTTGTATCTTTACTGACCATAAATCCTCTCCTCCATTGTTATATATAATTGGTTTATGAAGGGGGCTGTTCTTTATGAAATTTATTTTACGAAGTTGTTGGTGTATTGGGCTGGGCAGTATATTCGCGCCTCCTACCAAATCTGCGGTCCACGTTATTCCGTCTGGAAATAGTGATACTTTCTCTTGGTTAAGGTCGATAATGGCGGAGTACCTTCTTAGAATATCGCAACCTACCAGTATATCGAATGATAATTCGGTGGCGATCAAAAATTCCATATCTAAAGCTATATCACGGCTAACGACACTTAAAGAAACTTGCTTCCTAATAGTTTGTTCTGGCGGCCAGTTGCACCTATCAAAACAATGTTATTCACTGGTAGCATAGGCAAAGTTTTCCCACACTCTTTCTGGATTTTTTCCAGTTCATTCGCATTTATTATAGAAATATTCGCACCGGTATCTATCATGATTTTCGCGGGAATTCCTTCTACCTCCGCTGTTACATACAATATCTCATTGTTATTATTATTGAGGCTCGCTTCGTTTTCCTCTAGAAGTTCTGTTCTTATATTTTTTAAGTAATTGTTACTTATTATGGTGATGTTTTTTAATTTGGTTGCC
Source organism: Magicicada septendecula (assembly GCA_034769895.1). Classification (NCBI taxonomy): domain Eukaryota; kingdom Metazoa; phylum Arthropoda; class Insecta; order Hemiptera; family Cicadidae; genus Magicicada; species Magicicada septendecula. The sequence continues at coordinate 515,299,385 of CM068368.1, read as the reverse complement.
TCTTGCAACTCATCTTTGTACCCAGGAAGTAGGAGCAGCAACGGGTCGTGATAGTTTATCACTGCCTCCTCCCGTTTAAATTATTGTGGTCATCGTTGAGGCTCGGATTGACCGAGGCATCGTTCTGGAAACTCTGTGTCGGTTCCTGCCGCTCTGTATCCTGTTCGAAGGTTATTTCCCTGTTTTGTTGTCGGCCAGGATCCTCCAGGCTGGTACTCCTTCTTCCATGTTCGTGGCGTGGACCGTCCCGTTCTTCACTTCTTCGTCGTCGATCTCCACTGTGGAAACTATTCTTCCGTTGTTGGTAGTACCTTCTCGGCCCTCGATCTTCCGCTCTTATAAAATTAACCCTCGAGCGGAAAACTCTATTGTTATTATTATTATAATTATTATGGTAATTTCTATTGGGCTGGTAATATCGTTCATTATTACCGGGGTAGGGATTTCTCTGACTATACGGGCTGTTAGGGGGGCTGATAGAAATTGTTACGGTTATTAGGATATGGGTTATTGTTCCTATTACCGTTCGGGTTGCCGTTAAAGTTGTTGTTATTACGCGGCGGGTTATTGTTGCCGGCGTAATTACTTTCCTGGTTTTCGGTTTCCGGGATGATTATTGCCGTTACTAGGGTACTGGTTAGTCCTCGCCTCCGGTCTATCATTCCTCCTCCTGCTCTGGCGGTAGTACTCTTCATTCTCGTAACTTTCTAACAACTCCGTCATGGCCTGCACCGTCTTGATCTGGCTACCTCTCCTTGCCCTGATAATATCCTCGTCATAATGCTAAGACAATTTATTCACCAGACACTCTTCGGGTATTGCCGGCTCGAGGTGTTTTGCCAGGCACACCTTCCCTAGGAAATAGGCTGTCATGGTGTTGCCTATTTGGGCCCTGTATCGTCCGTTGCAAATATTGTCTCTGATCAGGTTCTGTGTTGTTTCGGACCAGTATTTGGACTTAAACATGTTCCTGAACATGATTGCTGGTAGCATGGTTCCTGAACTTAAACATGATTGCTGGTAGTCTGCAATCTCGCTACGGTTCGCCATCCACCAGTTATCTGTCATCTCCCTGACTCGTCCAGTATCTCCCGGTTATTGCTCCATTGACTCCCTCTATGTTTGGCGAAGTACTCTTCTATCCTCGCCAGGAACTCCATTGGTTTCCTCTTGTATTGCCGGAAGTTCAGCCATTCTCGGTTTTCGTTGATGTGTAATCCGGTGAAATTAGTGGGTCTATTCCTCAAAACGTCCATCTCATCTTGGCTTTGCCTTACCTGACCCGTGATATTGGTCATAGCCTCTTCCATCCCATCACACCGTTCCGCGACTTGGCTCCGTACTCTCCCGAATTCTTCCTGAGTCTCCTTCTGTTGTTCTTCCACTTTCCTGCGACTATGCTCTTCGATATTCGTAAACTTGATGTTTACCACTTCCTTGAATTCTTGTACTTCCTTTTCGGTTTGGTTGCATTTTCCGTCAATTTCCCGATTTTGTTGATTCATCATTACGGTTTCTTCTTCCAATTTTTTATTTATAGCTTTCTTGTTAACGTTGATTTCCTTGTTCAGTTCTTCTCTTAACATTCCATCCTTTCGTCTAGCTTGTCCAGATTCTCCTGATTGACCTCCCTTAATTCTTCTCTTAACAATTGGTTGTCCTCTCTCAATTCTTCCAATTTCTCTCCCATCTTCTCTTCCATTTTCTTGTTATTCTCCTCCAAATTTTCTTCCATCTTTTGCTGGTTTCCTCCATCTTTTGATTAGTTTCGTCAATTTCCTGACTCAAGGATCGGTTGTTCTCTTCCATCTTCTTACTGTTTTCCTCCATTTTCTCTTTCATCTTCTTACTGTTTTCTTCAATCCTCTTATTGGTACTTTCAATTTTATTACTCAATTCTTCCTTGGTTGATTTAAATTCTTCCTTGGTTGATTTGAATTCTTCCTTTAACCACTGGTTGTCCTCCTTCAAATCTTCTAACTTCTTCCCCCATTTTTTCTTCCATCTTCTTATTTGTTTCATCGACTTTCTTACTCAGGGACTGGTTGCCTTCCTTCAACCCTTCCATCTTTTTACTTAAGGATTGGTTATCTTCCTTTGTAGAATCCATTTTCTTGTTCATTCCTTCCATCTTTTTACTTAAGGATTGACTGTCTTCCTCCATCTTCTTATTGGTTCCTCCAATGTCTTCTCTCATTTGCAACAACATTTCCATTATTTTATCCATCTTACTATCTTCTGTTGTTTTGTACTTCTCTGTCTCCTTCTCTGGAACATTGGTGTCCCTTGTCTGTGTGGGTACCTCAGGTTGTTCCTCTGGTTGTGCGGGTTGTTTAGATAACACTGGTGGTAATAACCTTTCCACATCTTCCACTGGCGTCGCCTCTTTATTTTCCATATCCATTTCAACTTCCTTTTCGGCCTCCGCCGCCCGTTTCTTTGAGGTTGCACGTCGTTGCATTTTTCCCTTTTTCTGGCTTTATAGCTGCTCCCAAGCTCCAATTAGGGATTGGGCAGATTGTAGTGGCCTTTCAATCGCTAATTAAAGCCCCTCAGTTGTGCGCCAATTTGTAACGAAACGTTTATTCTGATTAATATATAAATATGTGTTTGTGTAGAAATAAAATTGTTTATTAAAAAATTTTTTTTTTTTTAATTAAAAATTTCATTTTGTATAATTAATTAAAAACAATTAATTAATTAAGTTTCGTTTTAATTTCGTGGTGATCCGAAACGTTTATCACTTATTTTAACTGTTTTATAGACTTTTGTGTATTTGTTAAAACCTCTAGCCACTTATAGAATTGTCTCCAATAAAGATCGATACTTGTTTATTTTCTGTTTGGAGGTTATCTTCCTTCTGGTGGTGAGATTCTTGTAGTTAGTTCTATTTAAATTGAAGTATTATGTTAGTTATCTATATTAGAAATGAAAAAACTGTTTAAATAGGAAATATATTAATAATTTTATTGACAATTAGTTATTTTGACTCTTGTCGATATGTAAATCGATCCTCAGTGTATCGTTTGAATTATTACAAATTTTTTATGTAGGTTCTTTGAACAGCTATGTTAGGGAAGTCAGAGAAATAGGGGAAAGATTGAAAAGTATAACATTACAAGGTAAATTCTTAAAATTAACAGTACATATATCAGATTCAAAGTATAGAAATAAATAAATATGTTGCAAACCGTCCTGTAGGCAGAAGGAGGCTGTGTTGAATTGAGTTGTGGGAAATCAGCAATGGCCGCCGATGAAATTGAAAGTCGTCACCTCGCAGATTTGGCGTTCAAATAAAGATGTTTTCCTTATGAATTTACGTCCTGGTGGCTGCAATTCTTCCTTCTTATGTTGGTGGAGTGTCGCTGGTTCAGTTTTGGTGTTGTATTCGGAAAAATAGTGTATATTAAGCCAGGTTCACTTTTGTCGGTTAGTCGTATGTTAGGCACTTTTATGGTTAAGTGTAGTTACTGTTTTAATGGGTTTAATGTTATTTCCACTGGTGTTCTGTGCTGTATAATGTTAGTTCAGTATTGGTATATGTTTATTTCACTGTGTTGAAATTTAAAAATGTTTTTTACCGAAACTCTCGATTTTCACTTTCGGCTCAGACAATTATTCGCCATTACGGTATTCGTAACTAGGTTAAGATGGGTAAATTGCTCGTGTCAAGTGTCCCGTACAATGTTCAATAATTAACTAACTTACTTCCTTCATCCCCGACTAAAATCTTAGCCGAAGCAATATTATTCATTTCATTGTTCAAATTTTATTTTGCATCCTGTGCATGTGATAATGTTACATTATATAACTGATTATACTTTGGTTATTCTTCAAATTTATTAGCTAGTAGTTACTTAATTTTATCCTTCAGTTCATTCTGCGTAATTTGATACCAAATAATGCCGTTTTATTAAGTTTTTGATGTAAAAATAATATTTTTTCTTCATTTTGTAATTTCTAAGTCCTAAGGTCTAACTTCCTGTTCTTTTCCAAATTATGCCATTACCAAGTTATATTAATGATTATTAAATCGCATATTGTAATAAAAGGTTTATATTCCCTTAAATTCTTGCAATTAGATGAATTGGTTAAGTTTTAAAATATTAAGTTGGAATATATGACTCCCCTCTCCAAATTTTTGAGTTCTGGCATTTCCATTTTTATCAATAATTCTGGCTATAATTTTACAAAATCTTTGTTAGTTATATTTTTAATTACATGGCTTTGCTTCTGATTTACATTATCTAAATCGCTTTAGTTTAAATGTATTTACGTACTTATTTTCTCAGTTTTGATGATGTTTAGTTTTTAACATTTGGCCTAGATTCCTAACAGTTTTTACATACAAATTTTTATAAATAATACATACTGAGTTATACCCTCTCCGACTTTCATTGATATTTTAACATAAATTAAACATTTTCTTCTTGTAAACAAAATAACAATTAGTATGTGTTTCATACTATTAACATATAACAAATAATTCCAATTAATAGTTATCTTTAACATATCAGACATTATTTATATTCAAAAATTAATAATGATACATAACAAATATCATATATAAAGAATGTTGTTCCATTCTAACATCTTAATTAGTTATTAACAATAATACCTATAATAAATATTTTATAATTAAAGAATGTTAGTGGTTCTGACCTGTTTAAATTTGCTTATCCCTAATACATTTTTAAATATCTTATTCTACATAAACAAAACCTTATTTACTATAATCGTATACTGTATATTCCTTATATTAAGTTTTATGAACAGTTTTTATCTGTTTTTAATTGGGTTTTGGGTAATTGTACCCTGTCACTTCACTTTTTATTCTGTGCCTGCTCTTGTTTTATAAATCATTCTAATGTATGTCATTTAAACAGATTGGCAGTTCTTTACTAAAACACATGTATTATATTATCATGATAATACTTTATTTATTATTTCTGAACAAAGATTAAGGCACTTCAAAGTTGTATCATTTCATTATTTACTTAGTTTGTGAATACCAAATATGAAACATAAGGTTCATTTTTTATAATACTAAAACTTGCACTGGTTCTCTTCACATTCCTTGATTCTATTTCTAAATGGTTATATATTCTTATTAAAATCAAGAAATTTATTTGTAGATTATAACGAAGATTTGTTCTTTGGTATTATATTATTATTTCACCTTGGTCCACTTTCAACTCTTACTCTATACAATTTTTTGGCTTATATCTATTGTACATGTGGCTTTTTGGATTGATACTTTGTTATACTTTTTATTATTATTATTTATCTATTTTGGGGTTTGGGTTTTTTTTTACAAGAGCATTCCTTCTTCTTGTGGATGCTGTCTTCTTCTTGTTCCTTCATTGATGCCTTCTTTTCTTCTGGTTTCTTACAATTGTATTTTCTTCATCTTCTTGTGGATGTCATCGGATTTTTGGGTTTCTTCTTCACCTATTCTTCTTGTTTCATACAAATGCATCACCTTTTATGGTGGATCTTGCCTTGTTCTGGGTTTCTTCCTTATCTACTCTTCTGGTCTCATACAACAGATTTTCTTCTCTTTTTTGTGGGTTTAGTTATGTTCTGGGTTTCTTCCTTGCCTACTCCTAACCTACCTGGGACTTATATTTTTTCACCTTTTTAGTTATTAAAATTGGTTTTGATGATTCATCACTTGTAACATTTATTTTATATGAACTTATATCTTAAATCAATGATTGTACAGCACGGTGGTTCTTAATTAATTCTTTATTATATTGCTTTCTTCGGATTTAAACATGTTATTACTTTATTTTAATGATCAATTCACCATTCATTTTTATGGGCTTATCTGTCATGCTACAATATATATATATTGTAGCGTGACAGAAAATCCATTACTTATTAAGTCATATAAAATCATAAAAATGAATTACACCACATATGTTAAAATAATATTGAATGAGATTTAATGAAATCAAAGGAATGAACCACGATAAAATAAAAATCCTCATTACATTATATAAAAACCACTGTTTAAATATCAAAGAAAGTATTGTAAGCAACTCATATTATAAGATCAGTAATTTACCCAGGAAGCTAGGAGCAGTAAACAAATTAAATAACACCATATCAAGAAGAAAGAGAATCAATTTAAGAGTGGTGAACACCAAAATACCCCAAAAACAAGAAGAAGGAAGAATAAAGTTTGTGATCAGGAAGAAAACAATACCCTGAAACCTTTAGAGAAGAACAAGGTCCGTGTCAGTAAATAAATTAGATGCTCCAAACTAAACATCAGTCGAGATAACACAAAGTACCTTGGTTTACTCAAGAATGAAGAAGGAAGACAAGAAGACCAGAAGAATGAAGACTAGAAGAAGGACAAGAATGAAGACAAGAAAGAAGGTAAGAAGAAGTACAAGAAAGAAGATAAGAAGAAAGACAAGAAAGAAGACAGGAGGAGAAGAAGAAATAGTATGAAAGAAACACCGTTGTAAAACCTATTATTATTATTAAATACCATCAACCCCAAACCCACCAAAACGATTTAAAAGAAAGTATAACATACCAAAATCCTATAAAATGTAATTATTTAGAAACCTAAAGTGTTGTATAGTATTATAAGAAGTGAACCTACTAAAGCGATTGTGTGATAAAGAAAATAAACAAGTCTTAACAGTCCATGATTACTAAAGGTCTGGTCTGAGATAGTGAGACTCAAAATATCAGAACCACCAGTGAAAGTGAATTTGTGTGTTTTTTGGAAATGCAATAAACTTAAAGTTAGTGATACTATGACTTATCAATATGCTATATAACAACTTTAACAATCCAATAATAAACAGCATAATAAAATAATAAAATGGAAGATTTCCAGTATTTTATTATTTTAATGTAACTCTTTATTTACAAGACATTTGTAAAAAATGCTAATAACTAGAGTATGGGTGGTCATGTTTACTGATGAAGGGGATCATAAATAATAATGGTTTAGACCAGAAAGGACTAACATTAACTTAATATTCATAGGTTTAAAATGTTTAAATAGACTGTTTGTTCACAGCCATAAAATCAATGTGTTTGTAAGAGTTATTAGAAAATAAGATTTATATTGTGTGTTTAAAATGAATTATGTTTGCTAAATAACAGCATACATACCATTAATAATGTTTCAGTAGGTATGCTGTGTTAATTCAAAAGAAGTTAAGTGTATATGTTCAAACCATGTCAGCAATAAGTTCAATTGTACAGATGGCTAAATCATGTTTATAATTATTTTTTTTATAACAATAGTGTTAATTAAATACTACACCTCACAATAAGTTATAAACCATTTTATTTTCATGTAATAGTAACTATGTAAAATCAGAGGAGTGGTAGGATTAAATTTATTTGAGAAAGACAGAAATGTAAAATTCTAAATTTTAGGCCATTTGGTGAATTCACAGAAACCATATAAACCAGTATAATTCACTTATAAATACTGTAAACCAGCAAGATTTAGGTAAGGTAAATCAGTTAACCACTACTGGGAATGATCCTATGAGTTAAAATGATAATAAGGAAATATACCTTAAAATATTGTAAATTTTCAAAATATATAAATTAATTAATTTTAAAGAGCAATGTCAAATTCAGAGACTAACACAAAAAAACCAATTAAAAGGTTCAATTTACATGTATTTAAGGAAAGGAAGAGAAATATGACTAATTAAAATTTATTATAATAGTATTAATAACAATTAAAATGGAAGAAAAATTGTATAAAGGCGGAAATCAATGTTTGAGCCTAGATTTCCAAAAGGGAAAGACATTTGGTAATTTCCACAAAATGTCTACAGATATGGACTATAATATATCAATTTAAAAGGAATGAGATGATTAAACCAATGATAAGGTTCATAATTCATGAAAGTGATGTATAAAATAAATAAATTCCATACATAATGTAATTTTGTATCATGTGTATGGGTAATCGAAATATTTTAACAATACTTTTTCAAAGATTAACTGGGCCAGATTTTGACCAAGTTAAGATAGTCTTTTGTTGAATATCAAGCTAAATAGTTGTGTGAAAAAACGTTCCTTATAACCGAATCGAAAATGGTATTACAGTTAGCCATGCATATAAGTGAATCGAGAGTTAAATGAAATAAACACTTTCTTAACTAAATTTACCAAAACGTTAACGACAATAGTGAAAACTAACACCTAACTTCATTATACAAGTGATCTAAAACAGTAAAACAATATATTTGATCTAATTCACGCTACAAATCATAACCACTTTTTTGAGCAACTTAACCCACAGAAGTGAACAAATACTAAATAACATAATTAACACCAGTATACACGGAACACTTCTTCAGAACACACCAAACAACTTAATAGACAGATTACACCAGTGCGGGAACATTTCAAACATTCAGGAAGGTAATTTTGCTGTAATTTTTTGACACGATGACATCGCAGTAAACTCGCCAGATCTAATAGCGGCCATCTTGAAATACGAATCTGCCTACCTCATCCAGTGGTGACGTCAGTCACATATGGTTCGACTTCAACTTTCTTAAATATTGTATATCAGAATTATTTAAATACTGTTAAATAATAATTATTGAATTTATTTTAATTGTTAATGTTATACTTTCTCGTCACCCTTCTCTGACTATTAATATAATCGCTCAAAGAACCTGTCCTTTTTATAATACTTATAATAATTTTTCTACTGTATGCACAATCGATAATTTCCTGAGACGGAGTCGATAATTGTTCTCAATCGATAAAAAATCGATTATTTATTAAATTTTTTAATAAATCCATTTATTTCAATTGTATTTATCTGTTATTATTTCACAGGCTAATTTAAGGTTATTTATTAAGGCAAAGAGACTTCAAGAAGAAGAAAATATTTTTGTTTGAATGAGATGTTGGACCAGCAAGAAAAATCATCAATTGATTGCTGACTGGAGTTAATCTAGTTAACTCCAGACTTGGTTCAGATCTTCCAGAAGTGCTCAATAGTTAATAAATACCTTCCTGATTCTTAAACTTTTTACAGAACATTTAAAACAGCATTATTCCTTAGTTACTGACCTTGATTAAACATAAACAAATTTTTTTTTTTTTGAAAATTTTATTTTTTATAAAATTTTCCTCTACTATTTTATTTTTGTAAAGACCGGCATACAGGGTCCGCTTACAAAGTGGCGCTCGCAACAGTGGGGCTTAAAAGTGTTACTACACTACCACAGCAGAGCGAAACCTTACTAGAGTGGAGGTTTATTTTGAACGAACCTCTAATCTCTTATATTTTTGTAACGGACTGTTACAAATTGGCTAGCCCAAACAGTGGGGATTAATTAGAAAGGAAGAAGCCGAGAAACCGTTTGTAACAGACGTCGGCTTACAATATATATATATATATATATTGTAACGTAACAGAGTTGAGGTCCCCCAACGTTACATAAAAATTGAATGAAACATGGTCAAGGACCATACCCTGAATTAAGGTTGCTCAGTAGTTAATGTATCTGAGAAATACCTCAAGTCAAAAGAGGCAATGACTAATGTTAAATATAAAAAAAAAACCAGACCAATGAATAGTTAAATTTAATAAATTATGCTTGTGTTTATACTGTAACATGTTGAGGTTTACAGAATATTTATGTTATATTTTGAGTATGGTAAGAATGAACTGATGTGGTTAATAGGAATACTTCATCAATAATTATGTTTATATTTATGTTAGATTTGTCTTTAGACAATCAAGTATGGTTACCTGTGTTAGGCATTATACTAAGTTTAAAGTATTGTCTAAAGTTGAATAATACTGTTGTTTTAATTAATGTTTGTAAACTTGGCCAGGAGGGCGATCAGTGTTTAATGTTTGACAAGTAGTTCTGACAATTATATTATAAATTAATGAAGGGTTCCAGAACCAGTTAATTAATGTAATAAAGTAACCACCAGTAAATTAAAATTAATGTAATTAACAATTTAACCAATAATTAATTGTACATTACGTCAGGTAAAAGAAAATTAAGTTAAAGAACCAAATAATGTTATAACGGTTGTAAGAAAATCTATAGGCCTAAATTCCATATTAGTGAAGGGAAATTAATACCTTTTTAAGAAGTCCAATCCAACGAAGCTCTGGTAAAACATTTACTGTTTAAGAAGGAAGGTTAGGGGAGAATTTTAGGTAATTTAATATTAATCCAAGCATGGAGTATTTTATTGGAAAAGAGTAGTAATATTCAATAATGCCGGCTCAAGGATATCTAGAAAACGTGGTTGTTAAGGCAACTGAAATGGACATGAGTTGTTGATTTTGAATCATTCGTTCTGATTGTTACAAGCTATTAGTTTGAGATGGTCCGATACATTTAAAAAAAAAATATGAATAATAAATTTGGAAGAAAAATGAATCAAAATTAAAAACCATCTTTGAAAGATAATTATAACTTAATACTGATGAGTAATAAAATTAAATAACCTTCCAAATTGTAACTGAATACACTTAAAAAGAATTGGAAGCCTCTCAACTCATTCACCAAATAATTCCGCTGGATTCGGTATTAAACCAATTCCTTCTATAAACAGAAGATCAGTTAAGAGAATTAAAGCCTGAACTAACGGAATTATTGAAAATACAAGAAGACCTAGTTTGGCAGAGTTAACCTTCACTAGCAGCAGAAGAAGCTGGGATCCTAATTTCATTTCACCAGGACCGAGAATTATCAAGATCATAGAAGAAGGTCAGAAGTCCGAAGAATTCCTGAGAGCTTCCCATTACACTCCACAATCAATTTTATTAAAGGCAGAACACTTTTGCTGGATGAAGATGATTTAAACTGAGTCTTGGCAACTGTTTACAGACGTCCACAGCCAGTCGAAGCTTTCGTCGACTCGGTAAAAAAACAACCTATTTTAATTTCACTATATTTAGAGTAAATAATTTTGTTTTGTAATACTTGAGTAACCTTAATTGTATATTTTACCTGGCCTTACTAATGGTTCCAAGAACTTTACGAACCCTGGGATAAGAACTATTTATTATTATTTTTCATTTGTATAAGTCTATGGAATTGGATTGATTGATAATCGATATATTTCTGTGTGATCGATTTGATTATATTGTTATTTTGGAAATCACGGGTACTGTGAATTAATAGATAAAATTAATAAAGGATCTTGATTGTATGAGATAATATTTGAAGTTATTGCAGAATAGATACTATAAGTAGTGGTCGTAATAATTTACAATAAAAGGTTTATTCAAAACCGGTGAACAACTAACCTATAAGTACGCTTATTACAAGTGGCAGCGCTAAATACTTACAGCTGGTGGAACGGGAGATCGCAGAACTAGCGTGTTTTCAGTGCAAACTTTGAATAGAATTTCCTGACGTCGAGTGACTAGGGTTGACAAGAATATTCATTACATTCAGTTAATACACGATACATCTCGTTAATATTACCCAATTACTGAATACTAAGTTAGATCTATATCGTAGTACGATTATAAGTTAAAAAAAAAAAACATTATTATAATTATATTTGTCCAATAACATATTTTCAGGAGGTGTCATCGGTCACAACAGAAAGATATATTAATTAATGATACATTGATTAAAAAACCCGTAACGTAGTTAAATTATTACAAATTGCCACCTGCAACGTATTACTTGACGTTTGATATACGGGAGTCTCGCATAAGTAAATAAAACACCAGAAACGTTTTATTTCTATATATATATATATATATATATATATATATATACAATCACTTTCTGCTACAGTTCGTTTCTTGATATATATAAAGTATTTAAAATTTATAAATACTTGAAGTAATATAATTATAAATTTTAAATACTATATATATACATATATATATATATATATATATATATATATATATATATATATATACATACAGAACACAACAACAGAACACAGGGTGCAAGTTCATTTAATAGGGATACTAATGCTATAACACATTTCTTAGTGTTCATAATTGATTTTGTTCTTTTCTTTGTAAAGTAGTCATAAGCTTTGAACCAATCTACCCGTATGTCTAAAAAGTATGTTATGTCAAAATGTTCACAGTTTTGTACTTTTTTATGTCAAGTGAAATATTTGAATGTTAGTGCGCGGGTGCGCGTGTGATTTACATTTTATTTAATAACTTCGTTGAAAATTAACATTTCGTTCTGAAACTTGGACAGGGTATTCTCATGGCTATAAGCTACATTTTCCGTAAACTCAATTATCCACAACTATAATTTCTATGTTTTTTTTTAAATTAAATTTGTCTTCTTTTATTTTCGTTATCTCCTAGAAAGTAATACAATTTGTAGATTAAATCTAGACAGGCCTTTGCAGAATCGGACAGAGTTTAAGCATGATTTAAGTCTATCTGTGTTCTCATCTGTGACTTTGTTAAAGTTTCAACCAATCAGAGAGTCTAAAATTTATTTAAGATGGTCCTCTGTCGAGAGCACTTCAGCTATAAAACTATTGATATTTACATAAATATATATTATGGTTTGTAGTTATATTGTGCTAGCAAATAATAAATTTCTTGGGCAAGAATATTTATTTATTTTTACGTATGTATTGCAAGGTAACAGGTTTGAAGCTTACTGAACTTGCAGGAATAAATTTTGATGAAGTGAATTAATACATTTATTAATCATAACGTAACGTAACAGTATTTATTAGTCATAGTGTTCTAGTAACAACACAGGGTGTGCGACAGGGTTGTAGCATATCTCCAACTTTGTTCAATATATACATAGATCACATAATCAGGATATGGAAGGAAGAAGTCCGTGTAGGTATTAAAATAAACAGCAACACCACTTTAAATTCGTTACTTTTTGTAGATGATTTAGCAATAATTCAAACGACTGAAGATGGCCTGCAAAGATAGGTGTACACATTAGAAACCATAGCTAACGAATATTTTCTAGAAATATCGGCGCAGAAAACTAAAATTATGGCATTTAAAGGGAAGAATCCAGTACGCTAAAAAATAATGGTCCATGGACATCCTGTAGAACAAGTATCACATTTTTGCTATTTAGGATCGGATGTAAGCTATCTAAAAGAACATGATATAGAAAGAAAACTTCAGAGATTTGAATACATAGGGGGCACGATAAATAGAACGTTGGGAAATAAAACGCGTAAGGAGACAAGATTAAAGTTATATAAAACCATGGTTGTCCCAATTCTGACGTACGGCAGTGAGGCCAGGGTTCTTTCAAAACTTGATAGATCAAAGATTCAGGCAACTGAAATGCGCTTTCTGAGAAGAGTCAAAGGCTGTACACGATTAGATAGAATACGTAATGACGACGTCCGGAATGCGCTAAACATCTACAATTTGAATAATCGAATAGATGATTACAAACGGAAATAGCGGATACACATCGACCGCATGGACAAATGTAGACTACCTCAACAAATAAGATCTTATAAACCAACGGGCAAGCGTAACGTTGGAAGACCTTTTTCAAGATGGGACCAACTATGACATTGTGGAGACGGAACAGGCATTTCTGCCTATACCATGATGTGTAGAAGAAGATTAGTCATAATGTTTTTTTATATGAAACAAATACAGTTATATCAATTATAAGTTTAAAATATGTAAATTTTGAAATATTTAACAGTTAGCAAATTAAAAAGAGTCTTTTACTTGTTTTATACTTTATAAAGAGTTTTATAATTTCACTTTCCTGGATTTACTGGGTTAAGTTGCATCAGTGCGGACGAGCTCGCGAGCCTGCTCCTATGCTTTCACACCGGCCGTTGTCCTCCTCAGGTGAGATGTCGATCTCAGGGTCTCCTCGTGGGCGTTGTGTCCTTACAAGTTGCTCCTGATTCAGTCCTCGTTGACACCCATCGAGCCTTGATGATCTCGAACGCCGTGTCTGACTTCGTAGAACTAAATCCAACCGCTCCCCAACAATACACTCCGACTTCCCAGAGACTATGAGAGACTCCTTATTAGAGACTGCAAGAGACTTCCAAACACACGGCTCACCCGTGTTTTTATAGAGCAACGCATATGATGTAATTTTTACATGTCAATATGTTCTAGATTATACACGAAAACCACGTGATGGGGAACATGCACGGTTTCTAGACCTTTCCAAACAACGTGTTATCAACTGCATGTGATTGCATAGCTAACTATTTTGTCATTTAAATAAATGCAATTAAATATGAAAATAATCAGTTCTTAATACTTATTCCAATTTGTACACTAATATAAATATGTATTGTGTCTGCTAATTGGCTTACTGTTAATTATCTTCACACAATTCGTTACGTGCACAACACTTACCTTCTTTCACTGCATTACACAGCTGTTGCTTTATCGTTTATAATTGTCTTATATCTTATATGTACTATGTTAACATGCAGTAGGCCTACTTATTCTAAAAGTGATAGTGTCTTATCACATTCACATCCCTTTGTACAGGGCACCAACTAAGGCTGTTTGTAAATATGTCCCTATATATTCATACATAATGCGAATGTTGTCTCATTGCAATATATATATAAGCAGACAACACTAATATAATTTGATAGCCAGAATAAGCCCATATAATATACTAAGCTCTAAACGTGTCTTATACACGAAATGTATAATTTTGTACCCATATTTATTTAATATGTAGTGTGTGTGTGTGTGTGTGTGTGTGTGTGTATGTGTGTCTGTGTTTTAGTAGGCCTATATTTTATTTTCCTCTGACATTAATTCACTAATATTACTGAAACATACGGTCAGGATATACTAACGAACGTGTGACATATCTCGAACACTGTGGTGTGTGGTCCTCGTACTTCACGTTTCCTGGTGAGTAAGCTGCGTTTGCGTCAGTTATAACGAGACAACGGATTTGACTTTAATTTTAGCACAAATGTTTCGCAGTAAAATGGGCCGACTAATTGACGACAAGCGTATACAACCAAAAACGTGTATCACATTATACAATACATATTTACAGTATTATCGTACATATTTACAGTTCATTCACATAACTTTAAAGGGTAAACATTATTAGTAATGTATGTCTTTTGTCAAGGTCTGATGACCTGTCGAATTCGGAAAGCGGCTTGCAAATGGTTGTTTACTAATTACATCGAATCTGCAAGTTAGATTACAGGTCTTCTAAAGCAGGTCAGTAACTTTGAAAATATCGCCCATAATTTGTTTTACGTCACAAATAATGACACGGTGAATACACTACATAAGTGCAACCAAATGAGCGAGACCATCGGGGGAACCCTAAAGTCAACGAGGAAAGAAACACGCCTGACGTTCTACAAGGTGGCCCTCACCACACTTCTCTATGGATCTGAGAATTGGATTTTATTGAAATCCCAGCCCAGCTGTATTAAGCGGTCGAAATTACATTTCTTAGGCACGTGGCAGGATATAATCTTCAACAAGAAGAAATATTGATGTACGGCAGAAACTGAATATTTTGAGTATACTCAATAGGATCATCCAATATTGACTAAAATATTTGGAACATCTTAATAGATGACTGCTGCACTCTCAAACAACTACTGAATTATATACTGAAATGTTAGCGAGTAATATTGTTACAGAAATTTCTTTCACAGAAAACACTTCCCGCTCTACACAGAATACAATATCATTAGCAACAGAACAAAAGAAAAACTGCTAAATTAAGTTGTTGTTATATTGCAACTACTTTTATGAGATCTAAGTAGTACAATAAAATAACATTTGCATAAGTAATCTTCTTTCTAAAAAGACAGTTAAGTATAGTTTGATGTGTTCAGTTTAAATGTAATATTTAATAAAATATAATACGGATTTATGCGTTCTGTCTAAATGTAACCCACGTCTCTTTGCGTATACAAAATTATAAAATTAACTTTTATGAATCTTATATGAATCTAATTTAGTGTCGATTCATTTCGTTGAAAGTTTGAAATATAGAATCGGCGCTAGTACATCAGATCTGCGGCTCTTTTAAGTATACATGTAAATCTTATCTAGGATGCATGGAATTAAAACTGTTGCTGTAATCTACCTTGTCCAAATTATACATATTTAGATGAATCCTATGTAACGATAAACGATAATATGTTGTAGTATGAAACCAGATAATGCATTTAATTTTAGAACTGTGAGACCGCTCGGAGTACGATCGAAAGGTTAAATCGTCCACTTGGAAAGTAAAGTGTCATAAGCATGAATACAAATAGATAATCATACTCAAGTTTAATAAGTAAGGCTTTTCTGAAACTCTAAGTGTATAAGAAAGAAATACTATGATTTTATATAGTGCCTTTGAACGTAGCAATTATGTCGGAAATTATTTTTCTAATTTTCACTTATTCTTTAATGTTTAATATCTAACAATTAATCTTTACTATATTTTAGAGATCACGATGGTAGTTTAATAAATATTATTAACGATGTTTCTTTGGCATCCAGAGTACTGCCGTGGTTTTAGTACTTAATCATGATGTAGTTTTGCAGTTTCTTTTGCGTTTAATGTTTGGTATGTACTGTGATTTAAGTGTTTGATGCACTTATTCATATTCTGTTACATATTCATACGATCGAGTAAGGGAACGTAAATGATACAAACTATGCATTGGGACTGGTAACTTAAAAGTTATAGGGGATTCAAACCTGGTCTTTTGTGCAATTCTGCGTACAAATACAGCTAACAGTACCTCAGGAAGCCTCCAATACGTAGCCGACAATAAATACACTGATGGTTGTTCGAAAGTAAATTTTATTTGTGTGCAATAAGAACGCACGAATAGGCTACTTATTTCATTTGATTGAACATAATAAGACAATCAATTGAAAGAAGAGTTGAAACAAACAAAAAGTGAAAGAGGTAATTTTAAGTACAGGATAAGAGAGGACGTGAAGAGATAAGAGTGTACTAGTTTCAATGACAATGAGATACTGAAATAGGTAGAGATTAAGAAAAATGTATAGACACATAGGTAAACAGAGACAAAAAGAAAGGTATAGAGAGAGAGAGTGAGAGAGAGAGAGAGAGACAGAGAGAGAGAGAGAGAGAGAGAGAGAGAGAGAGAGAGAGAGAGAGAGAGAGAGAGAGAGAGAGAGACAGACAGAGACAGACAGACAGACAGACAGACAGACAGACAGACAGAATGAAGACTAAGAGACAGACATTCAAATACTAAGAGCAAGACTGTCACCTGAATGAATGAACAGTAAACAAAACGAAAAAACGAAAGCTGATTAGCATCAGATAAGAATATAATTGCCCCGGGCGTACTGCATTCTTATCTACCCCGTAATAAAAAGTAAGATGGCTCAAAGTTCATATCTTTGAGCACATTTGTCTACATAAAATGATCGTCTACAACTTACCACTTAAAAGCCGATTAACAAAAACACTTATAATTGTGAGTTCTTTTGGTTTACTGTTTTATCATCACTGAAGTGTAATATATTTTTCGTAATTTTGCACAGGACACCTGTAGGGCAAGAGCTTGTAAATCTGATAGGCTAATATTTCATCACTCTCAGGAGAGTCCTAGCTTTAAAGTTTAAGAAAAATTATATAGAACAAGTTCAATCCATCCTTCGTTATTTTATTCCTTTGTTTACTTGCTTTTAGTATGCTACGTTTCAACATTTCTTATGTTTTAGCAACATAACTACGTTCCGCTCAGTCTTTATTCCTGCGCTATGCGCAGTGCGGCTTGTGTTAAAATATTTTATCGATTAAATGTACTTTAGTTCATTAAATAATATCAGGATTATGGAATCTACGGTACATCACACACTTATGTGTGGTTATGATGACTTTATATAACAGTCGTTATCTGATTGACATTTCATGAGAAAGATGTATACAGGCCTATAGTATGATAGAATATAGTATGTTATAATTCGGCCTATATGTTAAAATTATTTCTCTGACCACTCTTATCAACATTCATGTGTCGGGACATTGTTGCTTTATAAACCAAATCAGTGACAGCAAACGACGGTTGTTAATTTTAGTAGGATTACTTGTTGGTAGAAACACATCTAGACCGCAATCTACACGCATGTTTATAATGAATGAGTAAAGAAAATTTACTAAAATAATTGAGCATTTGTTCAAATACGTGTGTAATTCTACGTTAACATTTTACCACGTATTCACCACGTATGTTAAAAAATGTGTAAATATTTCTATTTATACATATATTATTGAATTGCATTTCGTATGTTCAAAAATACAGGAAATGTATCTCTCTCCATAGCATAAGTTCATTTATTATATAATGAATAGTTCATGTTGTAATAATCTTTTGCTTTTTTCACAATTTAGTAACTATTGATATGGCCTAACATTGGTAATTTTGTAATTACTGCTTCAAATGTCACAACAGGTATTACACTTCCAGAATCTTGGTTGAGATATCACTTGTGATGTAGATCACAATGTTTATTATAAACGGGCTAAGTTTCAGTCAATATTTGTGGTAGAAAAATGCTTAAAGAGTTTACGAGAACGAGACTTGAATAAGGTTTTAAAGGTAATGGCGTGTCGTTTTGTGAAAGTATTCAAGATCACACTGCGGAAACACAGAGAGATGGATTGATTCCTCACCTGAATAGGATGCCGGATGGCATGTTGCCTAAGGAAGTTTTGCTATACGAGCCTATTGCACAAAGAAGTATACGACAACCTAGGAATCGTTGGACAATGGATACATTCTTATTTAGACCGGAAAAGGCGATTCGCCTATTCCGTCATGGAAGCAGAAGAAGACAGGTAGCAACCATTAGGCAATTATGGGATCCGAATGAAACTGAAAATTAAGAATTCTGCAATAATCAGTCGAATGTTTCCAAGCAATAATTAAATTGTTCCAGTATTGAATAATTATAATATTATGATCACTAATTAGCCTTCCTCTCTTTCAACTTCCTCTCCATCAATCCCTTTACTCTTTCTTAAAATAGATAGCCTATGTATAATGTGTGTAAATAATTGTTAACATGCGTGTACATTTTGGGTTTATTTACTTGTGGGCGTCAGTTTATATTACTTTGTATTCGTGGAAACAAATTTTATTCTAAAATACGAGTAAATTACACTGATTAAAAACCTTTTCATTTTCCATAATGTAAATTACAAATGATTATAAATATATTCACCGGCGACGTTTTTGGGTAAAAGCCAGTCAGTAACATTCGCTATTCACGTGAGAGTATTATATTTTTTTTTTACATCTAGAAACAAAATTTACACACACACTCGCTTTAATATACGCCTGCTTGCTATCGGCGCTTTGTTGTTATGTGGGTTCAATTGTGCATGTTAATATTAATGTTATCATATAATCGTTTGTTCAAACACATAACATAAAAATGTAGAGAGCAATACACATACAGGTGCGTGTGCGTGTGAGTGAGTGTGTATACGTGGGGGGAAGGATGTGTGGTATTGAAAGCTCTGGATATTTGCTTTTATCAGCAGCTCTTGTTTGGTTTGAAGCAACACAGTAATCATCTCTTTTCTCTAATAATATATTTCCTTCAGCATTTTATTTCCGTCGCGCTAGGGATTATTTTCCTCTTAATCATTTCTCGTAGACTCAGAAGGAATGGTGAAATAATAAAAAGTATGTATAATACGTGAACAGCGGAATTGCATATTAGAAGTTGCATACAGTTATTTGCGGAAAAAAATACGAAAATTGAAGCTCTGAGAAGTGACAATAAAAACACGCAGAAGAGTTACAAAGTTTATAGTGTGACTGTTTAAGTGACAAACGTAGACGATCAAAAAAACGATATTCTTACACGGTTGTTATAATCAATACTCTTAGCTGTTTGACTGTTACAACTATGCGTAATCGGAAAGCAGCAGGATGACGTAATGCTTGTGTGCTATATGCGAATTCTCGAACCCGCTGTGGCTTCCGAGAAATCGTCGTTCATTGTCATGGAATATGATTATCTGGAAAATATGATTTTACCACACAACTGTGCCTGCCTGCTATATAAGATCAACGCCGGACCTCCGATACAGCGATAAATTTGTACATATAAACTATGGTATTATTGCGGAAACTCCATTATTTAAAGCAGCCATTAGGTATAATGTAAATAACATACAAGGTATGAGAAAAGCTGTAATATTCCTTCATCCGATATCCATCAATGAAATGTTGTCGCATTGACCCTGCACGCCTGGTCCTGAAATCTAATTACAACAACGCATGGCTGGGCATGCTACTAGAAATAACTACAAACTGGAAAATTCCTTCCCTGAAAATATTTGGGAAACAGTCAGAAACGTGTATTGTTATTTGATCCACCAAGACCGACCACTAAAGAATGATACATGGACACATGTCGAATGCCATTTAATACTCTTACAATGACTTCAGTTCCGAAAAATGTGTTTCTAGAGTTAAATACGTAATGTGATTCTAGGGTTAAATACTCCATGTGTTTCTAAGGATCTTTGTATGCTGTTATGTACTATATTAATGAGTAGAATTGTAGAAATATCAAGGTTTTAAAACCCCTGAATGTCAACACAATGACGAACTGGATCTACTAGTTACAATTACAATAAAAAAGCTGGATGTATTTCAAAGATTAAGTAAGTTTAAAGAGTGAGTTATTGTAATAGAGTTAAAACCAGCAGTGAAACCATTTGTGGTTTCAAATATTTTTCAGAATGTATCACAAAGAACTTCTGGTTCAGATGGGCAGCAAATAATTATTGTTAGGCCTCTCATGGTATTCAGGATATGATATAACGAAAATTAAATAAAACAATTTTCTAGTTTTCTAACCAACACAACTTCTCGTTAAATTAGTTAGTACTTCTCTTTAAATTAATTCCCCTGTAGAAATATATACAGATTAATTCCTACAAAATCCATGTAAATTGCCTTTAACTAGCAACAATCATTGACATGAAACATTTTTATCTATTTTTTTATTCAATTAGCTTTTGTAATTATTTGTATGGATAATATTTTGGGTTCGTGAGGCAGCGAAAACCTGATTCGTCGTATAATTACTAATACATAGCACTTAAGATTATAAAATCAATTATGGTATACAATTTTCTTTATTGGAGTTGGATTTTGAACCACCTAAAGTTAAACTTACCAGCACGTCATATCAAAAAGTTTATATTCGGACCTATATCACTTTCGTGAGCTGTTTTGCGGCTTTTATAGTTCCTCCGCTCGAGCGTATTGTTTGCTTAGTACGTTACGACAAACAATTTGATTTATTCTTACTTAAATAGGTTCAAGTAACATAATATTTGAGTAATGCCTGATAGAACATAGTAGTTACGAGAAACAATTTACAAAAACAAGTAAACTACTGACTATCAACTTAAGGCAACACAAACTATGGTATAATGCAGTCAGTGACATGAAAAAGAGTTATTGTATATATAATTTACCAGCGAATGAATGAATATCTGTAGGAAGTAATAGCCTGAGTCGCTTGTCTCTTAGATATTATCTAGCACACTCAATGTCTTCCTCAGTTCCGTTTCTCTTTTCCCTGCTATTTATCACTACGTTTGTCTTCTAGGAGATAAGAACCAATTTTACTAGGAGTGAGATATATTAGTCTTGGCTTAATTACCATGTTAGTTTTTACCCTGTCTTCTGTAACTACATCGCCTTCTTTATTTGGAAACTGTCTCCAGTCTTATCATTTCTCCCCGTTCTAAACAGTCTATGTCTCTCTCTCTTTCTCCCCCCCCCCGTTTCTTCGCTGTGTCATCTTCTTGTTCAATTATGACTACGGACATGAGTTAACTGAGGCTAATGTATGGTCTCAGAAAGTAGCTGTAACATATGATTGCAACTTATCCTACTTGGATACTTCATTAAATTAAATTCAAATGGTTACTGTGTATTTATGCTTCATAATGCCTATAAAGATTCATAATATCAAAAATTTGTGCTACAATCATTACTTGATTACACTTAGTAACCTAATAGTAATCAAAATAAGGTTATTAATTATAGACCCCAGACAATCATTAAAAGATCCATATAGGATGTAAAAATAAAAGTACTGTTATTTAAAAAGTGATTTGAATAATCGCTACGCCGGAAAGTAAATTTTCTCCGCAGAGGTAATGCTCACTAACTGTATAACTGATAAAGTACTTTAAAAACATCTCGATATTGTTATAGTATGAGTTGCCGCTCATGTTTTATTTAGTGTACTAACACCTTCCTAACATTACGTGCTACATACGTGTTCTTACATTTACGTGGGCGCACACGCCGTCAAACATACATTCAGTACCTGCGAGACCAACAAAACGCACATGCACGCACACACACACACACACACACACACACACACACAATGTTTACGTTGTGTGTTATTATAGGCCTTATTTGATATCACAAAATATTTGGTTACATGAAGTATGCAGTATTAAAGTTTAGACCTCATGAAAGCATCCGATTATCGTTAACCTTCAATTTGCTGAATGCACGTTATAAAGCATAAGTTATGGCAGCAAGGAATCCTAATCTTATTGAATCTTTTGATACTTTGTCAGTATTACGAAGCAGTAGTACAGTACATGTTGATTAAAAGTACGTCATTTTACCAGAACCAACAGGAGTAAGGAGAACAAGATAAGAAATCTTTATATTTTTCTCCATTATTTCTTATACTTAAGTTGATAATACTGTGTTAGGAAAATTTTATGGACAATTGAATGCGACAAATTTTGTAGAACCTAAACGAGTTTACCACGTGACTCAGGGAGCTATTAAGCACCTCCCCAACTTACCTTTGGTGAATACATAGTCAGCTACACGGAAAATGATGGTAAATAATGAGTAGACCCAAAATACAAATACAGAAATAGGCCTACGTGAAAATTAATACTAGATGTTCGTCAGTTAACTGGTAGATAGAGTATCCTTCGTTTATAAGAAATTTTTTAAAAATTAAATCCATCTATATACGATGGATTAAATACGTATCTCGTACATGAGATGCGTAATAAATCTAAATTAACTGTTGCTTTACATTTCATGTTACTGTTACAGCCCAAGTGTTTTTAATTAACAGCACGTCATTTTACCTGAACCAACGGGTGGATGGAGCACAAGATAAGACGGTTTTATACATTCTTCCATTCCTTCATTTCCTTAGGTTTAGGTTTAGGTTTACCACACTTGAATATCGTTTATTTCCAATCCGCCGTGGCTGCTTCCCGCACCTTCGCACGGTCTCCTTTCTTCACAGTCAACCCCCTCTACACTTCTCACAGTCCCTCATCTATCCGCATGGCCCAGCCTGTGTAATCGTGTAATCTTCTTACTCTGTCGACCAAGCCTATTGCTGATTCACTCATACTTTGTGTGCCTCCTGTTCATTTTTATTCATAATCACGATTCACATTCATATAGCGTCATCGATCTGGAGATGGTTTTATAAAGTCAGAGATTTGCGCTTCTAGACAACTGCTTTGCTATTAACAAACGGTTAATCTTTTCAGCACCATATTTGCTTTGCTCAGCCTCGCCGTAAGCGTCTTCTCTTCTTCACATTTACAAACTCCTCTATATATTCAAAATATTCCATCTCATTAAACTCCCTTTTTTGCAGTCATGTATCTAACTGTAGTTTTGGACCCACACTTCAGGCTTTACCCATTCTCATCACTTAATTCTTCTTTCGAATAGCTCTATCGCTTAGCAGCTGTAGCTTTAGGGATCACAAATGTCCGAGGGGCCGAGCAAGGTACATAGGAAAAGAAGAACGAGTTAAAGAAGAAGACGAACACTTCTTTGGGTTTAACCCACAACCCAATTTTGTTCGCCTCCTTCACCAACCTTTTGTTCTACTTCTCCCCACCATACCGACGCCTTATCATTTTCACATGTAATCAGCTAGTAGCTTTTGTACCGTATGCGTCTCTTCCCGTTAACACGGCTGTCAGTGACTATTTTTCAACTAACGTGTTAAACAACAAAGCTGAGAGAGATCGCTTTGTGTAAGGCCCAATTCAATGTCAAAACTTCCGATGTTCATTTTTACCTTTGACATATTTAACAATTGCTTTTAGTTTCATGTTTACCAGTGTAATTAGCATCAGAAGAGCTGACTTCTTTCATAAATCTAGCAAGTCTAGACTGCTTAATTGAATCAAACAGATTTTTGAAGTCGATAAACAATAATTCTTCTTTATATTCGCAGTAACATGGTATTACCTCTTTCATTAAAAAATCTGGTCAGCTGTTTCTCTCCCCCTCCTGAAACCAGCTTGTTACTTCCCTATCCGTGTGACGCTGTTATATAATTATTACCGAATAATAGGTGTTATTGTAACCTTTTATCAACTCTGTGGCATAATTTCCTACCTATGTACCGCCAATAGCCGTTTATAATTTTTTTAAATCATCTTCAGCATATTTATTATGTTCTCCTCACATTCCCATTTTGTCCTCAGTTTCTGTTTCCTTGAGGACATAATTTGATTTCTTTTTTGTTTGCTATACTTGATCCACTATTTCGCTTACCACCATCTGTTTTATTTCTTCCGTGTCTTCATTAGACATTTTTCAAAAGTATTCTCTCCATATCTCTCATGTCCCATCCCTAACTCAGTTTCAGTCCATGTATTCTGCGTCCCACCACGTATGTTTCTTTTGGTACTGTCTATAAGGCAGTCTCAGGAAAATTACATTCTATATTTCTTAGTCTCAGAACTTTCCAGTTTTTTTTTTTATATTTCGGAGGGCTTCTTCCACCATTCTTATCGATGTATAATATATACTACATCAGTCAAACTACTAACACACACACACACATGCATTTACATATACAAATATGCAGAGCGAGGGATGAGAAAGAAATAAAGCGTAATATGCAAATACATTGAGTTTTGAGTTTAAATAATTTCTGCTGAATAACGGCCAATGTATGTACAACAAGATATGACGAACAGAAACTTCCGACTTTCGTTATCACTTAACGTAGACTCACACACTAAACGTTTATTTCTATTTTTCTGTGGGACAATTTTTATACCGAACTGCAAGAAAATAACTCACTTGGCTAGAATATATGTATCTACTTTTATCGATGGGCTCACCGACACTGTATATAGGCCTACACATTCTCTGTCTCTGTCCTTCTGTCCGTTTGTCTATCTGTCTCTTTTTCCTTCCTTTAGTCTTTCACGGGCGGACGTTTTAAGTCAATACGTTGCCACCAAACTTTTATATTACTCCAGCTTTGATTCTTCTATTTAATATTAGGTATAATAAAAGCATCTAAGGATCGTAAATAATTAAACGAAGTTAATGAAAATTACGATTTATAAATTTTTAATTTTGTGAAATAACTAACTAATTAGAGAACGTAGCTAACTAAATAGAACGACTTATGTCAGCAATGGTTTCAAACTTAAATATCACTGCACTTGAAAGTATTACATTTGTTCATGAATAAGTGAAAAATAGTAACGGAATGTGCTGTGCGTAAAATAAATAAATTTCCATCAGAAAAA
Organism: Magicicada septendecula; assembly: GCA_034769895.1. Lineage (NCBI taxonomy): Eukaryota > Metazoa > Arthropoda > Insecta > Hemiptera > Cicadidae > Magicicada > Magicicada septendecula. The sequence goes on along the minus strand of CM068368.1, from coordinate 515,273,835 downwards.
TAGGAATAAAAATAAAGTAACTTCAAGAATGGGGAAACACGGTAGGCCTATGGCCTATTTCGCCACACAGAAACCTCTTTATGAAAATAATATCAATGAAATTTTTAAGAGTGTAGTATAATATATGAGCCTATGGGTACTCTAATTACACGCAAATAAATGCCAAAAAGAACATTTGGTAAACCTTAGTTTGTAACAATGAAAGTGTTGCGGTTTGGAAGCTCTTGAATAATCGTGAGTTATTCCAAAGACGCTAATGAGGAAGGCTGGATTGTTTGTTAGAAAGAAGTGGACTGTATTAAAGATGTTGAACATTCGTTTATTGAAAAAATCTGATTGTTAATTACGATCGGCACGTGCGGATGCATTTGAGGCAATAACGCCCGAAATTAATTTTGAATAAATCGTGGTCCATTGTAGATGGACGCAGGTAGTTGAATGAAATGAATTATTATAAATGCATTCTAAAAAATAGCCAGAAGCCGCGGCTGTAAGAGAAGTGTTTTACGAGAGTTGCGCTCGGAGTCGTGTTATAAACTGAACTAAACTTGCTTGCAGCCGGCGGTGATTGCCAGCTGCGGCGTTTGATAAACGCGTGAAGTCATCCGTGCGTGCCGTGTAACGGTAGCAGACCGCTTACAGCTGATAAACCAGTACAAAGTTTAAACATACTGCCCGCCAAAATCGGGCCGATTTTGTACATTAAAGGTTAAATTAAATAATATAATAATTACACTTATATGTCGTAAGGGATACAATAATTGGCGCTCTGGCCAGAGAGCAATGACATAATAAACATAATATGAATTCAATTAACAATCACCAGGCATACAATAAATTGACCCTTACGCCAATAGCAAGGGCTTACTGACGTTAAAATTACTCAAAACACAATAGTAATACAATACGCACAATAATACAATAATTAAGTGGATATTGATCTTTCCCAAATAATACCCCTTGATATTTGCCAAGCATTACAATAACAAGTGATAACACCATAAAAAATACAATAATTTCCCCATAATATTGACATAACAACCCCAATGAATTTCATAATGTTTGACCCTTAGAAAATACAATACATATATAGAATAATTGACACTATAAATGACACTTGTGGTTCTCAGAATTTGAATCACACAAACATATTGACAATACACAACATCCATAATGATTGATAGTACATATGAAACACAATCACTATTGCTGCAATAGCTAGCGGCACGTAAACAATATTACAATGCTTATGATACAATTGACTTGTATGCTCGCCCCGGGGAATGTCCCGGGCGTGGTTCATGTAATGTGACACGCACACACTCACACACACACACACCTCGTATGGCACGCATACGATTAGTTTGTAGCCACCGGAAGGGGGCATAATTTGTGGATGGGTCGGCGTAAGATACCTAGCGCGGTGCGAACTTCTGCGACGCGTACTAAGGATCTTGACCCGGAAAAACATTGGTAATTACCCCACGCTTCCATTCTAGAGGGGGGGGAATTGTCATCCAAAATGAGGACAAGTTTTCCGACGTTCAAATTCTTTAATGGGGTGCGCCATTTATTGCGCTGCTGCAACTGGTGCAGATAATCCCTAGACCACCGTTTCCAGATGGTCTGCGTAAATTTTTGGAGCAGAAGCCATCTGCCCAAATGAGTATTATTGCCTTGTGTATAATCGGGTTCCGGAAGTGCCGTCAGTGGAGCACCGACCAAAAAATGAGCAGGTGTTAAGGGTTCAGGGTCTCTAGCATCGTCGGACACCGCGCATAACGGGCGTGAATTAAGGCAAGCCTCAATTTGAGAAAGAAGAGTAGAATATTCCTCAAAATTCAAGATCGTACTGCCAATTACGCGACGTAAATGGTATTTAACACTCCTTACACCACTTTCCCACAGACCACCGAAATGAGGGGCTGAAGGGGGGATAAAGGACCATTTGATGCCGTGGAGACCGCAAAATTCCAGAGAAGATTGCTCAACTTCCTTGGAGGTTAAAAATTTGTACCAATCATGCAACGTGTGGTTGGTACGACGAAAATTCGTGCCATTATCCGAAAATATTTGCGAGGGAATACCTCTGCGCGATATGAACCTTTTTAAAGCCGCTATAAAGGCGTTGGAAGTGAGATCCGACACCAATTCTAAATGGATGGCCCTAGTACACATGCATATAAATAGAGCGATATATGCCTTGGTCGTAGACTTAGAGCGCTGCCCGCCATGGCGCAAATGTACAGGACCGGCGTAATCCACGGCCGACTGTGAGAATGGCCTTGACGGCGTGACCCTAGAAGAGGGTAATTGACCGAGTAATTGATTCGCGCCTTTAGCCCGGAAACGAAAACAAGTGACACACTTATGTATCACTGAGCGGATATAGGACTTATCGTGTATGATCCAATACTTTCGCCTAAGCGAAGCTTGAGTTGATTGCACTCCAGCGTGCAACAAACGGATGTGTTCGTATTCAATTATTAATCTCGTGAGATGAGAGTGCGGGTGCAAAATTATTTGGTGTTTAGTCTCGTAGCTAAGTGGGGAGAATTGCAAGCGTCCACCCACTCTTAAAATGCCTGATTTATCCAGGAATGGGTTGAGAGCAAGAATTTTACTACTGCGTGGAAGGCACCGGTGTGCCTCAAGTTCCCTAACTTCCAAATTCGAAATGCAACTTCTGAGATTGCCGGACAAAAATCAAGAGCGTGTCAGACAATTCTTGAGCCGACAAAAAGGACGTGTCTCTATCAACCACCGCGAGCCTAGAATTGCGAAAAAATCGACGGCAATATGCGAAGACGCGAATAAGCCTCGTAAGAGATGAATAATTTTCAATGTAACTATGTGTTGAGGACGCGACAATTAGTGAGGTTTGAGCCTGATTGCGACGTTCCTCTTCAATGTCGGGAAAAGTACAGGGAGTATTATTGTCGAACGCGCTGACCGGCCATGAGGCCGAATCACGAGCCAACCAGGAGGGACCATGCCACCATTGAGTATGACAGTGCAAACTACGAGGGAGGCAACCGCGCGATAAAACGTCGGCAGGGTTGTCATTTGATACTACATGACGCCAAATTCCCCTGCTCCTAACAAGACGCTGTATTTCCGCGACACGGTTGGCCACAAGTACCTTCCAGCGGGAAGATTGCTGATGTATCCAGTACAACGCTATCATCGAATCCGAATAAAGATATAGTCCGTCAAAATTGTAATCGACGGCATTTAAAACCTTGGACGTTAATTGAGCCAACAATAAACAAGCACAAAGTTCAAGTCTAGGAAGCGTTATCTGTTTCAGCGGAGCGACCCTAGATTTAGCACACAACAAGTTTGATGATATGGCGCCGTTCGAATAGACCGCCCGCACATAAATGCAACACGCGTAACCTTTAGCCGAAGCGTCGGCGAATCCGTGCAGCTGCAATGAACTAACTGGGTAACTGTTCGAACTCTTAACCGACCTCTTAATCTCAAAATGAGTGTCGGAGACTAATTGAGCGTATAATTCCAACCATTGATTGGCTAATGATCCAGACAAGGGTTCGTCCCAATCAGTGCCCGCCAACCACAACTTCTGCACGAAATGCTTGCAGCAAAATGTGATGGGAGCGATTAAACCTAGTGGATCATAGATCCCGGCGATGATTGACAACACGCTTCTCTTGTTGAAAACGGTTAAATTGTCATCACCCCTAACGGTGTATAAAAAGTTATCCCCCTCAACATTCCATTGGATTCCCAAGGTACGCACGTTTTGACCCTTGCTGAAGTCACGGGTTACTTTGGCGCGAAGAGTCATAATCTTATGGTGGTTAGAGAACCATTTATGTAACGAAAAACCATACTTCCTCAACAACTTCTCGATCTCGCATTTCATTTCAGCTAAGCCGTTCGGATCATCCGAACCCGTTATGAGATCGTCTACGTAAAAGTCATTTGCTATGGCCTTAGCAGCTGTAGGGTAGTCGGATTTATTTTCATATGCTATTTGAGCCAGACAACGCGTAGCAAGGAAGGAGGCACTAGCAGTGCCATATGTAACCGTCCTTAACGCGTAATGTCGCAATTCCTTATGCGGTGCATCACGCCAAACAATGCGTTGCAAGTTTTGAATCCTTAGGATTAACAATGATCTGGCGATACATCTTTTCAATGTCCGCAATAAGTACGTATCGGTGGGTGCGGAACCGAACCATTATCGGAAACAGATCCTGGTGGATCGTAGGACCGACCATTAGAGTATCGTTGAGGGACAGATTATTTGTGGTTTTAGCGGATGCGTCAAATACCACGCGCAATTTAGTGGGTAAGCTAGAGTCTTTGAAGACTGCGTGATGGGGCAGATAAAAGATCTCTGACCTGTCAAGCGACAGATCGTATTCATTAAGCGGCGACATGTGGCCAAGTCTTAAGTAGTCACTCATGAACTCACTATAATCCTTATAAAGGGTAGGGTTCTGCTTGAATTTGAATTCTGACGATTGGAATCTGAGTATGGCTCCGCGGAGAGAATCTCCCAAATAAGATTTATCAGATCTGCGGGGCAGGGCTACCACGAATCTCCCGTCGCGATTGCGGCTAGTGTTTTCCACGAAATGCCTTTCACACGGCGAGTCCTCAGATCGGGCTTCGCGACTAGAGATCTCCTCCAACTTCCAAAATTCCTTTAGTTGCGAGGAAATCTGATTATCATCCCTACAGACCATAAATGAAGAAACCGTTTTAGTCATATCGACGTTGAATGGTAAGTCACCGGCCAAAATAAATCCTAACTTGGTTTCCTGAATTATAGGAAAGTGTGGTCCGCGCGTATATTTCACAGGTTCAATTAATTGGAGAAAATAATGAGCGCCGATTAATATATCGACTTGCGACGAGCAATGTAGGTGAGGATCCGCCAAGAATATGCGCTTGGGTAAATTTAAAGAGGCAAGATTGAACGACTCCGCCGGTAAATTATTAGTTATACTGGGTAATACGGCACAATGTACGTTTTACGTGAAGGGTTTATAGCGTGAATGTAGCCTTACATTAGTACTGAAGTCAGCCTGGGAAAGCGAGTTGTTTATACCCGTGATGGGCAGTTGCGACTTAACCAATTGGAGGCCCATCCTGCGGGCGAAATCCATTCTGCAAAAGTTCGCTTGAGAACCGGAATCCAGTAATATCCTAACGGGAAATTTTTTGCCGACTTTATTGTATGTCATACAGACGGCGGTAGATAACAATACCGATTTATTGGTCTGTGATTTCAGTGAACACTGGTTGTTAACAGAAGTTACGTCCCTGTTGGGGACATGAATCGTGGTGTGGTGACGCCTAGAACATTTTTTACATGAGAATTTTGAGGGACATTTTGAACCCTCGTGTCCCGAACGGAGACAGTTTAAGCAAAGTTTGTTTTTATTAACGCGTTTTTTCTATCAGGGATAGACAGCGATGTAAATTGTGGGCAATCGCTAAGTCTATGTCCACCGTTACACAGCCTGCATAAATTGTTTCTAATATGTGAGTGGAATGCGCAATTTGGAGTGCTTATCTTTTTAACTGCCTTGCGATAAGGAGACTTATCGCTTTTGTTCAACCTGCTCGTTGGGCTAGTCGCGTTATCGATATTTTGCAGTAATTTCCTACGTGAATTTAGAAAATTTATAAAATTATTAAAATCAGGGAATTTATGCTCCGATAAACTCTCTTTCCACAAACGTAAAGTGTAATTGTTAAGTTTTTTGGCTAAATAATTTACGACAATAATTTCAAACGTGTTGACTGGCAGTTTGAGATTATTTAAAGCGTTTATATTTGCAGAGATTTGATCAATAAATTGCGATATGCTAACTTGGGATTCCTGTTGAACTAATGGTACGTCTAGGACATTCCACACGTGGTGAGCGGAAACAATTAGCTTACTATCATATCTATTTCTCAACAGGTCGATAGCCACCGCGTAATTCTCATGTGTTATGGGCAACGATTTTATTACGTTAAGCGCCTCGCCATGTAATGACGAGTGCAAATAATGAAGTTTCTGTATATCTGTCAGATCTGCTCTGACATGAATTAGTTCCAGAAAAATATGGTAATAATGTTGCCATTCCACAATACTACCCTCAAACCGTGGTAATTTTATTGGTTCCAATTGAATGGGGGGTGTTTTAGGCTGTTTACCTTCAGCATTAATTACTGGTTTTTGGTTCACATGCTCAGCTTGCTCTAGCAGGTGTTGCAATTTACATTCTATAGTACAGAGATCGTCCTCCGTTTGTACTCTATCACTCGTTAAAGCAACGTCTGCTTCCTCAGCCTCGATTTGTGACTGAATCTCGTCATATTTGGTGGATAATTCCATCAAATGACGCAGTTTTATTTTGAGCGCATGAGGATCGCTGCTTAACAAATCGAAGTTATCCGCGAAGGTATTTACTCGGGATATTGAGGCCTTAATTGTGCCTCGTTTTTTTATTAGAGCCCTTACATCGGCCATTATTATAGTTTAAGATAAAAAGGGAAAAAGATTTAGAAAGCAATTGAGCATAGAGCATGTGAACCACAAACTTGATTTTGAATGAGTTTAAATACGTTTCGGTAGCTAGCGATCGTTGTTTTGAACATAAACTTACTCTCTCTAACTAATCAAACTTGTTGGCAGTTAAATTATTGAAATTATGAATCTAAATGGTTACAAAGTATATCTTCATCTTTAAAGTTCTAACTGATAATGAGCTGCCAACCATTTATTAATTTGTATTGTGTAATAAGGTGTTTGTTTATATAAATGTGTCAAAAAATACCCACTGAGTGAAATATTATTAAAAATCAAATATAAGTAAAGTTTATAGTCACGTGGCCGTCGATCCATTCGTGATGAAGCTGGCTTCGATCCCGTTTGGAGCTGCTACACCTCCTGTCTCTGCCGGTCAGCCGATGCCTCATGTTGTACCCTCCATCAATTAAAGCTGTGGAATCTCGAAAATGTTGTCCTGTTTCGTCCCGTCGTCTCTGGTCTACTGCTTGGCTGAATCTTGTCGAGATGACTGCGACGTGATTCACAATAATGGTGTCGCTCAGGACGAAAATGATGCCCGTAGGGCGTGATTAACTTCAGATTGGTTTTTCCAGAAATGATGCGGATAAGAAATGCTGTCGCTTGTGTACTCAGATATGAGAAATCTGTGCCGTGGGGACCAAAAATGATGTCGTTTTTTGGGCCCGAAAATATGAAATCCTGCCTGGTTGGACCAAAAATGATGTCGTTTTTGGCCCGAAAATATGAAATCCGGCCCGGAGGACCAAAAATGTTGCGGTTTGGAAGCTCTTGAATAATCGTGAGTTATTCCAAAGACGCTAATGAGGAAGGCTGGATTGTTTGTTAGAAAGAAGTGGACTGTATTAAAGATGTTGAACATTCGTTTATTGAAAAAATCTGATTGTTAATTACGATCGGCACGTGCGGATGCATTTGAGGCAATAACGCCCGAAATTAATTTTGAATAAATCGTGGTCCATTGTAGATGGACGCAGGTAGTTGAATGAAATGAAATATTATAAATGCATGCTAAAAAATAGCCAGAAGCCGCGGCTGTAAGAGAAGTGTTTTACGAGAGTTGCGCTCGAAGTCGTGTTATAAACTGAACTAAACTTGCTTGCAGCCGGCGGTGATTGCCAGCTGCGGCGTTTGATAAACGCGTGAAGTCATCCGTGCGTGCCGTGTAACGGTAGCAGACCGCTTACAGCTGATAAACCAGTACAAAGTTTAAACAGAAAGAGTAAGAGAAAAGATTCAATATATAATATTAGGATGATAGGGAAAAATGTAATTGATTACACGTTGTATTAGTTGTAGTTCAAAAGAGAAATAGATAGAGAGAGATTAATTTATTTATTTAGGTATTACTGTGTACTCACATCGACAATAGGCCTAACAGATTAAGTGATTCGCTTTGTATCAATGGTGTCAGTTCTTCATTTGTTTTTGTTTGTCTGCAACTTACCTGTAACAAATAAAAATGTAATGAAACGTTTTTTTTATTTTTTTTTTATATTATAGGAAATACTTCTGTTCCTATAAAGGAAATTTACTCTACTAAGAGGAAAAGGTATTTATGAAAATGATAAATTAAGAACGGAACAAAACCTAGGTAGCGCTGCTTTCCGCTGGTAATTGCTTTGCCTGTAATGTTTATGAGAATTTCATAAAATTACCACCTCATTATAATTCTGAGCTTATGGTACTTTTCAGGTACTTTGTAAGTTGCATTTTAAAATACATTTGCGATTTGGGTAGGTAAGAGTTTAGGAAATAAAAATTTGTGAGAGCTTATATGATTTAATAAAATTAAAAGCGACAAGACAACATATAGGCTATATTGTCCAATTATATAGAAAACCGATATGTACATTATGGGTATTCGTAGGTCTGTAGTTATTAACTGAAAAAAATACAACAAGATATGTTGCAGGCTTGCTTGAATGATTAAAGTGTATATTTATTCTTTGAATCATACATCCATGTGTTATAAGCTATTTTTGTTTGTAAGATACTACTAATTGCAATATAAAATGGTACTAAACATTAAAAAGTCTGTAATATTTTGAAATGTTTATATAAGGAAGTGGCTGAGAAAATATTTCTGGAACCTTTTTAAGAGGAAAGGCATATGTTTTCTTTCCTACTGGCTGTTTCAGATGAAACAAATAAGCATGCAGGTAGTGTTATGAGTTAATATATTTACCTCAAAAACATGAGTGAAACACGTTTTGTCATTTTACAACGTCCGTGTAAACAACTAAATAGACCAGATGTTCGAGCAAAGTGTATTACAAAGAAGCATACCATAGCACTTTTAGAAAATCCTCCCATCAATCTAGATATTTTTTAACTTTCAAGTCTTCATTTACTTAACAGATAACTTTGCTGGAACTACAAAAATCCAGATAGCGAGAATAATAGGGAGTAGTTAGCAAAACTGGTTTAATTGAGAAAATTGTGTTAGTGGTCATAATCACAAACAGAATTAACACTGTTACACACTACTTCCGATCAGAGTTAAATCAGAATTAAAACTGATTTACACGTCACACACTTTCGTCCTCGCATAGTCTTTTTTAGGAGGACATCTTATTTGTTGGTTATAGTACGTAAAGTATACTTCTTTTAACATAAGAGATTTGTTGTACTAGAGTATAAGTTTTTGCTGAATTTTAACTGTAGTTTTTTCTGATGTTTAGTGGTTTATCTTACTGTTCTAAGGGCTGGTGTCCACGTTACCCTCATAACGATATAATTGCATACCGCATAGACTATATAGAACGGTACTTGTAGGCATTTTGATTTTACGTACCTTACATTGAGGTAGCTATAGCTTTAGGGTCTAGATATTGCTTACCAATATTGTATTCTATAGACAATCTGTATTGTATATCGATATAGACTGTTTCGCGAATAGATTCTTTCTTAGCTAACACTAGCTTTTAACTCTTTGCCGCCGACAAACACATCGGCCCGCTTTTTTAAAAGTTTTACTCCGAACGTTAATGGTTCAAACCGAATATGAACTAGTTTGAATATACTTCAAACGAAGTTTATTTGAGATTAATTCTTGAATCATTATAGGACGAATTAAAATTAAAAAAAAACAGCTCATTGTCACTAGAAAATCACAACTGTAAAATGTATTAACATTATAAAATCATTATTGGTCCAACTTGATGATAACACATAACCATGGATGACGAAAAGTTTATTAAGAAAATTTTTGAAACTTCTGTACAGAAATGACACGTGGAAAAAAATTGTTTCACAGAAAATAAATTTCTTTGAAAATAATGTGAGTAAATTAATTTGTTGAAAGGTGTTCCTATTATAAATTCTAAATAATTTTTTTTTAATTTAATGCAAATTTTTATAATTTTTGTTTTACAAGTACCGTAAGAAGTAAAAACAATACAAAAACTATGACTTCCTTGATTACGGCTTTCAGCCGTCGACGGTTTTAACATTTTACTTTAAGAGATTTTCAGTATCATTATTTATTATTGCTATTCATATTTGCTCACATTATTCTTGTATATATTTTGTATTAGTAATAATAATATAAAACTTTTCTTACAAGAGTATATTTTGTATTTTTTGAATATTTTACAATGAATAATTGAATATTTTAACAAAATGTTTAAAAAATTTTTTTAATTTGTAATTTCTGATTTTGGTAGTTAAACTAACGAAACAGTTTAAAATGTAAAAATAACAAAAAATATATTCTTGTGATAAAAGTTTAATTATTATTATTATTATTAATAAAAAATATTGCTATTTATATTACTTTGCTTACGGTACATAATATACATTTATTTAAAACAGGTTCAAATTTTAAAAGATAATAGCTGATGAAGACAACGTAACATATAGGCTTAGTAATAAATATTAAAAAAGGAAAATATATAAATATAAATAATATAACAATATTATAAATATACATATTATAATATATAAATAAATATAAAAAATAATTATGAACTTATCATCGCAAGGACTAAATTGAATTTTCCCAAGTGGCCAACGAGTCATCAATTAATATCGTGAAAAGTGCAAGTAAAGCAATGCTCGTTACTTTCTACAGAAGATGTCTTTTAAAATTCCGGAAGTGCAACAACCATTTGTGGTTTAATAAACAGAGTCTAAAGAATAGTGTATTTCCGACGTACATGAAGATTAGTTGCCGTCATCAATCGTTTGAAGCAAAAACAGCTGTTCAACAGGCATACAAGAACTGGCTACAGTTGGAACTCAAGAAATGGTACTCTAGAAGAAATAATTTGTCTTTACACCAAAAACTAATACATTATGATTTTCTTATAGATACAGTGCAGTGGAATTTCACCTTATTGATATGATCAGAGAACATGTAAGTTATCATGCTCATAAACAATATTTAGTACAAAAAACAAAATTACTAAAACTTATCACAACTAAGCTAAGTAGTAAGAGAGTAACTGCTATGTCATCACCAGTAAATAAATTTTATAACAGAGTGGAAAATTTCTCAAATACAAACTTTACTCAGAAAGAACTAAGTCTGTTAAATAAAGGTTTGAAATATTGTGTACAAACATACGGTACAAAAGAGACATGGAAATGTTATGTATAAATACAGAAATAGCACTTAGTAATTTAGATAACCCAGAAATAAGAAATAATGAATTAGTCTCCTGTGCAAACATTATATCAAAAAGTAATAAGAATAAGTATAGTCTAAAAGATTCAGATAAGTACATAGTTAACAGTTTAAAACAAAAAATTAATTCAAAGAGTTTAGTGGTTTGCAAAGCTGATAAAGGCAAAACGATTACAATAATAAATAGGAGCGAATATATTGAAGAGACGGAACTTCTCTTCAGGAATGACAATTTCAAGATAATAAATGATCCCACTAATAAGTTTCAAAAACAAATAAATCACTTATTAAAAATTGCCCTCATATATTTTCAGACACAAAAAGTTTCGTGCAAACTATGATGAACCCAAAAGCTCCTGTTTTGTATAGTTTACCAAAAATACATAAACCTAATTGTCCCATGCGCCCAGTTGTTTCATATGTAACTGCACCTGCATATAAAGTCTGTAAAAAACTTAATGAATTACTGCCAAAATATATTAACTTCAACCCAAAGTATGCTATTAAAAACAATTTACAATTAGTTAATAATATAAAAAATGTACATTTACCACTGAATGCAAAATTAGTTTCATTTGATGTTAAGAATTTATTTCAGTCTATACCTGTAGATGTTCTGTTGTCTATCTGTTCCTCACATATACAAAATACTTTAACCTTAAATAGTGATCAGAAAAAAAGAATTATTCTCGGCCTTAGATATTTGCATAGGACAAAATTATTTTCAGTTTAATAATAAAATCTATAAACAATTAAATAGCTTACCTATGGGCTCTCCTTTATCACCTTTATTAAGTGAAATCTTTATGACATTTTTGGAAGAAAACATTTTCCCATCCGATAACCCCAACACAAATTACATTCCGTGTATAACAGATAAGATTAATAATAGGTTAAAAACCCATGGTCTTAACATGGTATTAGTAAACAAACGTAATCTTTTTTCACTACTAGTCAATAATAAAGAAAAATCTAACACACTGGAGAAAAATGGAGTTTATGAAGTACACTGTGCAGAATGCTACGCTATTTATATCGGACAATGTGGCCGTGCTCTGAAACATCGCATTTATGAACATTAGAAGGCGATTTTAACCAATACATCAAATACAGGTTTTGCAGATCATTGCTTACAAAACAATCACTTCATAGACACAAAAAACACAACACTACTCCACAACATACAAAAAGGTAAAAAAAAAATGGATTTTTTAGAAATTTTATAAATTAAAAAAGGAACATAAAATAACAAAAATTTAACCAATGAACGGACTGAATTTTGTGTATCCCCTTTATTAAAATCTGTTATTTAGTTTAGTTTGTTTTATATTATTTTGAATGTTCATCATTATTTTAAATTTTGTATTCAGTTTATATTTAGTTCAGTTAATTTTATATTTTACATTCAGATTATACTTAGTTTAGTTAATTTTATATTTTGCATTCATGATTGTATTTAGTTTTTAAAAACACCTGACCTTCCCTTGTCTCTTGCACACCCCCCTCGCCATCGCAACACAGATGTCCCAGATACGCCCTAAACAGATGTTCACCACCTACACTCCACTCACATCCTGTGTTTAGTAATTTTCACTCACTCGCCTCTTTGACAATGGCTTAGTTAGTCGAAACAGCTGTTAGAGTTAATTAAAAAAAATTGTGAAACTTACCAAGTGTTTTTATATATTTTACAAAACCTTTGTAAATTGAATTGTATTAGAACGACTAAAATACTTGGAATACTTATGCAACCACGAATTAGTAAGCATATCTGAAAATGGTGAAATATACGGTTCAGAATATTATACATTACGTTACTGAGAAAGTTATCAACATTGTGAAATTATGAGTGTGACTAGCTGTTGCTTTATTTGGTATACTGCGCGTGAGTTTGTCTGTAAGGACTTTACGTATGTATGCAAGTCTCCTCGCGCGAAACCGTCTGAGTGAGAAACAAACCGAAGTAAGGATTTTTCTTTAGAAAGAGACGTCTTTTTCTATACTAGAAAAATGTATACATGTACATTTATCGAAGCATAAGTTTGAGAATGGGATTGGATTTATATACAAATGAATAAAACGAGTTGAATATCCCAACTCGTCTTGATTTGGCTTTTTTGTAAAAAAAAAACAAAAAACAAAAAAGCGTATGTTTCTCGGAACGTACAAACTCTCCTGTAATTTTAATAGTTTCTACAGGATCACTTTACCTGTGCTTACATAATCAATTAAGCCTAACCAGGTGCAAATAGAAGTTAATTTAATTTGAAGTTTTACTCTTCCTATTCCAGTACCATTTGAATTTCCAAAGCTCAAACATTGTTTAACAAATTGTTTTAACTACTTGTGTACACTTTCCTGCTATACAGTGTTCCCTCTTTCACTTTATACTTTGTAGTAGATTTAGTATATTTACTCTCATTTATTGAAATGGAAATGTGATAATGACAAAAACATTTATCATTATTCATTTTTCAATAAACTATATTCAGTTACAACACAAATTATAAATTACGTTACATTTAATAAACCATTTTACTAGTTTACGAGCTAGTTTATTATCTATACAGGTCTAGCTGATAAGGCTTTAAGGCTTCTTTAGTGAGAATACTTTCTTATTCAGCTTCAGGTCCACTGATTAACACCTTTGTTATCTACTGATTAATCTTCTAGTTTGTTGTTCTTGTACGTGATTGGAGACGAGGACAAGTGTGCCTTATTAACCTTTCACGGCCTCTGCCCGTTCTTCCATGGATAAACGTTTGGATAGTTGGTACACGGCGATAAAGAGGTTTGTAACATACCATAACGCGTTGGTTATTGCTCGACGGATTTTCAGTTATACACGATGAATTATGGCAATGCTAGAATTACTAACAATATCTCAAAAAGACGTACCGAGCAACGAATGCAGTTATTTCATTCTCTTATTGGTCTGGTCAGTTTTTTATATTTTCCCTGTAATTAAGTTTACTGTGAAATAAAACCCTAAGTACTTTAGACATGAATTTATACCGAATAATATTGCTCTTTTCTAACGTTGAATGTAACATATTGTGGTTTAGTTTCCATAAATTTGTTTTCCCTCTCTTCAAATTAAGTAGAACAGCATGTTTTGCAGGCAATTTAAAGTCCTAGCCACAAGGCGATCATCATCAGTTCTCTAGTTATGTGTCATGAATGCTATACCGCATCTTTTCAAATAAAAATGCATACCTATTTTTTCGCCACAGACTTTTTCCTTTGGGGTTGGATGAAGTCGTTAGTTTATTTCGCTCGTATTGGCACACAAGAAGAATTGAACTGCTACTGTTAACAATAATCATGATGCTATAAGACATGCTCGGCTAAAATGGATTAACGAAATTAACGACGATGTTTTATGTCAAATCTAAAAAAGTGTGTTTTTCGACTCCAATTGTGTGTGTTTTACATAGTTTTTCTTAGAAACTAATTAAGATAGAGTTCTGGCACCTATTTTATTCACATTTTCAGATCGCAAACCCTAAGAAACTAACAAACTTACTCTTTGTTTTATACCCCAAAATTTTAGTATGGCTTCATTTTACCGGAGCGGGCAGGTATCAGGGTAAAATATTTCGCGAAACGTAACTCGCTAACGAACCGTTTTCGGGCTTATGTTTATGTGATTTTTTCTTATTTTTACCTATAAAATCAGCTCTCGAGAGATTGCAATTTTGAATCACCATTATATTTAGATCAGTTACAATAAAATTTTAATATTTTTATGTAAAATTGAATGTAACAGGATAATTAATGTCACACCCATCTCAGGAGTACATACGTTACTTAATATATGACAAAAGTTATTAGGAACGGAGCGAATGCCATCTTGGGACCTACAATATATTACCGTATTTGCAAGCCCCTGCTATCTTCTACGGTATTGTGTTAGGCGTTACACGCTGTAAGTTAAGCTGCCATTAACTTGAAACTGAACTTCATCAGATGTAATCAGCCTAATGAGAGAACATCTGCATAAGTTATTGTTTTCTTTTATTAAAGAACAAGTGTAAATATTTGCGTTGACTATTTAAGTAAATTGTTAATTTAAAAGCAACAGTATGTATGATTAAATTTTTATTTTTTTTATACATGTAACAGGCGTCTTTTTAATTATTAACACTGGTCAACAGTGATTTTGTTAACTGCTCAATTTTTTGTAATTCTTACGTGTATTTGGGTTTTGATTCTGAATATGAATCAGCCTCATAAAATTTCTCTATCAGCCTCAGTTTTTTTTTGTAACTGCCCTTTTCATTTTTCAGTAATTACCATGCACGAACTCCATATGCATAGAATTTTGTAGACTTACATAATATCAGCTAAATAGCTTTGGTTTATTTATTGCAGCAGCTAAATAAGTCAAATATAATTGTTTGGGTTACTGAATAGTGTAACAAGACATATGAGCCCAATATTTCAGTGACCAAAATATTAACACATGTCATAATAATTGAGTCAACAAGACACACCAAGTGTTTAATCTAAAATGCCAAAAATGAAACTACATGAGCAACTCATCAAGAAGAATAAACTCAGCACACAGGAGTTGATAAAAAGTTATGGTAAATAACAATAACAATAACATTATAAGAAGAAAGAAGATACAGCAAATAGTGAGAATACCACAGGAACCAATAACCCAATAGTTTCGGTCAGTAAGGAACCAATGAAAACAAGGAAGAGACATACTACGAGAAAGACACCTAACAACCATGGCATAAAATATAGATTCCAAGAGCCAGTCAACTATAGATTAACATCTTACCCGTATAAATAATAACTGAAGAACTTACAGATTGAAAATATACACAATAACTGACTAACTTAGATGACCCATATACAACTAATAATATTGTAAATGAGTAGGACATCCTATATTAGACAAAGAGTGGAAGTAACAATAATGTTAACATAAAAGAAGCTGTAAATAAAAGCATAATGACATGTTATGCACAGCATCAGTGTAATAAGGGAGAATTAGAATTGTCTCATAATTATAATAATTGTTAGTCAAATGATCAAAAAGTCGTGTAAGATAGAAAAAGGAAATAAATAATGAATTACCAGTTGTCATTAATAAACTTAGACTTGAAAAAACAAGGTTAAAAGATGTAAATTTGTATCAGCTCAATACACCCATTGTTGCTACAAATAATAAAACCACATAACCTAAATACAGGTACTTTCCACATAATTTCATATTCAATAGTAGGTAAAACATACCAAAACTAAAATATTTTGTACCCCAAGTCAAGCAGAAGTAATAAGGTTTCTACCAATACCAATATCAGATACCAAGAGTAATCTTTATATAAGAATTCAAGTAAAGAAATTGAAAAAAAACCAGCCAAAATAAGATTCACTATGTTAAACATAGCCCAAACCACATTGTCCTGTTAGATAGGAATGACAGAAGGATACCTATGTAATAAGTAAGATGTAATATCACTATTATAATAGCATAAAAGAATTATAAGCAGGGACATAATGTGTAATAAGAATAATTAAGCACACCTGTCATATGACACCAGATGTAATTACTATTATCCAATGCTATACGCTAAGGAACAGACTAGTGTGTTAAAAACACAAGACTAATTATCAATATACTACTACTAGTAAACTATTCAAACTAAATAGTGGTCTGAAAGGACACTACATTCCCAAATAAGAGTTAAACTAAAGGTACACTTAATAATGCCATATAGGGGTCATATTAATGACAAAAATACCAAGGAATAACTATACATTCCAAACAAACAAAAACAAACAGTAGTTGTAACAACTCAGTGTGTACAACTGGGGTAATACAGAAGTTGCTCAGATACCTGTTATAATCAGTAATTTGTAAATACAATTGATAGACTCTTAGGCTAAGTCAATGGTAGCATAAGCATTATATTTTGTCATTAAATATAAGTAACATATAAGTAACAAATAAGTAACAAATAAGTGAGAAGTGTTGAAGGACTTGGAAGGCATGCTCACAAGGAGATATGATTGCCATTAAATAGTTTTAATTTAAGAATAAATACAATTAATAGTGAATAGTGTAATGTGAAAATCTCAAACATTAACTCCCTTAATAATGAACGAAAGCACACCATTAGTGGACTCTAAATAAAGAGCCAAGTGTTACCAATACAGTGATAAGCTTACATTTTAAATCTATGCCATAATAAGAAAGTTATTACAATTATAAGATATTTGTGTCAAATCAAGCAAATGTTTATAATCTCAAACCCAGACTACCCACGCTAAGAACAACAATTAAAATATTGCGCTGAGGGGTATGTGCATCAAATTAAAGATCGTCAACCAATCAAATCCAAGAAATTAGCTAATTTTACAACGATCACAGGACGGAACGGTAGATTGAGATGCCATTTCGAGACACTTTTTAATCAATTACAGAGGGAAGCAGACGCCTACTCGTCACCGCAAGGAAACAGCTGTTTACATAATTTGTGCGCGTCACCGTTGTCAACAAAGCAACATAACCTAAATTTGTGTCAACATAACTAGACTAGTATTGAAGATGTTTTAAGAGTAACAGTGCGTAAATAAGGATTGCTAAGTGTACAATCCATAGCAATTCCGGGATTTAATTTAAAAAAGGGAGTACAGTGATTTTCTAAAAAAATATTTAAGAATTTGAAAAGACGATATAATCGAACCACATTCTAATAATGTGTGTAAATAAAGTATGTAGATTAAGGTGCATTATTAACATTATTCAATCAACAGTACTAATGACAATCCTCAACTTAATTTGAATATTCTATCATTAAGAATTTTGCAAAAATTAATCATTTATTATGTATAAATACTGAGTGTGATTTAACCACACCTGATTAAAGTTGTTGTTTACTAAACATAGATCAAACCAGCAAGCATTCATAAGCGATTGAGAATTGTCAACTGTCTGAAGCAATTAACGAAAATTAATGAAAAATGCAAATGCTATTTATGTTTTGTAATTTAGGAAGAGTCTACTACTATTACTATTTAAAAGTTTATGTCTATTATGAATAAGAAACTAAGGTTGTTAAGCTATATAAATACTTATAACTATACAATTACCTTTTATAGAGTCACAATAATGATTCAGATGTTTCATTAAACAACACTGTTTCAAAATATTATCTTATAGTTCACATTTTAAATGTTTTATCAAGAGTTATTTTAACGGTAACAAACGTTCTTTAAATCATTTATTGTCGATTGACTAATAATTTAGTTAAGCTAAAATGTCCAAAGCAGGCATGGTTACAATTTTAAATATTAAATATTAAGAGATGATTGAGTTATAATCGTCTTCAAACTGCCTAATAACGGTAGAATAAGAGTTCTAGTAAATCATTTGGTATTCTGCAAGCTAAAAGAACCCACATATGAATTAACTTATTTTAACCAAAAAGCATTTTAACCACACACTGACGTTGTAAATCAGTTTTACCACCCTGAGACAAATTTTATGAAACAAACAACTAATGTTATTTAAATTTGAATTAAAATAGTTAATGATACTTAAGATCATTAAAAAGGAGTGTTAAACGGAATAAATTATCATTTTATACGAGCAAACGGAGTCAGTTAGTTCATTTCAGTAGACTAGGTTTTCAGAATAGGTGAAAACGACTCTTATTGGATAGCCTGACACGCCCCGGCGAATTTGAATACGGTAAGTCAATCTACAGATTAGATTGCTACATCGACCCTGCAAGATCGACAAGACTCACCACAAGTAAGTGATCAATCTTACCAAATATTTATGCTTTCAGCGAGGAATCTACGTCACCATTTCGCCTAGTCGACGGAAAAATAACAACTTAATATAAATTAACCGAAGTTTAAAACACTTCGCTAACTAACTTTCAGTGCATTCATCGGATTTATTTGCATTGGATTCAATGAGCGATTGAATTGAATTGAATAAATCAATAAAAATAAATACACTAAAATTAAAAGTATATTAAAATTTAAAATAATTGAACGGTCCTTAACACCCCATAAACCGTTACGTTACAATAGTCATCATCATTGTTATTGATTGGCTAAATGGATCTCGTCACATGCCATTTGTAATTCCAATGAATTGGGGTGAACCGAAGGATCACACCACGGTTTTAAATAACAAAAATATGTGGGATAACAGTTAGGACTAGTCGTAGTGTTAAATATCCCAATATTCCCTCTGTTATAAGGCCAATGCCACACAGTCCAGATCTTCCATTTCCAGTACCACCAGAAACATGAAACTTCGGCGAAGTTGAAGTTGATAATAACATTGAACCTTGTGCAGACTTATCAAGTGATGATGAAAGAAGAAACCCAGATTTTTTGAAAAAAATCATACACTGAACCTCACTTAATTAATCACTTAAATTTATTAAAGAGTCAAGCAGAAATACTGGCATCAAGATTGAAAGGATGGAATCTTTACAGCTGAATACTAAAAATAAGGAAGTATAAGTTTGAACATTTCTTCTCTCAGTACACGGGGACTTAGCGTATTGCAATGACGTGGTTTCTTTACTGGTAGCTTTAGAACATATGCACCATCCTGAAGAATGGCGTCTATTTATAGACTCTTAAAAGCTCAGTTTGAAAGCAGTCCTACGTTACACTGGAAATAAATACCGATCAATCCCTTTAGCTTATGCTGCTTACACGTAGTACTCATATATGAAACTTGTATTGATCAGGATTCAGTATGAGAAATATTCATGCCATAATTGTTCACATCTGAAAATTATAGCACTTTTACTTGGATTGCAAGTTGGGAATACTAAATTCTGTTGCTTCTTTTATAAATAGGACAGCAGGGATAGGAAGAATCATTACAGAAAAATGCAGTGGCCAAAAAGAGAGAGGCACTGACTGTAGGAGAGAAGAATGTTGTAAGTCAAGCACTAGTAAAACCTAAAAAAAGTTTATCTTCTGCCACTACATGTTAAGCTTGGTTTAATGAAATATTTCGTTAAAGCAATGGATTGTAATGGTGCAAGATTTTTTTTCTGAAAAACAAGGGCCTAATATAAGTGTTGCTAAGATTAAGGAAGGTATATTTGTCGGTCTACAAATAAGAAAATTAGAATTTGATCCTGGATTTGAAGAAAGTTTGAATGATTTTTAGGTTTCTGAATAAAAATTATTTCAAAATGTGGTTAACAACTTCCTGAGAAACCATAAGGCGGATACAGAGAACTTGTAATCTACAGAGAGCTTCTTCAAAATTACAGAGAGGTTGGATGTAATATGTCACTCAAAATTCATTTCTTAGATTCACATTAGGATTTTTTCCCAAACAATCTTCGCGCTGTGAGTGACGAACATGGTGAACGCTTTCACCAAGAAATATCCACGATGGAAAAATGGAACCCAAAAACACTAGTTGACTACTGCTGGAATATAAAGAGTGATCTACCTCTAGCAAATGACAGCAGAAAATCCAACAGAAGTAGATTTTAGGTAAATACAAAGTACATGACATTTTGTTATATTACTGTCACATAGTTTTCTTTTTGCAAAAGAAAAAATATGTTATTTATAAAAAACTATGCCCATAGCAAAAACTGTAAACATATTTGAAATCAGCGCTGAAAATACTATAAGAACCAGTTATTCACTTTCATTTAACAAACAAAAATTAAATTTTGTTGACCAGTATTATTAACCTAAAATAATATGTAGGCTATATGTAACCAGGTTACATAAGTAGGCCTATTACCTTGTCAGTTGAAACGTAGACGTAAATTTTACATCACACTTTCTAATCTACGTACAATATTTAACAATCTCTGTAGCTACACTAGAACCTTTCTCTAATCCACAAAAACAGGAAATTTGTATGTAATAAATTGAATGAATATACTGTACACTTAATGAATGAGTACTGTAGTATTCGAATATAATATTATATATAATAATATAATATTGAATTATACATATTGTGTAATGTCAACCTTGCCGTGTACAGTCTTTTTACATTATATATTATTAACGGTATTATATTTTGTATATTTGAAATGGCACTCTTCTAAAAACCATCGATGTTTAGCGTTAAAACGTGTGACCAGTTAAAATTCTGACATTAATTTTTGATGAATTTTAAATGCGTTAATTTGATGTTAGGTTGTGTTTCAACTCTAATCTCTCACGTCATTTAAAACCGTACCCTATATATTTATATAAGGATAAAAATTGTTCTTTCTGCACGGAATCTACTTTGAGTTCTATATATTGTTGAAGAATAATGGTCCTTAATTGTGTCAGTTACACATCAGTGACTGAAACAAACAAAATCACACCCTTTGTTAACGCCTTATCAAAATTTACACTCGAACAAAGTATTAAAAAAACTAAGCATTATTTAGCAGCAAATATTATATAAAATTGAAAAAAATTATTAGACCTTAACATTAATTAAATGTAATTAGTGTCTCCTACCGTGGTATTCCCTGAAGACAAAAACATAGCTTTAAGGTAACTCCAAGTGACCAACTACCCTTATCGCTCTGTTATAGAGAAGAAGTAGACGATGTAACTATGACGTAACAGCTGTTAGCCACCGTTAATGTTTATTCAGTTTTACTACGAAATTCGTAAATTTGGGAACGTAATTCATTATATTCCACCGTCTAGAAAACTCCCTTTAATCAAAGTTTTTAACACTGCCATCGTTCTGTAATGAATCATCCAAAAGACTTTCCAAGTAAACACGTTCAGTTATACATCGTAGACGCGTGTCACGTTATGCATCGTAAAATGTTAAGTACGGAATTTGTGTTAGAACCATTACCAGACTACCGCATGATGACGATCAGGTAACTATTTTGACGCGTAAAGTAGATTTGCGTGTAATTTTCTCTAAATAATTATTTCAAGTCTTCAGAAATTAAATTTTCAACTTGTTTATATATTTATGGAACCTCATAACTTATTCATCCTAGTTAAAAGTTAGAGGCCAAAATCTAATTTCCAACTGCGTAGGTTAGTGGTGTTTGCCGTTTATTTTCAAGAATTTCAAGCATATTCGTGACTCGTATTTAGTCAATAATACAATGATTCAATAATTAAAAACAATGTGATTTTTCTCCATGTGCTATTTTAAATATTCTTTGAATAATATGAAAAATTAATAAATTTCTGATTTTTAAGAGCTTACAAACGTGAATGCGACAAGATTTCTTCTGTTTAATTGAAAGTGGCAAACACGATGTAACATTTTAGTTAGTGACCCCCCATACATGCTATAAATTTACAGACCTATCAAAACGTCGCTTCGTTATAATGTGCGTAAACTTACTTAACTCTTGGTGGTCAGAGCTAGATAATGTTTTCTTTGCGCAAATATTGTTAGCGCTATAATATGCTAGAGCGTTCAGTACTAATACTTTGAAAAGTACAGGCTGACTCTTCATAACATAATAGAAATTTAAATATTTTTGTACCGAATAAACAGTAGCGTTGTTATTGGAATGAATTTCCTCGGTGTCTTAAAAGTTAGATTGAGAAGTCCTTTTTAATGTTAGTATACGTAGGGTATTAGATATAACCTACAGACTATGTTCCAAATAAAGTAAATGTACAGTTTGACGAAGGATTTGTAGGTATACTATTTCCTGATATATCGAATAAACAATGCTGTAAGCAAATTGTACAAAATGTTCAGGTGGATAGAAGATCATTAGAATTTTATATATTAAATTTTGACGTGGATACTTTTGTCAACGTTGAGATAGAGAAAGGTATAAGATGATAACAGAGACACCAATTCACAAATTGCAAGAAATTGTGAAGGGGTGAGCGGTACTAAGAGATTGAAAGTGTGAGGAGGAAAGGTAAGAATAAGAGAATGAGAAAGAAAGAAGGAATATGAGAAGGCGAGAAATAGAGAGAGAGAGAGAGAGAGAGAGAGAGAGAGAGAGAGACAGAGAGACAGAGAGACAGACAGAGAGCTAGAGAGAGAGAGAGAGAGAGAGAGAGAGAGAGAGAGAGAGAGAGAGAGAGAGAGAGAGAGAGAGAGCGAGAGAGAGCATAACCTATAACGTGTGAAAGTACTATCAGCAGTTCACCTTTGCTACGGAACAAGGAATGTTGTGACGTATGCCATCCCACTGCACGTATCACTGTAATACTACACATTTAAAATATGCTTAACGCAGTTTCGGTGTGACTTGACTGTATCCCACAAGGTATTTCTTGTAGCGAATAAAAAAACACACTTTATCAAAATATTCAATAAATTACACTTACATATAACCTACGAACGTTCAATCTAATATGCACACAAAATTACAAATAAATACGTCTGAATAGGTCTGAAAAATTTTTTCAGAACCAGTAATACCACACCAGTACAAGCACCCACTATCATTCAGTAGACCGCCCGCTCCCCAGGCGTCTCAATAGCAAAGCTAGTGTGCGTACAGCTGTACATGCAAGTTGCATCTAATAAATTATAATATAAATGACGCCCAATACAACAGGTGGTACATCCGCATATCCCGTATCAAAAGTAACACGATACAACAGGGTTGGGCATATAGCGCAACAATATCACATATAGTGATACTATAAAGAATTCATTTCAAGACGTCAAATAATAACTTTGAAATCAACATAGTAATAATGTTTTGCTTTACTTTTCGGGGAAAATTATATTTTCTGTTTGCATATATAATCTCACACTTACTTTTTTCCAATATTGAAAGAATGGACTTTTGTAGTTTGATTGTCTTTTCTTAGTGTCTCTATCTCACGTAATTTTTAACATATTTATACATTTATTCTCTAACGCGTTTAAGTAAGAACACAAGAACATCCCTCCAGACACCAAATTTGAATAAATACAAAGTTAACGTTATCACATGAGTTTTCCGATTAAGCAAAAAATTACACTGTGTCAACATCGCTTCTAATAGTTTGAATGCCTTAATACTCTGTTACACATAACAGTCTCTCTCTCTCTCTCTCTCTCTCACACACACACACACACACACACACACACACACACACACACACAAATTTGCCAACGAAAATTCTATTAACAAGGTTACTGTAGAATATACCGTTAGTAATGCTAAGGCAAATATTTATCTTTGTTACAGTAACTCTCAAATTAATAAACTTACACACACATAGGGTAATCTAAATCAGTAATAAAAACGGCGCCAGTGCAGTTCTGTATATGGAAAACCACCCTTGAGTGGCTCTATGCACTTGACTTGCCTTAATTTTGTCACATAAAGGGAATAACACGGTTTCCCCGGCGGCTAACTTAATTGTGTATATAAACTGCGTCGTTTAATTACGTCAAGTATTATCTTAGTTAACAAAGACTTATGGGGAGGACATTCAACTCAATAATACCAAATATCTAAGAAGGCATATATAATTAAATTGATGCTATTCTTTGATAGAGAGAAGAAGGATTCCAAAATTAGAAGTCTGTGTGTGCTTTATGAACAAAAGAACTTATATTATTAATATAACAATTTTATAATATAATATATTCAATTATAATACAATTGAGAAATTAATGTTTATTAAACCTAAATTTCATTTACCTTTGTTAAGAATTAGAGGCAGAATTAAGGTGTTAAAATTTTGATCTTATTCATAACTCTTACTTAGGCAATTAAATAAACTAAGAAGTAAAAACAATTAAATTTGTCTACATATTGCTTTTAATTGTTACTAACATAAAGAAAGATGACTTTAAAAGTATTATAATCTGAAAACTAGATGGCTATCAATTGTCTAAAACCGTCAGCTAACGAGACATTACTTCTGCTAAGTAAAGTAAAATAAAATTGTTTGAAGTGTAATATAAAATTTTCTGGAGTAAAATTTAATGTATCTGTGAACGTAATAAATTAAATGGATTGTTGAAATGCCATTTATTAATATGCTTGCTTATGAATTTCTATAGTATTTCTCCTTACGTTGATATTTATCATTAAAAATTATAAACTAATATTTTAATTACAGAAAAGTAATGGAGAAGGTACTTTATACTAAATACCAAAGTTTTCAAGAATATATAGGGAATATAACAATTCACTTCTGATTTTTACAGAAATCTTATAATCGACAATTTTAGAACCCAGTAAATATGTTCTTGCAGAAAACGACTTTGAGAGTAATAAAAAAGTGGTTTGCTCCCACTGTTGGTATCTTTTACTGGTGTCCATCCAGTAGTTAATCCGTTTCAGAGCTATAGTTTCACTGAAATTGGCAAGAGAGTGACTTTCATTTGCAGCCACTATTACAGACTCACGAGGTGTAGATACTACTGTTAGTACAGACCGGTACAGGAGCATCTAATTCCTTCAATCTAGTTATAACATATATCATACACCATATTTAATTACTGCGCAAGTTTATTAACTATTACTGTTTTTTCTGAATTCAATCGTATGCATTTTAAATTACAGATCGTGCCGCAATTGATATACAATACATTTTGAGGGTATGTTTATGAATAGTGATTTAAGTGAATTTATCGGACATAATTAACTATCCTTTTGGTCCACCAATATTTAGAAAACGTACTAGCGTAATAAGTTCTTATATGATTTATTAAATCTAATAGTACATTATCAAAAAATTATTTTAAAACACTCCAGTGTAAACTTCGTTTACAATACACAATACACAATACAATACACATGAGTAAATACAATTGCCCAATTCGGTACACGTAAGCGTTTAAACGGTTAATTTTTACAACTTAATACCTATAAGGTAATGCCTAATGCAACGACCTAAAAAATATAGCGTTTCGTCGGGAAACGCTGATAAAAGAAAACTTTTCTTTGTTACATATTTAACATAACATACCCTCATAAAATTGGTAAACACATTAAGGAAAGAAAAAAATTTCGTATACTGATGAGGAAAAGAGAAAAAGTATAATAGAATGGAGAAGAAAAACCTGAAATCTTGAAACATGTAAGGGATGAAAGAAAGAAGGCAATACTGATCATCAAATTTGTGTAAAATTTAATGCATCATGGGCAGACATGTTTGAGCACATCAGTGTGAATATGTTTTTTGAGTTATAAAATTAGTTTTTAATAAAACGTCAAGTAAGGTGGAAAATATCTAATCACTTTTACTCACTTTGGTATTATAAACTGAGTAGGTCTGTGTGACCGGTCACTTGTGTTGTTAAAATTTATAACTCTCTACTTTATTAAATCTACATAAAGTAACAATGCTTTGTGCCTGCCTTCACACTAATATAAAAGGAGGTTATGTAAACGAAGGCATTTAAAGAGTATGGAGATGAAGTTTTTATTCATATTTTATATTCACATGCTCTCCTGCAGTACGCACGTAAGGGTAACCCTTTCAGACTTTACAAGAATAGGTTTACGTTCCAGTCTTACTGAAGTAATAAATTATACGAAAAGTCGCAAACGTATTGCAAACACACACGGTCGCAGTGTTAATATTAGATTCACTTATCATGTGAAAAATGGTATTACGGATCCAAGCTGCGGTTACGGATACTGAGAGGAGGTAGTATGACTTAATATATATTCAGAAATGTAATGTAATATAACAAATCACCTTATCTAACAATTAAATTTACCAAAGTCTATGTAAAGCAAATTCAATTTCTGTTTGTAGTGTTGTTACACTATACTTGTGTAATATCGCAAACGACCTGTTTTCTTCTTTTCTTCTTCCACACTTCTGGCTGGCTAGTCCCACAGTTTGGTGACTTCTGGTGCCACGAGGTGATGCGGGGAAGACGGTCTTGCTACGAGATAGTTTCCTTTCTAAATGATTGCACCAATTGACTTTGTATTTATTAATTTTGTTTTTCAAATTGAAAGTTTGCAATTCCTATTATATATTTTCATTATTGAACTGCAAGTATTTGTTTCAGTTCTGCGGATGTAAGTTCCTTCTACATTTCTTTAAATGTACCCATGTCTCACTCCCGGACGATGCAACTTGTACCACCATCGACTTGTAAAACATCATTTTAGTTTCTTTCCTACTTTTATATTTTAAGGTTCTATAAATTGTTCCGTATATATGTTTAAATCTCTAAAGTATATTTTAAACATCACAATTTACTGTGTGAGATATTTCATATCCAAGGTAGTCAAACTAGACACTTTCTCCAGAATTTTACATTTTATCTCTTTTTTATTTCTTATTGTTTAGTGGTTATTTCTTATCACAAAAGCCACTAGCCACTACTTTTGTATTATACAGTTACTATTAATCTGTATTCCTCTGCTATATTAATACTTGCCTCTATAGACCATCTTTTGTCTGTTCTACAATAAAAAATTGTCCACATATAAAGTGCTACTCAATCTATATTGTACAATCTTTATACCACATTCAAAATGTTGTTTCCAACATGTGATTCAAACATCTTCCAAATTGATATTAAAACTTGTACCAAGATAGCAGCAGCCTAGTTTAAGTCATTTGTTTGTCTTAACTGGTGCTAGTATTTACTGACCTGTATCTGATGAATTAGAAATGCTTTGACATAGACTTCTGATGACAAAATCCTATATAGTGCTTTAACATTATGATAAGGAAACCTATTCAGATTATAATTTCCCATGCCTTATCTCTACCAAATTTGTTTCAAAAGTCTATAATGAAATATGAGTTTCTAAATTTCATTTTCTTCTCTTCTAAATCATTTGTTTCAGTACAAAAATAACACCAACTCTAGAGCAGCCCCGTCCGAGCCCCATCTGTTACTCACAAATAATTTTATATGCTATAACCTCAAGTCTACTATTGATTCTTCCAGAATATATCTCATATGAAGTATCTAGCAGGCTGATAGGTGCTAGAGATTACTCAAGAGCTATGGCTCTTTATTTTACTCTCTTTTTCTTGACGATATACGGCCAACGGTCTTAAAGGTGGACGAGCATTATCCCAACGGGGAAGAGAGCGGAAGAACCTAGGGGATTTAACCCGAATAAAAAGCTTAGAAGCATTAAGGTGGCAGACCAACCATTGAGCTGTGCCTACGTAGCTCGCGTAACGGGGAGACTCTATTACTGGCAGAAACCAGAATAGCCTCCGAACCAGGACGGAATTTAATGGAAACAGAGTGTAAAGCAAGAAAACAAACCTCCTCATTTTAAACATAAAGGAACATAAAAAAAAATAAATTTAGACAGTATACGTAACTATTTCCTGTGGCTTCTGGAATAGTTTCTGTGAGCGCCAGGCAATAATCGATATGAATCCACGACCTGTGCGGCGTCGCACACGCTAGTGTGCTCGTTAGCAACATGGGCCGGGACAGGCTACAACAGCAGTCAGAAGACCACTCCTTATTTCGAAACTTTTAGGAAACAACTCTATTCCAAACAGTGGATACTCGTTAGGCTCTACCGAGTAGATCGGTTAGCTTGGTCCGACGATCACACTTCGGGAATCAGCAAACCTACGCAAGCGCTTCCAATCCGGATTATTCAATCAATTTTTCAAATCGCAGTACTTAATATTAAGGAAAGTTTACCTTTTGGAATACACTGAACACAGTCTCTTTCCTGGGCGGTTTGTCTATTGCAATTAACTGCGATGCCGAGCATTTCTATGGATCTCATTGTCGGTTGTATAGTTATAAATTCCTGCGGTAGGACGACACAATAATAGGCTTGCTAATTCTATGGGCAGTAACCAAAAAACAAGACAGTAAAATACAGGTCTCGGAAATGGCATTATTAAGAGGAATTAAAAGGTGTTTAAATTTAAAGACTGTATAAAATATGCGGCCATAACAGAAGAGTTGGCCTCTTATGGCCAAAAGCCCCCACCGCCGATAAAAAACACACATGTGAGCGCGTGCTACACGTACCTTATGTGGTTGCTTAAGTGTATGGTGATGGTGAGTTAGGATAGTCAGATTCGATGTGTGGGGAGACTATTTTAGCTGAGACTTAGATAAATCAATTCACGGACAATTCAAATTGCTGCGTGCCACCTTTAACCTTATGCAGATTTCAAGGGCACAGAAAAGTGTTATCGCTAATGTCAGTCATCTGTTACAAATTCAATCATGAGGTGCAGCGGAGAGGAAAGTGGAAGAAAGAAATTCAATAGTAGTTGTGTACTCATTACTAGAATTTACTTAGGCCGTCATGAAATACTTCGTTGGAACATTAATAACATTCTTTTTTAACCATTAAATTAAAATTAAAATTCGTTGAATGACAATGACAATTGAGTCGTAAAAAAAAATCAAACTGATAATTAACATGACATAGTTATAACATTATAAATTAACAACTTATGATTAGCAATTTTAGGATATTAACAAATGCTTTAAACAATTTATTAATACATTTTATTCTTGGTCACTACAAATATGTAGACAAAAGGATTAATTGTATTCAGTTTTACAATTTTCTGGCAAGTAAATGTTATAACATTTTAAAGCTAGTGGAATATTTATCGACACTAATATTAGATTGCTATTTGTTGAGCTGTCTTGTGTGGAACTATGGAGTCATTAAAGAACTGTGTAGTAGAGCTCGATATTGTCAAAGCAACATTCAGCATGTTTTGCAGGAATTTAACAATATTTGAAACGGTGAATAATACAAATTTACAAAGAACCACTGTTGCAAAAAGTTCTCTAATCCTGACTTTAAGTTCATCGGAATTTTCTATGCAGTTGAGTCACATATCTTCCGCTCTATAATTTTGATTTATTTTTGCAGATGACAATTATCAGCAGCTCTGATTAGAAAATACTGAATACCACTACATTTGTCTTACATTACTGTTATATTCTTGCGTATTCTTATACTTTGTTTGCTTTAAATGCGGAATAAATGCTTAATATAATTGGACTAGAGACTAAATAAATGTTCAGCTCATTGTATTTTGTTAATAAATTTTAAATAATTTTCTTATTGGGATCTTTTTGTTGTTTTCATTTGTTTTTATCTGCATTATGTACAATGTCAATATTTTATACAGCAGCATATATGCAAGACATATACATGGGCTACAGATATTTGCTACAAACTTTACTACGGTTAACAAGTATAGTAAAACATTCCATCGCAAATGTCGTCAATCTCAAAATAGAGGTACTCAGAATAGCTCTATACATAATTTATTGTTCCACACGTTCTTCTTGTTGAATAAAAAAGTATCGTAGAACCGAACTTGAGTATAGTGTCTCAGGCAAGTACTGCGTTCCTGGCGATAGTAAACTCGTATTCAATAATAGTGGTGTCTCATTTGGTGTTGCGCGTACGTGCTCGTGCGCGATTGTAAATGGCAAACTGTAAGAAATGTACATATTATCACGCAAAGAAAACGATCGGAAGTCGGGCAGTGAGATCCGAAGATCATGAACCTAACGAGATGCTGTTTCATCGTTCGTGATGATCATGCACGAGATTCGTTAGACGCTCATTACCTCTTCTAAGTATTCTTCGTGTCTTTGGTTGGCGTATTTATTTTTCATGACATACAAGATATTCAGATTATTTAAAACTACAAGAATGTAAAAGTCATTTTTGCGGGCAATAATAAAACACACTGAGTATGCTAGGTAAATAGACTACTATATGTTTGTCTCACCTTTTTTCTTCCCTCTCGTCATCCTCCACACTAAACTTAAACTCTTTTTACTCAAAAGCTGCAAACACAAAAAAATCTATTCTCTAGGAATTTTTTATGTGTTATCAATAACCCGCAATACATACCTTGCTCCAGGTGACAAGTCATGTTACGACAATAAAATTGCAAAGCAGTGACTTCTTGTTCAGTTGTAGTTTTATTTTTTTCTCTAACGTAGTATTTACGTAGTAAAAAAGTTAGCAGGCGTATTACCACAAATACTGCAAATTCATATCGTGCGGTAAATAAAACCTAATTAAATTTTTTGTGAAAAAATAAACGTTAGATTTTTATATTAGCTATTCAGTAGTAGTGCTAATATAAAGGAGTGCTACTCCTTTTTATATTTTCATGCAGTAGGAGTGTTAGAGGTCTGATGTTTAGAAAAGAGGTGACTGTTGGGAATTTTGTCTTTTGTACAAACCCTACATTTTATTTTGTTGGTTTTTACACACTATCAATTATGCAGTTTTACAAAATTAAAAATGTGAGATTTATAAAAAACTGACTACAAAATTTCAGTTGTATAGTTTGAAATCATAATCAAAACAATCAGGTTCTGTTTACTGAATACGAACCAGACTAGGCAATTTTGCTCCTCTACAATAAAGAGTTCTGTTTTGCGGTAACACCTATCAATAACAATTATTCTCAGACTTTTTAGTCGAAAAAATAAAAGCTTTTTAAATTTTCCAGTCGATAAATCTATCTGACACCTCTATGAATAAATAAAGGATTATATTTACTGCAGACAAAAACGTTGCAGAGAATTTTCGTTATTTGTGGATCATTTTCATTGTAATGTTTTTGTAGAAGTAGGTTCAACTAATTATTAAAATCTCCTAATGACTTTTCTTTTTGTTATTTGCGTAGACAGTGTTTAGAGAATTTTGTAGTATTTTATTCTTGTTTCATTTTTAATTAAAAGTTCAGAACATGTTCACTCATTCTGTTTTGCTATGCCAATCAGTGACTTAAGTATCAGACATTTGTAACATGGCAGTTGGGAATTATGTAAATGATTTATTAATCTTAAAATACCCATTTGTCTAAGAAAAACTTTATTATACATGTCATATATTATAGTATATCATCACACGTAAAAGTATGAAAAATATCGTAATACATGACGAATATGAGGAATGTTTTAATTGCATTATACAAATATGTACTACAATACGTAGGCTAAAAAATGCATTACCCCAGATGCACCTGCGCGGATGTACAGCTGTATAAAGAAAGAAGATAAATAAATCAAAACACGTGTAAAAATTATTTATAATTTTCAAGATAAAAAATTATACACTTTCATTATTATGTTAAGATATTTAACGCCCTTTTCTACAAACATATTGGAGTCGGAGCCAGAGATCTGAAACATTTATTCAAACAGATAGTCTAAGATTTATATCTGTATTTTCTTGTAAAAAGAAGAAAAGTATCAAATAAAACGTTCCTTTATACCTATATTTATGTGGAACGTACACAAACAACCAATACGTTTAAAAAATACATTATTTTATTAAATTATTCAAGGTAACTCTAGAGCAGAACCTAGAGGTATAGTGATAGCTGAACACATTCCTTTGCAGTTATGCTGTTACAGTTTTTTAATCGTTCCATTAACTGACTTACTTGTATAATGACATACAGAAAAATTAAACAGATAAAAGAAGAACTTACAGTTACATTCACAAAAGGTAGGCAATTTTGTCTCCTTCATGCAATCTGTTCGCATATTATTCTGTGTTTGTAAGGTAAAGTGTGTTAAATTTGGAAAGCTGGTTTTGAGATAATCGATATTGAGACTTCAAAAGCTTCTCCTTGATCTGAATATTACAAGAAAACAATTTTTAAATTTTCTATAAATAGCTCAAAGTACTCTTTATAACTCTATCAACTTACATTTACTTACATTTTCGATATTAAAAATGTATAATGGTAAAATTTGCCATACACAAAATTATTGTAAGTGCACAATACAATATTTTTCTGATTATTGCACAAAACAAATATTTTAACATTTATGAAAACAACAATGATTACAATATGGTATAGATCAAAGATAAATCATTGAACTTTGTGTTAGAAAAACAATAAAGGATGTAAATAAATTTTTTATAATAAAATACTAATGCCTTCTTTATTAATTATAGGCCTAATATAATTAAGAAATGGTTATTCACTTTCACCACCATTTGGCTATACATCCTTGATAGCACAGGTTGTCTTAAGATCACGATAAAAATTATGTAAAATCAGTGACATAAACTCAAAAAAGTCTAATAAATGTGACTTCTTTCTCTCCTAATTGGAATAGGTCGTTTGTATTGTGACTGCAGGGTGAGTCTGGCACATTTCCCTTTTCTCCAGAAGCTGACTTCTTTATATGGTTTTCCGTGTTGAAGGAAAGTTTTGTAAGACAATTATTCCAGAAATAGACTTTGTGTAACATAAACATTTTATATGTCTCTAATTAAACTAGTTACCATCTAAAGCTACCATGCATACCTGTAACTGGTTTTATAACAATGATGCAAAGTAAAAAAAATTTTCTCGATTCATTTCTCTAACAATGTACCACTCAGTTTCTTATACCACTGATTCGAAGTAACCTAGCCTAGTCATGTGGTCGTTCAACTTAACAATTACAAAATTTCCTATTTTTCCGATCAAAGAATGTAATGAATGCAAGTAGGCTATATCCAGATAATAAAACTTTATGATCTATAACCTCCAAAGAAAGGACTATTGTAGGGCAACCATGCACATCACTGTGAAGTGGGTATTCTTGTCTTGCCGCTGACAAGAATCGGACTACATAGTTAAACTTCAGTATGCAGTTCTCTTATGTTACAAACAAGAGCCCACCTCATTAGGCCTCTTCCTATCGTGGTATTATGCCAAAGAGTGGTGTAGCTTTGACCATCATCCCAGTCATAAACTGTTAAGCTAAAAGTCCATAATGGGCGCTTGTAAGTAGCTATGGAATTTTTGTGAAGTGTTGAGGACAGACATTGCTGCAGGTCAAACGTAACTGGCTTACGTATTATCATTTTTTGATAGTTCTTATCCTTTGACTTACACTGGTACTCAAATCAGCTAAGTTATAATGTTCACTCAGTTCCAAATTTAGGAAATAAATCTTTGTCTTGTTCAGATGCCAACTTGACTTTTAGTGATATCCTCTCACACTTAGCACAGATATGATTTTGTGTTTTTTCAATAACACGTAAAATTATTCTTGTAAAATTCAGTACAGAAATTATGGGAATATATGGGAGTTCTATTTGTCCACCTTTCTATCTTTTTGTATTAAGTTGATGTAGTGAGATGAGGCGAAGGAAACTTTCCCCACAGTCCCCACAGTCCCCCCACCCACCCAAGTATTGACTCTCATAAACGGGAAGCTTCGAAAGAAATTCCATAGCATTAGTTGCATCATCTTCTGGTGTAGTTGTTTTTGAATGCGTGCCTCTACAATGTGGCTGTATTATTTCTGATGATTGTTTCTTTTGGATGAGAAATTTTTTACAAAATAATTTTTTCACCAAATATTTTTACGAACAGACCTATAAAATCCTTTTTCTGTTCTCTTCAAATTGTACATGGTTTTTCACATTCATCTGCCTGAAAGTATTAGTCATACTTTTATTTCTAACTCTTTACCGTTTTCTTTTTTAAATTTTAATAAACCTTTAATATAACTAACTGTTTTGTTGAAATCGTTTTTTTCCAGTATTTTTGAAATAATACTTTGCTGGTTTCATTATTTTGTTACACAAGTCTCAACATTGGCATGACGTCTCAGATTTTTTAACTGGCTTTATTTTTCCGCCTCTTTTCTTGTACTTACGCAGTGTATTATGCACCTTTCTTCTTTCAATCCTACCTTTTCGACTTTCTCCTTTGAGACTTTCTTGGTTTCCTGTTTTAGATAGAGAGTTGCGAAGAAAACGTCTTCATGCAAATGTTCATCTTTATCTTTTACACTTTATAGAGTTATATGTTAGATTTTTCATTATTATAAGGTTGAACAGTTCCTTGATGTTCACGTATTTTGATGATATTGTCATTCGAGTGCAATGTACACGTTTCATCCCCACTAACGCTCTTCCCTCAGGAACGTTTTGCTTCTGAAAGCAAACCCACTTCTATCTTTTTTCTCTTTTGGAACACAGTCTTCGACTGACATCGTTTCACTGGCACTGATAGGAAAGTACGTTTCATATTTGTCACAGTCATTAAAATGAATAAGATACATAAATTCATCTGGAATAGACCGAGGGCGGCTTGTACTTGTAAAGAATAATTTAATCTAATTCTTATTTTTTGCAAAAGTTTCCTGTGTAAAGATATATATATATAGATATGGATTATTCTACCATAGGCTTACATCTGAGTAAAATGAGCTTAGTCTTGTAATCTTGTGACGTAACGCTTTTTTCCCGTTGCTAAATAAAGATTGTGAGTGAAGAATGCGTTATGTCACATCCACGGAAATAACTTATTATCCGTACATGGAGAGCGGATTTTTCTCTTCCTACTACTTGTATAAATTAATTTTTCAAATGTTTTGACTTAACACATTTTACCATGCAATCACAGTATTTGAATGAATACAGGGCACTCTGTAAACATCTTACAAAGCGGATCCCTAGATTATTTCGTTGACTGCAGGCGTTGGATCTGCTGTGTCGGCATGAAGACAATGCGCACCCCACGCCCCTCAAAAATCTTATCAATACGGTCCGCCACAGTCGTGACGTAAGACAAGAACGCCTTGCCGACCACTGCCGATTCTTGATCAGTTCGGCCAGGTCTTTGTGGCCTTACGACTCTCACGGCCTCACCTCCGAACCAGAATAACCGTTGGCTTGCAGCATCACCTCAAGTTGCGCAAGTTCTTCATGCAGCTGCTGGGGCTCACGTTTTATTTAACAATTTTTTATTTTATTTATTTTTCATATATAAGGATAGCTATTATTTTTGTGTGTTTGGCGCGTATATAAAGGAATAAAGGAAGCCTAATTTTTCTGCTCATCGCATCTTTACATTACCCAGGTAAATTTACTTATTAGAACACCTAATTGTGTACACGATTTCTTATTTAGTGACATCACAAAGGAATGTTTTACAAGGATTTAACTGTTACCAGTCTACTTAATGGTATTATTATTATTTATCAAATATTTACGAAAAGGTTAAAAATAAGATAATTCTCAACAAGAACTGTTGTTATAATACGCAAAGTTTAATTATTAAGAAAATTAAACACAATAAGTGAATAAAAATATTACAAGAGTAGTAAAAAGTCGTGGTCGATTGTTGTTATTAAAGTATCATTTAAGTTTTAACTGAGACACACAAACAGAGTGGCGTACTAGGGTTACATATTTTCTTACATATTTCCAGGCGAATTATTTTTTGTAAGCCGTAAATAATATTGTCATTACTTTTCTGAACCAAAACAATCAATACCCATACTTAGTTTAATTATTTACTTCTACGCTCTATCTGTACTCTGAGTAAAATTGGCTAATACACGTCATTATGTTTAAACTATTATGTGTTTTTTGTGCGATTCAAATAACAATAGTTTAGTAAATTCGCAATTTGAACGTGGCAGCGTTTCATTCTAGTACTCAATTGCAGAAGTGTGGATAACGAGTCAGAAACAATTTCAGCTCATATAGAACCATGTAATTTTCTATTATCTTATGTCACATCCGGTCGTCCTCTTCATGGAACATGCAATACTTCCGTTTCCAGTGTGGAACAACACCAGCATGGTGACACTTCTCACAGACCACCTCTATACTGAGTACATTATTAGTAAGTTCCGTTTGTCATTTATTTTTTCCTTTTATTTTGTTTGTTTAGTTGTAACAAAATCTTCTTGCTTATTGATCAATTTTTGATGTACTTTTTCGTGTTATTGAGCACCTGAAGACGACTATTGAATATTACTGGAAGAATTTGTACGTAAAAACATGCACAACTACACCTTAACACTAACTTCTCTGTAGCCGTCAACATTACGTAATTCAATTCATGTGCCGAACAGACAATTTAGTGAAAGCGATTTACCTTTCGTGAAAGAAACACAAATTTGAAAACTGCAATACAATACTCGTAATAACAAAACTAAATGACTGTGTATATGTAAATGTGATTTACTTTAGAAATTCATTTGTTTTGATTGCTGTGTCGCTAAAGTAATAAACACAAGCATCAGGGCAGCTACTTTAAGGTTTAACAAATAAAATACTGAATAATTTACAGAATTTTATTACAATATCGTAATAGAATTCTGAAATTATAGTCAGAAATTATGTCTTTTGTTATACAGAACAGAGGGAGATATGCTAAAGTCATTACGGTTGTTATACGAAGTCTAAAATGCAACAATTACAATGAAGACGTAACAAATGTAGGGAGGTATACAGGAAGTGAATTAATGAGCGTGTAAAATGGAAAGAGATAAAGAGGGAAAGACAATATATCTGAAGCTGTAAGAGGTTTCTTAGTCAAGAACTATAAAACGTGAAAGTAAGCGAGTCTCCGGGAGAGAGGAGGAGAAAAAATTGGTACGCTAACAAAAAAAAGCTAGAACAAACAAGAAGAGAAACAAGAAAAATTAAGAGCCAGAAATACAATAAGAGACTATAAGTATTGGCAGTTAGCTTATGTTTCCTTCAAAGCTTCATGTATTCATTAAAAAATACCATTTATTTACCAAACGTGTGTAGATAAAAGCAAATGTTCTAACTAATAAGTGATTTTGTGAAATCAAGTTTTTTAAAAAAATTATGTTGTTTCTGCTACTAGGAACACTAATATTTTGATATTCAGACTGTTGTAAAAATTTATTTCTAATGAACATCAACCGTTTGACGTGTCTAGTATTTATTTCTCTGTATGTATGTATGCTTATGGTTATATGTAGGCCTATAGACACAGGATCACTTATTAACAAGTTCAACAGGATTGTGTTCAGTTAAAAAGAAGCAAGTTAATTTTTATATTCTCTCCATAAATTTGTTCAAGGGAATTTAACAAATCAGAACAAAAAACTCAAATGTGGGCAAATTATTTTAATTCACATATTTAAACAAATGTAACATATTTGTTTTCAAATAATAAATAGTTCTGCAAGTTTAGTTGGTTATATTATTATCGATTATATATTATATTGCATTATGTAAATGCAGATAGGCTACTTCTCTGTCTCTCTACCCTGTTTCCCCCTCGGGAGACTTGTAAATATTCGGTTTTAGACAAACATTGAAAACTGAATTTATTGGTTTTGTATAATGAATAATTCTACAAGTATAGCTTGTTATATTATTATCAATAATGCATAATTACATCACATGTAATCAATGGTTTATTACATTATGTAAATGTAGATAAACCATCTCTCTGTCCCCGTATTTCTGTCTCTCCCCTGCCTCCCCCTCTCTCTGTCTCTGTCTGACTGTCTACTTAGCGTGTTGAATTTTGTACTAAAATGCATATACACATAACAGAAAAACGTTATCAGTTAAAACAGAACAATGTGCTAGAGTGAAGTAGAACATAGCTTAGACGTGGCTTAGACTAACCAGTCAACACAGCTTGGACTGTAACACGATAAACGTGTTAAGAGGACTTAGTGGGGAACTCCGGTAAATTTGTTTTGTGTGCTCAAGACACGCACACTAACACTACAAGTGTTTAATGTAGTAATCCTTTGGGAAATGAACACGTATGTTTGCTTTGGGTACAACAGCCCACAAATTAATAAACTTTCGTTACACATTGGGACGCTAAACTGTGATGTGAATGATAACAGAGGAAATCTACATATAGCCGGATAAGCCGTGAATGGGTTTGGTAAGGGTATTTCAATTGTTTGATTTAGTCCCACATCGAAATTGAAACAGCAAATACGTACGTTTGGCCCATAAAATGTTTCTAAATTTGTAGAAAAATTTATCTTTACTTACTGCTGACGTATGAAGATGTAAAAAAAGCTGGCGTGTGTCAGCTTTAAAAAAAAAAAAATTAAAAACGGTGCACATTAACGAATAAGCTACACACAGAATGCGCTAAATAGCTAAAGATGCAAATCACATGCAAACGCTTGCCATTGTCGTTTACACGGTGAGTACGTACGGGCAATGGTGGCAATTCAGTCCTTATGAAGTAATGCTTCGTGTTTCGTTCCAACACACTCTGGGCAATGTTTCTTCAAAACATTCAATAGTTATAGCTGATGACCAAAGTACTAGTGTAGGAATAGTACGGAATAATATGTATTCTATAATTTCAGAAGTTAGTAGTAAATGGGCATAGAATAATGATGTGCTGCATACAAAGTAAACTCAGGGTTATAAAAAACGATAATAGGAGCCTAAACTTGATATTCAAAGAGTTTGCAACGGATTATTATTTCTAAAAGTTAAATCAAGATTAAATTTCATCGTCGTTTAGTGTTAACTGAAACGTGTTTTATCATCTCTTGACGAATACATAACAATAAAAGTGACATCTTTGTGGAAAATTATTTAACATGAAGAATTTAACCCGGGCGAAGTAACAGTTTTCCCAAAGCACATTGAATTACAAATTACGAAGATTGAAAGACATACAGAAGAGGAACGTTAAATAAGCTATACTTGGAATTAGTCTGGTTGCTCTCCTTACAGAAGAGAAAGAGTGAAATTTGTTTTTGTAAGTTCAGGGACTTGTAAGTAATAAAAGTGAGCATTGAGCATTCTTAAGCTTGTTTCAAGGCTAATCTCATATAACGATAGTACAAGCGCTGCTTTATTTTTCTGTCATCAACACGTTTTCTACAGCGTCTTAACTATCTCTTAACACTTTAAAGTCCAGCTCAGAGTTTGAACATTTTAAGCTCTCAGGCTGACCAAATTTTGAAAGTAATGTGAAACTTATCTCTTGGTGTGTATCGTTAAATACTCACGTTATCAGCTAAGATTTATGGCCT
Source organism: Magicicada septendecula (assembly GCA_034769895.1). Taxonomy (NCBI): domain Eukaryota; kingdom Metazoa; phylum Arthropoda; class Insecta; order Hemiptera; family Cicadidae; genus Magicicada; species Magicicada septendecula. The sequence continues at coordinate 515,233,986 of CM068368.1, read as the reverse complement.
CTTATAATTAAAATGTCTCAAAAGTTCAGTGTTAATACTGTTTTTGCTGTTTATCATCTAAATAAAGTAGATTGCACATTGCTCACGATTACATCACAAGCAATGTATAGCATTTGTCTATTTGTTTTCAGATATTTATTTTGATTAACTTCTGCTTTCTGATATTTGTTGAATAAACCACTAATAACAGTTTCAGATAAGCCATTGACTGAAAGAACGTTTGAGTGAAAGACATTCACAGAATCAGAAAAATATAACTTTCAACTGTCTAGATATATTACTTCTATTTGACGTTCTCTGTTTATAATCTCTGTAACTTTCTGATGTAAAAATATTCATATTAAAGTTTATAATTTTTCTATTTCCCTGTCCATTGTCCATATAGCCTATATCCAGCCTACAAGTCAATGCAGTATTTATTGTCTAAGGACCTTCTTGTTTAGACAATAGGTAAGTTTGTTGTAATGATCGTTAGTTCCTTCGTTAGTTCAAATACATTTAGTACGGACGTTTCGGCATCTCCATCGGAGACCATCTTCAGTGCAAAATTGTTTTGTTAGTTGTTCGCCAAAAAACTCCAGTTTTGAGGTTGACTAAGTAGCCTCCGATGGCGAGGTCGAAACGTCTGTACTTAACATCTACCTAACACCCCCCCCCCCCCCGGCTAACGACAATTTGAACAATGTTGACCCCTGCTGTGATAGACTCAGATCAATAATAGAGTAGTTTGTTATTCTTTCAAATATTATTCTTCTTCGGACTGTGGCGGCCTTACTAAAGACATTTATTGTTCTTTGTTTTAAGTAAATTTTCCTGTCAATCCTAACGTTTTACTGATTAAGATTTTAGTCAGATTGAAAGTCCAGTCTAAGTCATGATTAGTCATGTGTTTTTAACAATACATATTCACAAATTACAAAATAAAATGTTAGTTTAAATTCTCTGCCAACCACTTTAACCTTTTGTAGTTAATAAATGGTCTACAAAGTAATTTATACAACCATCGAAATACCACTGAGGTTTGTATATTGCTTATAGGTGACTTGCAGTGCTGTTTTTTCAGTTTCAGACAAACCAGTAACGTCACACGGTTTTTGTAGGATTCAATATGAAGATCACGTAGTTTACTTGGCTACAGCCTATCTCGAAATCAATACTAGGAAAGGAATGAAAACGTGTTATTACACTTATTTTATTGTTAAAAAATGTTTCCAATCCCTTTGTTGTAACAGATGGGCAAAACATCCATCCCCCGCAGAAACGTCGTGGTACCCGCTAAGAAACGAATGCCGAGACGATGGCGTCTTTGTAGACGCCTCTGACGAATAGCGGCGAAGGGCAGCTTGACCACAAAGGTTAAACGGGTACGAAATTGGAAAGCAGAGTTTCCTCCGCTTTCTGATTTTAGGCAGATACCGAATAGTGAAGCACGAGCGTGGTCGTGGCAGAAGGTGGTATAGCGTTGCCCCCAGCAGATGTAAGAGACCCGTTGGGAACCATGGGTTGGTACTGAGGAACACCATTCTGCAACCCAACCGAGCCATAGGCGATTGAGGGCCTAATTATGAAGCATTAGTTGGGCTCTTAGAAGGGGCCTTCTGTTTACCTGCAGCAAGGCAATGGTCGTCCATCTCGTCTTGGTAAAGATATTGGGTAGAGAGTTGGATTAAGCCCGCTCAGTTACGGATTGGGGACCACAACACACTTAAATGGAAGTGTCCGGCCGCACCAGCAGTAACCTAACAACCTAACTAAAACTAGGAGCAAACTTGAAGAGGGCTACGTCACCGGTAGCCAACGAACAAACCGGGAGTAGGAAAAACAATCAAATGCTGGTTTGCCTAATTAGATGTACAGGGTCATCAGATCGGAGGGCAATACGTCTTAGAAAAAAACTTCACTGTGTACAACCTTGCGGTTGGTCAATTGCGCGCACACGGTAAACGCACTAAAATTCACTACCCATAAATGTCACCAGACAACCGCCCTAGAATTTCTCGCCAGGGAGCGGCACACGCACAACGCAGGAGCGAAGTTGACCGCACAACTAACCTGCATAAGGTAGGCAAAAGCGTGACGGTGCCACAGACGGTTGTCAGTGGCAGTCACACAACCCACTATAACTTGGACCGCTATCTGACTTGTATACCATTTTGCGTCATCATCTCGCAAAAGGGGCCCGAACATAGACTCACTTATTCAAAGATACATATTAATATAGCCTACTTATTAATACACCGAAAATATAAGAGAAGATAACTGGAGAGTATTAGCGTCAGGGAATAATGATTAAACCTAGTTAATCCGACTTTATGCAAGACATCAACAGGGAAACTCACAAAAATAAAACGGTTTAATTAAATTTCTGATCATCTTAGAATGTGGTAACCCAAAAGTGCCGTGATGTACACCTTATTAATCAAAAGACAATGATTCTAAAACGCATTTCCACTATTGATAAACAAATTCAGCAGTGGGTGCACCAGAAATTTGCATCGTTTTAAAGGACACACATAGATTTTAAACTATAACAATGAATTAACAAAGTACCTACAAATCATGAGGATAATCGAATAAACATATTTCTAAGAAATACAACCCTTCGAATACCGTGTTAACTACTGCGAGAGACTGAACTCTGTGTCTATGACGGAGAGATATAAAATATGAGTGAGTGTGTGTTGGTATCGTTTGTTTGCCAAGGCCAATGGTTCATCACAGCTCTGTTCACAATGCAAACTGGCATCCATCACACAGGCAGACTACACAGTTTGTAATATTATTGTAGTCTTTTTTGTACCGTTGCGATATAAAGTGCGTCCAAAGACTACGTGTTATTTACATTGTGTTTACAACTTAGTACTTTGCAAGTAGTTGTCTTATAGTAACATAAAAAATACGAATAAACTATCGTTTAGGGTTAGTATACTTTTAGATATTTTTAGTTAGTAAGTTAATTATCCTGCTATTTGTTTGTTTGTAGCTGTCTATTCTGTTTTTCCAAGGATTGTAGAAAGAAAGAAAAAGAAGTTTTGTTGTTCACAGTGAAGGTCAGAAATAATTAGTAATATTATTGAAAAATGTAATGAAGGAAAGTAACGAAACTCATTGACATCCCCACTGAATCAAGCAACAAAACGAGCTGCGTATTACTGTAATAAATAGGAGGTTTCGTTAAATACATGAGAAAGCAAAGAAAATGCAGACCAGAAGAAAAACTCTCCACACCGGGGAAAAACGTAAAACATGTGAGAAACGGAAAATTTTTCTTGATGATTTCGGTAAGTGTGTAGTAAGAAATAATGTTCAAGATTTTTATAAAAATCAGAACGATGTGCATACTGTTAAAAATTCTTGTACAACACAGCGTCACAGTTTTCTGGCTTTAATGCTCAATGAAAGAAAAGTGAGCGTTGAGTGGTAATGTAATGTGAATCGCTATTTCTCAGTAATCGCTATTGTTTAAGACAACTGCGTGTCCGTGTGTCTATACTTTCTGTCTGCCCACATTACTCTCAGGGACTTGGAGCTCAAACTAAAGCAGTAGCTCACTCATCATACCACTGATCAAAATTCACATGGTGCAGTGGCAATTATCCCTCGCTACACAACTGAACTATGTAATATCAATCAAAGAAAATTCCAGCTACTATAATCCGCGTTAATGATAATCCATAGCTATTTAATCTAGCTGCAGTTTATAGGCAGCCTGGACACGCAATCAGCACAGATGAATATGAAAACTTTTTCGGATGAGTACTAATAAATTTATTAGTAGAACAGGCGAAAACGCAAAGGATATGGTTTGGGCTCCAGAATTATGACGACACTTAATAGCAGTATATGACAACAGTACAACTTACTGGCCACCGGTACCACAATGATACCTGACCTATCGTCTTCTTTGTTTTCAATGACATACTGCCTAATAACATCCATATCACATCACCTCTTCTTAGATCTCTCATCAAACCGTTCACCATTTACCGCTATCTTCGACACTAATATCACCAGCAGGCTCAAAAGTCCAAAACTAATTGCCAACAAAGAAATCTGGACGACATTTGCGAACGTATATAAAAGACAATCAAAACATCCCTGAAATGAAAGCAACAAGACCTTTATAACGCTTTGAGCTACTTCACCAGTGTTATAAACAAACAGGTTGGCATTCCACGCAACGATGTCATCCCAAGAACGGAACTGAAAACAACATACCCTTATATACCTTGAAACTTCTATATGAGAAAAGTAGGGAATGGAAAAAGTAGCTAATTAGGCAGCAACTTTACAGATAGCTCTACATATTAATAGACTGACTCGACAACCTATATTTATATTAGTAGAAGCACTAAATTTAACCTTGCATACTCCAGTATTCTCTGAATAATTACTATTTGACTTAAGAAGCTACAAAAGAATGTAAGGTATCTACATCTTATACCTCGCCTTTAAAGAAACTGTGCAAAGGAACTGTCACCTCGCAGATGGAAAGATCTCGTACTAAGTCCGATCGCGTAAAAGGCTACACATTCGCTGCGTGTCTTTCTAAAAATTCAGCGATACGACAGTTAACGCCAACAACAAAACTATATTATTACAGAATGTATTTGTAATCTTAAAATAATGTGTGTAACCACTAATGAAAGCTTTTCCACCATCAGAAATCAAAAAAGTAATTTCTAATTTTAAGAATCATAAAGTGTCCTGCTTTGACGCAACCATGGGTAAAAAATATGCTAAATACAGAAGCCTTTTTATTAACCATTATAAATAAAATTGTGTTATGTTTAGAGTACAGTCTCCTAACAGGTAATCTGGATGATCCCCAAACCAGGTAAACAACCTAATCTTGTCAACTCATAGCGACCGATAAGTCTGTTGCACATTACGACAATTCTTTTCGGAAAACGTTACTGATGAGGCTTGAAAATGATTTAAACATCGCGCAATTATACTACCTCACCGATTGGTTTCCATGAAAAACATTCAGCCGTATAACAAGTGCACAAAATTGGTGTTATGGTAATCTATACTCTCTAAGGAAAACAATACATTGAACAGGTATTACATAGTGTATACCACATAGAACTCATGTATAAATTGAACAATCGTCTCTCGACCTCATATTGTTTTCTTATTAAATCCTATCTGAACGACCGTTTCTCCCAAGTTAAAGTTAACCTTGCGCTCTCTTCCTATTACCAAATAAACTTAGGAGTAGCATAAGGCAGCACCCTTTCTTCCTATTTAGACAAAGTTTTTAATAATGACATCCTTCAAATAGACAACACAGATATCGTAACTTTTGGTGACAACACAGCACTTCTAGCCACAAACATCGACCACATGTGGCCATCGATTTATAATAACACTGGATAGCGCCCTAGTTGGGAGTAAACGCGCGAAAAACGGTCCGCCGAGTAAGCAGCAGCCCCCCACCACAATAAGGCAAGAAGCCGTCACTAAGCACAAGTTTACACATTGTATCCAGCCGTGTTTCCGTGTTTTGTTAACTACATACTTAATTCAGTTCGGAAATTTTTCCGTGTTTATTAGCGAAACTGTTATGTAATTTTTATTATTTAATTTTTTGTAATTTTGATTATTGTGATTATTAGTTTTCCATAATGGTAACTTCCTGCGCTGCTTACAACTGCACTAACAGATACAAGAAGAACAGTGGAATATCATTTTATAGTTAAGTACTGTATTTCGTTTAATTCCTTTATAACTTTTATTATACTAATATAAAACATTCATTTTTTTAAATCTCTACAAATTAATTACTGATTAAATTAATTATAAATTGTTATTTTTTTAACGTTGTATTATTTTTCATATAAACTGTGAATTGTCTATTACAGTGTAATGTCTGATAGCATTATTATATTATCAACATACCATAATATAAGAAATGCAAATCTCTAAGAAAAAACTATGGTTTTTAATTATTTTACGTAAAGTACAGAATTAAAAATAAGGAAGACCATACTATAATAACATAATTTTTTCCAGATTTCCACAAGATCAAGAGCTACGAAAGAAGTGGATTATAGCTACAAAAAGAAAAAATTTTGTTCCTTCAAAATATACGTCACTTTGTAGCAAACATTTTGCTAAAGACCAGTATCAGTTCAGACCCAACTGTAATTACGAACTGTTGAAAAGTGATGCCGTCCAACGCTCTTTGACTTCCCCGTGCATCTTTCAAATCCTCTAACAAAAAAAAGAAGGACCATTATTAAAATCCAGGTAACATTTAACACTAATTTTTTCGAACAAATGCCTAGATAGATTGTAGGCATAAAATACAAATAAAACTTAGTTAATATTACTCTTATAGTAGTCATTCTTCTACTCAATTTTCTGCTATTTTCATTCGCTTATGATAATAATTAATACTGATTTTATTGACAGCATTAAAGAAGACACATTATTTTTAAACAATTCGTAATTATGTAAGGATAATTCATTTACAGCATTACAATTACAATAATTTTATTTCTAAAGTAATTTTACTACCAAAATAATTCATTGTTCACAGGATGCTCCTAGACAAAATAAGTTGCCGCTTGAAACATCTTTATCAAAAAAACCTAATCGATGGCGATGCTCACGCGGAGCCTGATAAGAATGATCCTACTGAGATTCCTGGTACGTGCCAAACAGTCATGAAACCAAAACAGGTAAGACATTAAATTTTATCTATTTCAACTCTGGTCTCAGCTACCGATTACTGATTATTTATCAATGGTTTTAACTAGCTAAAACTGCCATTGCTAGTTATTTAACTAGCGGTTGTATTTGCATCCCATAAGAAATAGGCTATTATTGATAAAATAAGTAGACCTATTTAACAGTGTATTGTCTGATAGCATTATTATATTATCAGTATACCGTAGTAATAATAATAATAATAATAATAATAATAATAATAATAATAATAATAATAATAATAATAATAACCTTGTTTGAAGTAATTTCATTAAATACATTGGGCAAAATTGGATAACGTTGTTATTGCCAATGAATAAACAGCATAAAATTAAGTCCTGATTTTTATTTTTCAGTTGTGTGTATCGCCTACTGAAAAATTTCTCCGCCGGAAGGTGAAAATACTGCAACAACGTTTACACAGAAGGGATGCTAAAATTAAATCCATGAAAGATATTATTTTAGTTTTAAAGAAAAAATTAAATTCTCCTGAAAGGTTACTAGAAATTTTAGAAGATAATTTTTTTGGTTTTCCGTTAGAAATGATTATTAATAACTTTAGCAATAATAATAGAAGTAAGTTTAAGAGGTTTTATTCAGACAAAATGAAGGAGTTTGCTTTAACCATTTATTTCTATAGTCCCAAAGCTTATAAGTATTTGAGAAATCTAAACTTTCAGTTACCTAACCCATCAATTTTAAGGAGGTGGCTTTCTAATTTTAATTGCTCACCCGGTTTTTTAGAAGAGATTTTTATATATTTAAAACAAAACGTTCAAAGCAAGCCACATTTACAACACATTAACAACACGGTTTTTGATGCTATGAGTATAAGGAAACAAGTAATCTACGATCCACAAGAGGGGGAGAATTTTGGGTATGTGAATTTGGGTAATGACATAAAAGTAAATAAACAGGAAACATAAGCTAGTGAAGCACTAGTCTTTCAGATTGTTGCACTACTAGGAAATTTCAAATGCGCCGTTGGTTATTTTTTTATTGATAAGATTATTTCAGAAATTTTGTCCAAACTAATAAAAATGTGCATTATTAAATTATACGAATCAGGTATCCATGTACATAATGTAACATTTGATGGTACTAGTACAAATATAAACGCTGTTACGAAACTTGGTTGCGAATTGCCAGAAAAGCCTTTTTTCAATGTGAAAATAAACAAAGAAAATATAACAGTTTGTGTAATGCTAGATGCTAGCCATATGATTAAATTGGCTCGCAACACATTAGCAGATAAAGGTACTTCACTATCTACAGATGGTGTGGTAGATTTTAAATATATTCAACGGGTAAACACTTTACAAAAAGAACAAGGATTAAAGTTTGCCAATAGCCTTTCAGACATACACATGCATTATGGCAACAGAAAAATGAACGTGAAAATTGCGACCCAAACCTTAAGTGCCAGCGTAGCAGACGCCATAGAATTTTTGATGTATAAACAACATCCTGATTTTATTGGTGCTAAACCAACAGTGCAATATATTAGAGTTACAGACAGGCTATTCGATTATTTTAATAGCAGGGACCCATTTGGGCAGCACTTCAAACAACCAGTGAAGAAGAAGCATTTAGAAAATGACAATAAAATGTTAGATAACTTTTGGCATATTTAGCGACGTTAAAAATTGAAACTATTCAGGTTCTGCGGCATCCTAGGAAAACATTTGCACTTGGATTTATTACGAATATAAATTCTGTTACGCAATAAAGTTTCTGTTAAACAGATTATTAAACAGTTTACAATTCAAGTATATTTTGACTTATAAGTTTTCTCAAGATCATTTGGAACTGTTATTTTCCTGTGTAAGATCTCGAGGGGTACATAATAACAATCTTTTGTCAAGCAGTTCCAATGGGCCTTCAGTAAACTTATGTTCAGGAACAGCGTTAAAGCATCTGACAAAAGCAACTGTTTGAGTTTTGACATGACATTTCAAAACTCTGCTATGAGTTTTGCAGAAGCAGAAGAAACAGTGGACCTAAACTCAGTCAACGTCTATGAAGAACCCATTAAAAAGGTGAATGTCTGCTGGAAAATAAAGCTCGTATTATAAAGATAATATTCTTTTCTACTTGTCTGGATTTATTGTCAGAAAAATTAGTTCTAAGTTGAAATGTGAAGACTGTATAAGACTTCTGATAGCCGATGATAGCAACCTTAGCCATTACACCCATTTTGTTGATTATATTTCAAAAGGAAATTTGGACAGGGCTTCCTCAGATGTAATCAGGATAGAAAATTTATGTACTCCCTTTTAAAAAATAAACAAAACATTTAAAAAAACAATTTAGACACAAAAAGATGATTGTATTAGCATGTACAACCTTTACTAATAACATATTTAAAGGTCATACTTCCAACAATGATAATGGTGAAGACACTCACGAAATTAGATTAGTAATGTTAATAGGTAGTTTATTTTACAAAATTGTATGTTTTAGTAGAGCTAAAGTAAATACATCATCAGCTATGTTTTCGAAACTTGGTGTGCGTCAAAAGTTAAATAAGTTAGTTCTATTTAGCAATGTTTAGCCCAGAATTGCAATATGTTATTCACAGCAAATGTAGTTTTGTATCAAATGTAATATATTTTGATTAGCAGTAAGATACGTTGTAATTATATGCAGACATGCTGTAAACCAAAATTTGTTTTGTACATATTCATCAATGTAAAAAAATGTAAAGCTATGTAATAAACAATTTCGTTTTCATTTGTATACTTGTTTGGTCAGTTTCCTTTATTTTATTGACAAAATAAAAACAAACTACTACAAAAAAGGGGTAAGTATTATACCCTAACCAACCGGTATAGTTAGCGAAAATATGTATGCATAACTTTAATGTTACCGGTAACTTGTTTGTTGTTTATAGATCTGTAGCGACGATAAAAAGTTTACGAGCTTCTATTATGAACAACAGAAATTAAATTTATATTTACATTATTTTTAAATTAGTATCAGGTGATACTTTTAATCTGATTAATATAAAATACACAATTTTCATAACAAGACTGTATACTCGACGATCAAATCGGTTAAACTAATATTAAGATAACACTGCGAGTATGCAGGCGAAGTGGCTTTTGCCTTAAAGTGGTTGGGGGGCGTAGAGTTGTGCTGACCGAATTCAGTACACGCAGCCGGCAATCCAGTGTTATTATACATCGATGCATGTGGCCGAGTCCACAACATCTTTAGCCCAAATGTTCTTGCATCATAGTGTAAGACATGGCGAATAAACACTAACCAAATTAAGTCAAAGCAAGTCGCCTTCACGACTCGCAAATTTAGTTCCCAGCAGTAAAAACAAAAGACGTTTGTTTTTATTAAAAAAAGAAAGTAGTTCAAATAACTTGGCCTACGTTTAGGTAAAATATTCACTTAGAAGCCACACGTTACAACCAATGAATTAAACATACAAAGCAAACTTAAACTCTAACAGCTTTACTGACTAATAGGACGAAAATCAAAATTTTCTGTTGAAAACAAAAAATCTTATGTATCATCAAACCTACTTAGAGTACAGAGTCCAACTGTGCGTTTAATCCATACATACAACGCTATCCAGAGGCTGCAATCAAATATTCTACGAAGTCTATTGGACGCGCTGTGGTATATGAGTAACAACAAAACACTTGAAGACACTTGAAGACTACAAATCGCAACTGTTGACGGGGAAATCGAAAGGCTAACATACTATTTGAGTAAGTTCCTTTGACAGTGTCAGTAGTCTACACGATCCACTCAAACCCCCAAGAAGACTTTCAGACTTATTTCCATTACCAATAAATATTGATAACTAAAGGAGTGGCATCACCGGATAGTTTGCCCCTTCATATCGTACTGTATTTCAACGAAGTTACTTATCGCTCCTCGATATCAAATTATAAATATTAAGTAAACATGCACGTAAATAAAAACAATACAATTATTATTGGCTTTTCCGATTTTTATTCTTCACATCATTTTAAACCATCTGAGGTATAGGAAAACTTGTAATTTAATTATGATTTCGGAATAAGGATTTGGGGACACGTTGGAGCGAGGGAAGAGGATTAAGTTGTGATTAGGGTATTATAAATTTCCGCTTAGAGAAAGGAAGTAAATTTCTGTTGTTAATCTTCTCAACATTACGGCGCCACGGCACCACGTAAATCCTAAAAATAATTATTCTCAGATTAATCCACGTGCATGACCTGCACCGTTGTTGGCTTCATAATTAAGTCGGTAAATAATTAAAGGTGAGCGCGCTGGTGTCATACGTCGTACGAGTAATACACTTATAAACATATTGTATTGGCTTTTAGTTGGAGATAATGGCAACTTTTGTCTACTTTGATTTTCTGTAAGAATAAAATAATGTTTACTGTTTATAAAGTGCTGATCAGGTAAATTGAAATTTTCAAGAAGTCATAAAATCAAAGACTGAAAAATAGCAGAATAGAAATAGAGAAAAATAACTTAAAAGTTACTTAATTATTCACATTCTTAGCTAATTAATTATTATTTAGTAATAATGACCACAGATATACTAATATATCCTGACAAGAATAATAACGATAAAATTAAATATGTTACTTTTGTTACTATGAAATATTTAAAAGCATTTAAAAAGTTTGTCTTAAACAAAAATGTATTCTGCTGTTACTTCTCATTCTTAAGGCATTAGGTTAGACGAATATTTACTACTATTATTAGTTATTTATTTGTATTTAGTTTTAGAGGCTTGGCAACTAAGATCTGTAGCCCAACGACGTCTACCACAAGTGTTCTTGGACGCCATGTTTCGTTTTCACTTACGTTTTAGTTAATTCAGCATGAGTGGAAACTAGTACAATATAAGACGCAAAACGACATTTTCAAAGTCTATTAATCTAGTTGCTTTTAGGAGGGACAGAGTTCTGTCTATGGCTAACTATTCGTTTCTGAGGTTTTCTTTTGTTCTTCCGAGGTTTACTGTGTCTCTCTGTGTCTCTTCCTGAGTTCTGCAAATTAGGGTACTACAGTCTTCGATTATGTGTTTCACTTTAAGTGCCCTGCCGCAAGCACCGACGTGTTGTTCTTGTCCTTGTAGGAGGTACGAAGACATCAAGTTGGTGTGCCCCAATCGCGGTCTGGAGATGCAAACTTGTTAACGACGACTGCGATCGCCTGCTACATGCCATTTACCGACGCTCTACTTCAAGGTGGAGGCAGCTATTTTCGCGTCGTCAGGTAGCATAGCAATCGCATCGACTAGTGAGCTGTCTGCAACGTTTCTCGCCATAGTGTCACCTTCTTCGTTACCTTCAATACCTGCATGACTCGGACACCAATATCGATGCTGACAGCTTGGCTCCAAGATATGCCTAGGCCAGTAGTATAGAATGTTATGCTCTCAGTTTCCTAGCACGAAAAGCTGAAATCGAACACATCTGCACATCGAAAATGAAGGGTACAGAATCTACATTGTGTTTTCCGCGATGAGGGAATTGCAGCCGCAATCTGTGATGCCGGTGAAACTATGACTGAAGCGGACGATATTCCTTACACCATTGTACGTCAACTCCCGGAGTGGAGCTATGGCTACACAACTGGCACTTTATTACGCCATACGGACACAAGAGGACTACACAATGGTAATCATGTACGCTAATGTTTCATTTTTCGATACAGTGATTTTGTTTTTTCTTATGTGAATATAAATTACTTACAACCGATTACTTATCCCAATAGAAATAATATTTATCCATTGTAATGTAAATTTTCGAATTTAAACACTACGTTTTACGTTTTTATGTGTAACTCATCGTTCAACCTTGTAAACTGTAAATCTGCAACTGTCGGCAAAATGTACCCGATAATGTGCGTAATTACCTACGTTAACTCTGCCTAATTTTTAAAGCTTTTTCTACACACCTGTAGTTTACAAAAATGTTTTTATATATAAAAAAACTTTCACAAATGAACTTACTTTTGTTATCACTTTCATAAACGTTTCAAGGTGATGTGCCTCTTCCTCAGTGTGAGTAAATACTGAATGTCATTGTTACAGAATAACAATTATGGACTATAGGTGTGTGCGGTGGGAATTGATGGTGGGAGGGAATTGGCGCTGAGGTTGAAATTTTGTGTTTGGATCAGTGTATCAAATAGTGTATGTGATCTGTAATGTAATTGTTCATTTAATATGTTGTTTGGTTGTAGTGCGTGATATCTGTATATTTCAAATTGTTCAGCTGTGTTTAATTTTCTACTTTTTGTTAAGTAGTGTAATATTTCCATGTTGTGTTCTATGTTTGTGTAACTATGGTTTTCATTTTGTAAATGTGTGGCAAATGTGGAATGTATGTAATTTGTGGTGAGGGCTTTTACATGTTCTGAAAATCTGGAATAAAAAGATCTTCCCGTCTGGCCGATGTAGAATTGGTTACAATCATTACAATTTAATTTATAAACTCCTGTTTTACTGTATGTGTCTGAGTCTTTGTTAATATTTATGTTTCTTAATGGTATTGATGGTTCTGTAGGCTACTTTATAATTGTGTTTTCTAAATGTGTTAGCAATTTTGTGCGTATTGGAGTTGTAGTATGTAAGTGTTATGTACTTACTGGGTTGTGTGTTGTTGGTCTGATGTGTTTTATTTTTTGTGCTTAGGATGCCTTTGTGTATTTTATTTACCAAATCGGGGTTGTATCCATTTTCAACTTTTATATATTTGATTGTGTTAAATTCTTCTTGGTAATCATGTGTGTTTAGGGGTACTGAAGTGAGTCTATGGAGCATGTAGTTGAATGCTGCATGTTTGTGTTGAGTTGGGTGGTTGGATGAGTTATGTATGACCATGTCTGATGTGGTGGGTTTCCTGTATATTTTGTATGTGTGTGTGTTGTTTGTTTTGGTGATTGTGAGGTCTAAGAAGTTTATGCTACTATTTAGTTCTATTTCAAGTGTGAATTTTAATTTATGGTGTATAGTGTTAATATATTTGTGGAAATTTTCTATTTGTCTTTTGTTGCCGTTGTATAGGAGTATAATGTTATCAAAATACCTGTGCCAATATATTATTTTATCAGTGTATTTGTTATTGTGCAATATGTGTTCTTGTTCTATGGTGTGTACAAATATTTTGGCTAGTATACCTGATATAGGGGAGCCCATATTAACAAGAACACATATTGCACAATAACAAATACACTGATAAAATAATATATTGGCACAGGTATGTTAATGACATTATACTCCTATACAACGGCAACAAAAGACAAATAGAAAATTTCCACAAATATATTAACACTATACACCATAAATTAAAATTCACACTTAAAATAGAACTAAATAATAGCATAACCTTCTTAGACCTCACAATCACCAAATCAAACAACACACACACATACAAAATATACAGGAAACCCACTACATCAGACATGGTCATACATAACTCATCCAACCACCCAACTCAACACAAACATGCAGCATTCAACTACATGCTCCATAGAGTCACTTCAATACCCCTAAACACACATGATTACCAAGAAGAATTTAACACAATCAAATATATAGCAGTTAAAAATGGATACAACCCCGATTTGGTAAATAAAATACACAAACGCATCCTAAGCACAAAAAATAAAACACATCAGACCAACAACACACAACCCAGTAAGTACATAACACTTACATACTACAACTCAAATACACACAAAATTGCTAAAACATTTAGAAAACACAATTATAAAGTAGCCTACAGAACCAGCAACACCAATTGGAAACATATAAATATTAACAAAGGCACAGACACATACAGTAAAACAGGAGTTTATAAATTAAATTGTAATGATTGTAACCAATTCTACATCGGCCAGACGGGAAGATCTTTTTATTCCAGATTTTCAGAACATGTAAAAGCCCTCACCACAAATTACATACATTCCACATTTGCCACACATTTACAAAATGAAAACCATAGTTACACAAACATAGAACACAACATGGAAATATTACACTACTTACCAAAAAGTAGAAAATTAAACACAGCTTAACAATTTGAAATATACAGATATCACGCACTACAACCAAACAACATATTAAATGAACAATTACATTACAGATCACATACACTATTTGATACATTGATCCAAACACAAAATTTCAACCTCAGCGCCAATTCCCTCCCACCATCAATTCCCACCACACACACGTATAGTCCATAATTGTTATTCTGTAGCAATGACATTCAGTATTTACTCACACTGAGGAAGAGGCACATCACCTTGAAACGTTTGTGAAAGTGATAACAAAAGTAAGTTCATTTGTGAAAGTTTTTTTATATATAATAATATTAAAAATGTGAACGAAGAGGATAAATTAACAAGATATTTAAAAATGTTTTGTTCTTCTAATAGACAATTATTGTATTTAACCATACTGACCATAGCCAATTTTCCTCGCCTTTCTGACAATTTTTTTTGAGTAATACTAGGAAAAAAGGAATTATTCCCATTAGAATAAGTGAATAACAACTGTCTAAAATCGCTAACCTGTATTGTAGTAGGATACGTTATCCTATCATATGATTGAATTGAATAAGGAATGACAACAAAGCTCTTAAATATAGGTATTCCGATAGCAGCTACAGTAAGACACAACAGAAGTTAGAAACGGACAGGAAGTTGTTCGATCGAGGTAATGGTAACAACATATTTTTCAGTATGTAAATGATGAAGAATCTGCTTTGTTAGCTTTTGTCGGAAATCATTTCTACTATGTCCTTAGTAAAGAGTTCTATATTGCAATGGGCATTGCCGTATGATAGCATATAAGTAAGGTATACGAACAAGTAGAGTTGCAGGTTTGAACATTGTAAAATTGTGGATAAGGAACGTTGTGTTAGTTGTATGCATTTTTCGACTTGTTAAGCAACTTTAAGTGAAGTTAAACGATGCGGAATGATAAGTACGCATGTACGTGTGTATAGTGAGCATGTGGGAGAGTACGTATTTATTTCATGGGATATTCTTAAAAAACACGTTAACTTGAATAACTAACGAAAAATGGGGAATTTTGCAATGAGATGTATGTCAAAATACTTTTAATAAAAGACCTACCTGATGAGAGTGATTGTTTTAAAAATTAGTAACAGAATGTATGGGCGTTTTGAGTTAAAATGATTTATAATTTATAAAATTGGTCATAAAATACTTCAGTTTTTTTAATATGCATTGTTTTTCTAATACATCTTCGTAAAGGAAAATCTTTTATATGTGAGTAGACCATGAGAAGAGGTTCAATCAAATTACAAGTAGATCATTTCTAAAATAATACTGTGACATATAGTTAGTCTAGTCTCGCTTTGGAATAGATAAAGAGTGAACGCAGCCCTGGTCCAAGAAGTTTAGTCTGCCAGTTGTAACGAACGCAAGTTAAAAATTCCCGTAAACTTACTGCAAGAGTTATAAGTGTGTGCTATCCGAAAAGTGCAAGTTAGTCCGTTCAGAAATATATAGACACTTCAAGGTAACTGGTAAGGTGTAAGCCTAATACACTAGTTTAACAGTAACAGCGTCGATTCGCGGTTTGAAGTTGTATGTAACCGGGCCCGCGAGAACTATCTACAAGCCCGGAAGCGAACCTGAGTAAATTGTCCCCCGTATTTCTCCAGATAGTATTAACCCGTTGTCTGAAGGATATGCAGTCGAGACTACCAGGAAGTGAACTTATATTATTTTATGCAGACTTATAAAAACTTATTTAAAAGAAAGAATCTGTTACAAGTTACATCCGTAAAGGCGTTATTGTTTAGGCAAGACAAAAAGAACAATAGCAATTTATTTCATTGTACAAAAATTATATTTTATTTTATGTTACAAAAGTCAACAGAGATAAATTATGTACTTTTTGCAAACTGTATGAAAGGCACAGTCGTGGTCTGCTAAATTAACAGCATAATTAATAATTCCGTTTCGTTCCCATAACATCTACCTCGACTGCTTACCCTATGCGATCTTATACACCGCTCCGAATTTGACGTCGCAGCGAGTTTGGGTTCGAGTAGTAAAAAAATTTGAAGTGAATAAAATAAAATAAATAATTGTAAAGTTGAATAAATTAAATAAGTATACACGTCGATTGGAGGCAATCAGCTGTTTAGGAAGTCAAAATAGAAATGAACGATTGTTACTGACAGCTTAACGCACTGATGTCTTTATGAACATTGAGAGGTACTGTTTACCTAATAATAGCTAGTGATAAAATCCCTATTCGTAATACATTTGCAACTAGTCGCATGCTATTTAACTCAACCGTTAAACAAAGCAGTGATTATTACAATCTGGTCCCTTTATCCTATAAATATGGTACTTTCGTTCCATTGATTTTCATCTGAAAAAAAACTTTTATAGGTTCATGTTACACAAAAATTAGTTGTTAGTTAAAATGCCTATTACGTATTGCCCAATGTTTCTGTAAACTTGTAAAATGTGTAATATTTTGTTTTGTCAAATATATTTGGTGATATTACACAACGTAATGTGTGTGTGTGTGTGTGTGTGTGTGTGTGTGTGTGTGTGTGTGTGTGTGTGTGTGTGTGTGTGTGTGTGTGTGTGTGTGTGTGTGTGTGTGTGTGTGTGTGTGTGTGTGTGTGTGTGTGTGTGTGTGTGTGTGTGGAGTATGACTTGTGAGTGTAATATGTGAATAGAAATAAATGCAGACGAAGCTCTTTCGAACTGCGTTTTACATTAACGTATGGCAGAGAAGTGTAGCGTCGTTTAATTCTGATATATTGTCGTCTGTACACTAAGTCTCTTAGTGGCTGTCCCGCCCCCGACAACTCGATTCAAAGTCAATGTGAATTTCGGAAAAAGAACAAATTTTGAATAACGTACGATAACACAAAGATATCTTAGTAATTTGTACTACCGCTTAATAAATCTGATAATATTACACAAAACAATTTGTATACGAACATTGCAATAAAATGTTTGGAATCTGTATACGAAATAAAGTAGCCTTTGTATGTAACGCGTATTGTTCTTAAGCGATAGGTCTACCTGAGGCCGTAATATAATTTTTTTTGTTATTTTTGTACGTAATTTTTAAAGCCAGTTGGTAACACCTTAATCAAAGAAAACTGCGTTTATGTGACACCCTGTGTCTCGCATTTTGAAGTGAAAACCACAAGTTGGTGTGGCTTTTTCTGGTCGGTTAAAAGTTAATTCAAAAAGTACTATGCAGCCAATGAAGCAGGAACACAGGGCGTAATTAAACTCACAAATCAATTGGCTAGCTAGTCAAGTCTTCCTACTTTGAATAAACGTAATTATGGTTCACAAACATAAGTACTTAGGGAAACCAATCACGTAAAGTATTCTCGAAGAAAAGCAAACGAACGGATGGGTGATGACACCTACAAGATCTAGTTACAACGACCTACAACCTTCACACCGGGCAGTACACAGCTTGTAATTTAGGCTCGAACACGTTCAGGACATCCAATTCAAACGGTTCATCTCTTCTTTAAACATTTTCACAGCATATGGGAAGGGTGTAATGTTGCAATATGCAACTAATAAACAAATAAACATCCAAGTATGTAATGTCAATGGGCATTGGACATTACGTTAAGTAATTGTACTTTACGTGAATAGTGACCTTTAGTAAAGTATAATTTAACAAACACCAGGAAACGTAAAATATCACAAGATTAATTACACACTCCATTTAAAAATCTTCGTCCAGAAATACAGTAGCCCATTACACGCTATTAAATACACAGTAAAATCTTTAAGTCATTAAAAATACTAAACCGCAATCAATAGGTACGCTTGTATTAAAACCTGTAAAGTTTATCTCTTTAATACAACTAGCTAACTGACCGGTTGTCACTGCATTTTACAGGTTACTATAAATTATGATAAATGAGAAACCTTGTTGTAATCAGTATTTATCCAATTCGTGTATCATCATCTCCATGATATCATAGTACGTGCTGCTAATGCTTCGTTGATATGATACGAATACGTTAGATTTCACCAAATATGTAATAAATGTAGCCAGATTTGTTATGAGCTAAAACCGAATGCACTGAAGAATGAAAAGTTTTTGTTTGTATTTTAAGATGCAGTAATAATATTTCTGAGCTTGATTTGGAAGAGCTGAATGAAGGAAATACCAAAAATCTGGTACAAAAAAACTACAAAAGACAACAGAAAGTACCAAGAAAGAATTTCTGGAACAACTGACCTATATGTATTGCAACAGAACACAGGATGATAAGCTATGTTGGTTATATCAGAGCACATGGATGACGATCATTTTCTTGTTTAAATTGGTTTTGTGTAATATTTTGTCTTTTAGCCGTAAGTTTTGTATATAGAAATGGATAAGCATGTAGGGTATAACAAACTCTTCATAAAAAGTTGTTCTATATTGTCATGTATTTTTTGTGTGAATTTGTGTGCGTGTGCGGGTGTGATAATGTGTGATAGCTATAGCTTCAGTGGTAGTGAACCGATTGACGTGAAACTTTGACAAGGAATTATTTAGGTAAATAGCTTTAATTTGTGTATACTCTGAGGTTCATAACTATTTTAGAAATTGGTTTTTTAAGTGAGGAAAAACTCAATTGTAACTCTTATCAATGATAGGGTAATAAAAATTGTAGATAATTTCCATGCAGGACTTTGCTAAATTATACAAAGTTTTCATGGAATTTGTATATCTGTTTGTTCCATCAATCATGTGACTTGGGCTTAGCCTATCAGAATACACTAAATACAGTGAGATTCATATGTTGTAGAGTTAGGATGGACACAGTCTGTCTGTAGAAGTTGCAAGGGGAAGTTGTGCCCAGTGAAGAGAGTTGTTCTCTTACGAACGTCGAAATATCATATATAAAATAAACCTTGGAAATTCTTAACGAAGTTTTGCGTTAAGAACCGAGAGGGTAAAATATTTAGATAAAATTAAAAATATAATACAGTGCTGTTTCGTGTAAGTTAAGATATCCGCTAGGGGAACTTAAAGACACTTCAAGATATCGTGGAAGGTGTACATTAAACGCACCGCATTAGTTAATACCCAGATTAATCCTGAGGTTAAGAAAATATAAGATATAAATTAATAATAAACTGAACGAGTGAAATTTATAATCATTGTGAGTGAACAATTTATGAAGAAACTAATTAATGTGAGCAGTCAAACATAACAACGAGGCTCAGTGAAATATCGCCGCTGGAGCCGCCTGCCGTAGAAGAGGACGACAAGACGAAGAGGACGCCAGGACGAAGAGGACACCAGGAAGGAGTGACGATTTAGAAGAGGACGACGAGACGAAGAGGACGCCAGGACGAAGAGCATACCAGGAAGGAGTGACGCTGAAGAAGAGGACGCCAGGACGGGAGCGACGAATCAAGGAGGACGTTGCAGAAACCAATTAAAATCGATTTATATTATCGAACAATATAAACAATTAATTCTATTATCAATACATGACAATTTATAAAAACAATATACATCTTTAAAACTATATTTATGTATATAATAAATATTTTTTCATCTCCTCCATAATAGACTTGTATGTGATTTTTACACACTCACTATATCCTTATTAATATAATAAAATTTGATCTGTTGCAGTATATTGTCAGTCATGTGAAGAATAGTATAAAAAGAATATTTTGAAGTATTAGACACAGATCTAGCAGGGCTTCAAAATCGAATTCTCCATCAGTCTGGTGTGAAGGAACAGGATTCGCTAGAAAACAGCCTTTTACATCGTTTAAAGTAGAAATAGAAATGTTATTAAAAAGGTGAATTGCAAAACCTAAGTCGCTTAAAAATCGATTTGATGAAGGATGTTCTCTATTCAAATATAATTTAAAAATTTATAAGTTGGAAGTATGGGATATAATTCAACGGCCTTACAGCCCAGCGTGTCGAAGTTCTCATAACATTATACGTTATGCTAAACGTTATTTGACTTACTAATGAACACTGGTGACAAAAGTAATGAAAATCAAAATATTTATATATCAAATATATAAGAAATAGTTTGAGAATAAACATTAAAATCAGCTTCCTTTTCGAGCACTAATCTCCGTTTCACTCGTAATAAAGTACTCCCTATCCTCCTAATAACTCGAGAAATTGGTAAGTAGCATATGGGAAACTGGGTCGAAAATGCGGCATAGATTAGTTTGCGTATGTAAACAAAGCACATTATCGTATTTTAAAATATTGAATATCTTGGCGCACCTTAAACTTCTGAATATTTCTGTGACATACATGATTTGTATGCTTTGTCTAATTTGACTCCTTTTTAAGATATCAAAATGAGACATAGAATAGCTCCTTCTGCAAAGTAGCCACTATAAGCCTATAAAGTTTGATTCAGATCGTCACAGTATTTTCTGTGATTAGCGCGGTCAAACATTTTTCAACTACAGATTTATTAATAAAGATTAATCGCTTTGGAATAAAAATTGTATAGCACTTACATTTAATTACACATTCAGTAAATAACTTTTTTACAAATTCATCTTATCTTAATAATACCATTTACTATTACTTTTCAAATGCAATTTCCATTTTGTGAATTTTAAGCAATTAAGGTACATATTTTTGTTTCGTAGTATCGTGTGTTCAATACGGCGTATCATTTATATAATAAGTAATTTGTCAGAAATAATACGTGTGTGTGTGTGTGTGTGTGTGTGTGTGTGTGTGTGTGTGTGTGTGTGTGTGTGTGTGTGAAGAGAGAGAGAGAATGAGAGAGGTAGAGAGAGTGACTTAGAAAGGGATTCTAGTCTCAAAAAATACTGAATACTTTTATATATTGACCTTGAAGTAAGAAAATGTATGTTCATACGCGTAAATATCGTTACGTTGCCTGTGCTTCGCCAGTAGACTATACTTTATTAATACACATAAAATATTACTGCCTTCCAAAGGTAGTTTTATTAAAGTGGTTATGGAAACGAAGGCAGTTACACTATATGAAATGAACTCTTATTCATACTTTATACCCACATGGACTCTTTCTTATATTACGTACGTATCAACAATCCCTCCGACCATACGAATACTTTCATTCCACTCTTCCAGTCTCAGTTTTTCTACATAAACTTCATGCATTACAAAGGTTTAAAACATACACACAACCTTTAGAATTAATATTGGATTCAATTGTCAAAAGAATAATGGTACAGAAGTACGCAGTTGGAATTTCAGTATAATCTTACGTTAAAAAAGGGAAATATTCTCCATTTTATGGCGCGTATTTTACTTAAAAATTAAAGTAAAATTTATGTTCATGTTTTACCTAAGATAGCTTAATTTTTATGAGACTGGATCTGCCACGGTGCCTAGAAAGTGTTTTTAAATATATTGATAAGCATTTTGTACATATTCGCATTAAAATGTAGTTTCAAAATTTATGCGCAGCTTTACTTATATCTACGTAAACTTCTAGGACGTGTAATTTAATTATGATTATGTTACAAATATTTGTTTAAGATGGTGCTAAGGAAAAATGAGATTAGGCTAGGTTTAGGATGTTATAAATTTTCGCTTACAGAAAGTAAATCTATATTGTTAATCTTACCACTGCAGCATCATGACAGCGAGTAAATCCTAAAAATAATTATTCTCTCCCTTATCTATGTGCACGATCTTAAGTTGTTTCCAGTTGTAATTGTACTGTAAGCAAGTAAAAGAATGTCATGAAGCCATATACTGTGACGAGTGGAAATTACTTGTCAGTGTACTGCAGACACCGAATAGATTTATTATGTACTATATTACACCGTCTAGACTTAGTACTTATTATTATGTACTCTTATTTGACAAATAATTCTATTGTTCTTATTATTTATAATAAACTTTGCACAATATTATTTTTTATTGACAGAAACACTTAGAATATCAATTTTCCTTTTTTACTTACTTTAAACTCATATTTTCTCATATAGCATATCAATTTTATATTTTATACACTTAAAATATATTTTTATACTGTATTTTATATTTTTATGTGTATGTGTTAACAAAAAATTTCAGAATATGTGTAAGACCTAATATTATAAAACTTTTTCCATATAACACCACGTTATCCACATTTTGTTTGTTTCAGTATATTTCACAATGGCGTCCCTGCAAATATAGGTGGCCTATGTTTGAGTCTGAAGTTCGGAGCTTCATTTCCAAGATAATTTTTAAGTGGGCACTTTGTTTGGGCGTGCGTGTGTGATATTATAGGTGGATGTATGTACAAGAGTTTTCAAAAGTTTTAAAGGTACGATTAAGATGTTGAATGGAATTATTTACGAAATTTAAAAAAACTGAGCGATAAAAAAATCGTTTAAATATTCTTTTTTTTTTAATATAAGCCACAGTTAACAAAGTTATGAGTACTAGGCAATATTTAACGTACTAAAAAATTAACTGATTAAGAGTTGGATGTCTATTTCTGGAACTTAATTAGTAAAATGATAATTTATGCTTTCTTGTAATATAAACTTGTGATAAAAATTGCATGAAAATTGGAATTTTTGGAAGTATTCACGTATAGTCTTTATAAATATTTATATTTATATAGTCTTTACGAATACTAGCTAAATACGAGGGTAAGGCAATAAGTACCCGCAATTTTGGTAAAATCGTCGGTAGGTTAGCAATACCACTTACTGCTCTTGTACGCTGACAAGTGGTGCCATTGTCTCCGCTTGTGGACTGTTTGACCGTCCATCGCATCAGTCAAGTGTGGATTGTTGCACGATAAACATGAGTGCTCCTCTCTCCGTTTGCACCAACGAAGAACAGCGTCCAGTTTTAGTGATTTAAAAGTGTATCATTAGCCGAAATCCATAGAAGACGTGCAAAACAATATGGGGATAACCCTTTACCACAGGGAAGTGCATATGAATAGACTGAAAAATTAAACATGGTCAGCCAAGCGTCGACGAGGAAATATCTGGAAGCCCAACCTCTTTCACTATTGATGCCATTACTGAATAAGTTAATGACATGATTCAGACCTACCAAAGAGTGACTGTCAATGAAGTGGCGTACCATCTGCAAATTAGTCATGGTTATGCGCATGAAATTATCCATAATAGACTTTGCATTCGTAAAGTCTGTGCAAGATGGGTCCTAAAACATCTTACGGAAGAGTACAAGCGCAATTGTGTGGCCATGTGCCAACGCTTACGGGACGGCTATTCTAATAAAGGTGAACCTTTTTTGAAGTGAATAGTCACTAGAGATGAAACGTGGAGCCACCACTTTGAACCTGCAAGCAAACGGCAGAGCATTGACTGGAAACACCCTGGATCTTCAGTCAGAGAAAAATTCAAGAGTAAACCCTCTGCAGGACAGGTAATGCTCAAAGTATTCTGGGATTCACTAGGACCAATACTGCAAGAGTACTTGGAGAAGAGCTCAACAGTTAATGGTGCTTGTTGCAGCAAAATGCTGTCCAACGAACTGGAGCCTGCAATTCAATTTAAACGCCGAGGCCTATTGTCGGAAGGAGTGTTTTTGTTGCATGACAACGCGTGCCTACATACTGCCGCCCACACTGTGTAAACCTTTGAGAAATTTCGTTTCGAGTTATTGGAGCATCCTGAATACAGTCCCGATCTCGTACCGTCGGATTACCATCGCTTTGGTCAACTTAAAGATGCTGAAGGGGCCGTCGATTCTCCGGAGACCGAGAAGTGAAAGAAGAGGTGCATACATGGTATGCTGCTCAGCCGAAAAACTTTTTTCCTGTTGGCATCAGGTAGTTTGCGCAACGATGGACCTAGTGTATTGAAAAGCAAGAGGACTATGTTGAAAAATGAGCTAACTGTCAGATATACTGTATACCTTTGTTGTCGTAAATTATGAACATTTTTTGCGAATACTTATTGCCTTGCCCTCGTATATTTAAATACATTGTAAATGTTTTTTATATACTATTAATATTGTTCAATTATATTTATGTTGTTCAGTCTGTAGGAATAGATGCTTTCGGATTCCATCTCACATAGATCACAGTACGACATTCTGCGTCCCGTGTTCATTCGGAATTTTTGTTTTTGCTAGGGCATTGTTTAACTAAGTTTAAATTAATTATTTATAGTACTTTAAGCTATTCTGCAAACTTGTGCAACTGAACAATAATATATTCATGAACGTCATTACTCTTATGACACTTATTACTTATAACTTTTTACATGCTCCTTACGATACACGCACGTCACAACAATTCCACTTTTTTATTGATCTTATTTTATACACTGTAGTTTATTTTTCTAAACGTGTTAACCCGAATTAAATCTTAAATCTAATAACGATGTTCCCCAATATATTCATGTCTTCTTCCTGGATAATTGTCATGATCCATGTTAATAATGTCATTTGTACGTATACAGTATGGAATGCTCATCACATTGCTATTTAGAATATATAGAACATATTTTCATTAATTTAATACTTTAATACGTATTTATTGCTTTGAAGCAATAAATATTGCTTTAAAGTGTGTGAATAGTTTTAAATTATATGTACAACACTGCGTATTAAAATTGTTAAGATGTATAGATACATATCGGTACTGGTAATATGATACTAGCAAACATCTTAATATTTAAAATAAAACACTGAAAATAAGTAAATAAACCTTATTAGAAATTATGTTTAAAGTTAACTAAAATAAAATAAAAGAATAAGTTTAGCCCTTCTGAAACGCAATCCTTTTCCTGGGCCTACAACATCTTGGCCACCTAGTGAGTTGGGCAAACTCTTAATTTTAGCTGGGTAACAGGGACCTGATAAGAGAGTTTCAGCAAGGCTGTGTGTACCCCTTGAAAACACCGTAAACCAAGGTGGAAGTCCACAGTTCTTACCAATGAGTGGATGACTCTACGTTAGTGAGTAACTAATTATAGCCTCAGTGCACCAGGGCTCACTCTGTTGTATTTAACTCCTATCTGCGGTCCTCGAGGGCTTTCCTGCGGTGGTTTGTTTCTTGCCCGGTACGCGTGGGACCAAAATATCGGTCTTGATTAAACAGAATTCTGGGGCTGAGATCCTCTAAAACACCTCGTCTTTAAAATTCTCCTTCTCGAAGGATAAAAAGACGAACTTACTCTAGTAGAGGACAGAATACTCTAATAGAGAATAACTACTAGAAGAGGATAACTTACTCTAATATTGACATACAAATGCTTTTGGCACCGTCTGAAACCATTCAAGTGCCTAAGTATCTGATCGTAGGAAGAAGGGGACTTCGCTAAGATGAGCCCCTTTCTTGTTGCTAAATCCATTACGTCATATATTCGTTGTCATGTTAAAGTGACAAAGGAAATTGCGGCAGGCCTTATGGTTAAAACGCAATCATGACTAAATAAACCGGCAGTTAACAGTGAAGCGAATAGTGACTTCTATATTGAAATGGTTTTCCATTGAACACTAAATAGCACAATAGGAGTAGCGGTCTGCAGAGATCTGCTTAATTATTCTGAGGACGAGATAATCACAGAACTGAACTCTCAGCGCATCGTAGCTTGTCGGTAGTTGACAATGAGAAGAGATGGACAAACGTTTCTATCTGCTTCAGCTGATTTGATATTCAACTGACCAACATTACCAGAGAAAATCAACCATGCACAGGCGGGGCTAAGAGCCTGTGTACAATATTGTGGTGTTCAGCATTCATCGAGGTCCAAGGAATGCTCTACTTAGAAAACACGAGTAGTAACACTTAATAAAATGGGCTATACGAAGTGAAGGAAACTTGTCATTACAGAGGTAGAAAGAAAAGTGTAATGCTCAGCGACATTTTGACATCGCACGTAATTAAACATTTGATGCCTGCCGTATCTGCATTTAGTGAG
Organism: Magicicada septendecula; assembly: GCA_034769895.1. Lineage (NCBI taxonomy): Eukaryota > Metazoa > Arthropoda > Insecta > Hemiptera > Cicadidae > Magicicada > Magicicada septendecula. Next base: position 515,207,391 of record CM068368.1, on the reverse strand, counting down.
ATATATTTAATGAAACTTCATTGTAAGGTACAAGATGACGACCAATATGAACAACCCAGAATAACAACGGCAGGCTCTAGCTGAAACACTCAATTATTACCTACAGATGCGAAGGCAGCCACTTCCAGCCGTAGTTGTAAGCCGGCCGATTATCGCTTCCCATCACCCCTCCCTTCAAAAATATATGAGGAAGGAATGTGTGTGTGTGTGTGTGTGTGAGCGCGCGCGCGCGCGCAGGGGACACGCTTGAAAGTAGCAGAGCATTTCGTAATATCTATCACGCTAGGGAGGTGCCCTCGCCACAGCTCTGCAGGTGGTAGCCATAATCGTATTTCAACAGCTGTATATGTGTCTACTTCATATATATATATACCCAACGCCCTATGGCAGATTTAATACATGCAACATCGAATCGAGCAGCTACCAAATCCCATACTCTTATTGGGAGATTTTGATGCTCACCGTCTTACTTGGTGCAGTGCGACTATGAACAGAGCCGGCTCTAGACTGGAAGAATTGTTACTGTGAATCCATTGGTCTTTTTGAATGTCGGTGACAGCACATATTTCAGCAGCCACAGTGGTACATTCTCTGTCATTCATTTATCCCTAAGCAGCCCGACTCTTGTGCAGTGTTCTTTCAGATCTCCATGGAAGGGACCACTTTATTTGCTCATCACGACTAACACCCCGAAGAGAGAAATGCTCATTCCAAGTAGCTTGTGCAAGGACCGTGCAAACTGGACGGGCTTTGCCGAAGGTTCAAGACCTTTCGACGTTGGTACCGACGTCTATCGCTTAACGACTGCCATCAAGGAAGCCGCTGCTGAGAGTCACATCCCGTGGACTGGAGGTTCTGTACTGAAGGCACTAGTGCAGTGGGGGAATGTGGAAATTTAGTAATCGATCACAGAAAAGCGGAGAGATTTAAATACGAGTCAACTTTACACAACCTAGTCACTTAGAGCCCCGTTGACATCCTTCTCGACGAAAGATTCTGGCTGCGAGAAGTCCAGTTGAGAGAAATTTGTATCCGGCGTCACCCTGTCGACCCCAGCAGCGGAGTTCTGTTCTGGAGGCAAGTGAGGGCAGTCAGTGGTTCATCGGTATACAAGCCTTTAACCGTCCTTGAACAAAGGTGGAGTAGTGTAGATGAAAGATGAAATTGTGGAAATATTGATTGCAAATTATGCCACGGCCAGTAGGTCGAATAGCTATAGAGAAGATAGATTTTCTCAGGCAAAAAGACAAAGCAGAGCAAGATGTTTAGACTTCGGAATCGCTGAAAATAGGTAGCACAATCGTCTTTTTACGATGATTGAACTAAATGCTGCTATACCGCTGCTGGTAACACCTCAGGAGGTTCAGATAACATCTTATACAGAATCCGAAACATCTGTCGCAGGCAAATAATAAAACTTTTTAAACATATACAATGAGATATGGACGCAAGAGGCTTATCCACGAGAGTGGAAAGAAGCAATCATTATTCACCTTCTTAGTTCCGGTAAAGATTCGGTTAAACCAGTGAATTATTATCCAGTATATCTAATATACTGTTTAGAAATCTTATTACCTTCACCTTGTGTCTGGAGCGATACTTTCCGTTCACCAGTGTAGAATTTGACACTTAAAAAAACGCAGTCTAAACTTGTTTTAGAGACCGAAAATACACGATTTTCGTCTTTTTTGACATAGAGAAAGCCTTGGATACAATATGGAGGCACAATATATTACAACGGCTGTACAAGTAGAGATTATGGTAAACGAAGCTGTACAGTGGTAAAAGTAACTTGCTTTTGTTTCTGTCGCAAAAGAGTGAAATGCCCGAATCCGACTTTAAAGATAAACGGTTCTGAGATTCAGTACCATAGAGAGGTTCGCTTTCTGGGTGTTGTCTTTGAAAAAATGGAAAACGCATATCAGAGGTAATAGCGTATACAGCCCTGTCCCTTTCAAAAATGGACTATGGTTGTGCCACCTACACTTCAGTCCGACAAACTAATCTCAAACTGTTAGACGTAGTGCATAGTAGTGATCCGCTATGCCACTGGAGCTTTTTGCACTCGTCCAATAGTTAGCGTTTATTGGGATGCAGGTTTGACGTCACTACAGTTTAGACGTCATAAGTTGTTACTGAGCTATGCCTCAAAGATTCGGCCTCTGCCAACTCATTTGAATCATACGGCGTTTACTGAGAACAGACGGGTAGATTTGGTTTAACACTTCCTCTCGGTCGGTGTTTACGCGTTGGAGGTATTCAACCAGTACAACGTTCCAGTCATCCACGTGCATACGATTATGCCATCTGAAGTACCACCTTGGCTGCTTACGAAACTATAGTATCGTTTGGATTTAATGAATAAACAGCAATACATCCCCTTGTGTGGAAGATTTGATTTGGTTCAGTGGCTGTTGACTACAAAGATCACGTGGTGATTTATGCTGATCGTAGAGAGAACGGAGTGGGGAGGGCGGTTGTTGTTCAGGGCCCTTCTTGCACATGGCCATTTTCGAAGACAGCGAGTTTATGCACCGCTGAGTAATATCCCGTTTGCCAGTTTCTTCGGTATTGTGTTTCTTTCGGCCTAGGGCCTGAAACGGTGTGCCATCTGCACAGACTCGCTTACTTTCTTACCGCTTTGGGCAACACAGGCATAGACAACCTGCTACTACAACAGATAGAAGCTCTTTACCATGCGTTGGAACATCAGGGTTTACAATTTACTTTTAAATGGGTGGCAAGCCAAGTACGCATTAACAGCAATGACTGTGCTGACTTCGCAGCGCGAACCGTTGTAGATAGTGCGGGAGTAGACGTTTGCAATTTGACCCACGGATTTGAAGATCCCTGCTACATCAGCTACCTCGTGGTAGCAAGCACGGGACACCCTACAGGAAAAGCTGGGGATATTAAAAGAGAATATCGGCAGATGGCAGAATGCAGAGGGCGTAATCGACGAGAACAGGTTTTCCTCACAAGACGAGGAATCTCTGACATCGTCGTAGCTACTACAACCTGAACAACAACGGCCAGCATGTACGTGTGGCAGAGTAGGCTACTCACAGTAAAACACAATATAGATGAGTGCTCTCGTTTTCGAGCCTGAAACAGAGATGCGGGGTAACACGTGATATGAAAACAGACATCGCTCATGAAAGGACATCAACTGAGAGAATTTTGAAGTTCTTAAAGGCAGCTGGCTTGACCAACTGGTTATAAAGCAATTATTCTAGGAGGTAGCCTATATTGTCAACAACAATTGAAGTCTGTTCCTTTTTTACTGAGTACTGATTACAGGTTGAGAAGTAAGAGCTTAATATCCTAGTTGTCGAGCCCAAAACTTACAAAAAAAAGAATAAGTGTAATAAAATAAAAGTGTAAACACACCCAACAAAACACATAAGGCGCGCACGCTCGTGTGTGTGTAAGCAGTAATGCTATCTAATAAATAAGATCTCGTGGAATATATAACATAAACGAACAAATAAATAAAAACCTGTTCACAAACTTTTTGTTGAATTGTTCAAGATTGACTTTCAAATGTATGCAATTTTTATTGGAATGTAACATCTAAAAGTAAAAACTTTGATAATAGTTAATACGTTCTGTGAGTCTTTTAATAAAACAAACGTTGAGACAGCAGAAGGAATATTAGTTTTTATTTATCTAGTTTCTGTTCCTTCCTTTTTCAGATTGTAAGTGATCATTAAAAAATAATTGAAACTGATATATTAGATTGCTTTTTTTCTTGCTGTCCTTTATTATGTTAAAACAATTAGATTAAAGGGTGATCCACACATAGACCTAGGCCTATATTTAGTGATTTTTTGTTTTAATAACAATCAGTTTTAAAACAATCTTTAGGGCCTAGCTTTTTATTAAGTTTTTTCTGTGAATGGTTTACGGATGGTCGTATTTTTTTCTGTATATAATGAGATTTTATTGGATATTAATAGTTATTCATTGGAGTAAGTGAAATAATTTATTAGAATTGATTAAACTATCCATTCAAAAGTAACTGATAAAATATCCTTTTAATATCCTTGGTATTGAATTACAAACTAGGCCTATATATAATTGAAAGAAAAAGATCTTTGTCAAAAACAAAAAATATAAAAACTTGTACTGGTCGATAGGAGCAAATTCCTGTCTTAGTTCATTGTATAGGAATGTTTCTGAAAACTTGTTTGAAGATATTCCATCCAACTTTGGGATTGCGTCTGGTCAATATTACCATTATACAAAATTAAAAATTAAGTGAAGAACGTCGTTGATGGACCTTGGTTTATCAGAAACAGTTTAGAAATTTGCAAATGGAGATTGTGGCTAACAAATATCAGAGGCTGCCAGAGTATGGCTATTGATTACATAACCATGAAACGTCTTGATACCCACCGAATAGACTGAAGACGATGTCAAAGTAAAAAAACCTTGTAGTTAGTATGCAGCCTTGACGGTGAAATGATAGAGCATGGCAGTCCTGATTACCGTTAAAGTCATAGGTGCATTTAATATTTCAAAGCAAATATAGAAAATATAAATTAAACCACGTATATGCAAATTTATTAGTAGTTCAGTTTAGAGTAGTGCAAAAATATATTTTATATATTTTAACATTTTACTTTTCATAACGGTATTTCCTGTCTCATTCCGAAGTTCTTGCAAACGTTTTTCTTTAAATTGTAAGGAGATACAGTGTGTTTAACGATTATGAAGTAACCAACAAGCTTGAAAGCCTAAACGTACTTAGACGTAATTGCGGAAACACACACACACACACACACACACACAGATACATACACTCAAATGTATACATATGGAGAGTCGGGCTTGAAGAAAAATTAAACGGGAGTATCAGTAGTTAAAAATGCGATATGCTTAAGCATGGCATAAACATAAATTTTAAACTTCGTTGCCGATACGTGTGGGTGAGACTCAGTAGTGCCAGGCTTTATTTGCAGCCCCAGGTTATATGCATAAACCTATTATTCTTATGCCATAAATAACAATTTCCATTTTCAGTGGAGGATATCCGCCCACGAAACAATTTATTTTTTGGGTATAATGAAAACATAGGATATCCTCACATTGGTTTGGTGGTTTGTCACGCCTTTACGAGCTCTCCACGGATTGGCTGTTTTTCTGATAAATGGACGTTCCTGTGTGTTCGTTTGTTACCGCGTTCAGGTCTGATATAATAAATCACGTGTATCGATATAACTCTCCTCTGTATAAAAAATGTGTTTAGAATGTCAACTGGTGTTCGTCCAGTTCATGCTGTAGCATCATTAAACCAAACACTTTTTATTCATTTAATAAAAGTCAATATCTGCTATTTTTTAAACCGAAAGAAATATTTGTTACACTCAACACTTCATTATTTGTTTAAACTCTTGTCTGGGATACGCAAAACGTTACCATAAAGTTTAGGAATAAATCTGCTCTTTATTTAGCTCTGTTCTAGCAAAATTATGCTTGAAATTCTTAAATATCAAAAATAGGTTGCCTGTTAGAGTTACTTACACACATGTGAGACTGAATGGCGTAATCGTCGGTACACTTCCGAAGTCGTACTGGTTTGAATCCATTGCAGGTTGTTTGTTTATCCCCACATGCAGTCACAATGTAGACATTCCTAACCTTATTCAATATCTTGTCAAAATATGTTACAACAAGTATGTAATAAAATATATATTCTAATTGCGTACCAGAAAGTTAAAATTTAACCAACTGGCACGTTGTAAACATGGAAATATGGAAAATGTGAAAATTCGTAACTTGAAATTACAGATTTTGTTTCATTTTCTGAGCATGCTGTGTTATTTATGTGTTTTAACATTTTTTTCAGATATTGAGAATTCAGGATACTTTGTCATATTTAAATATCTAAATCTCTAATTAATTTCTTTTGCTGCGTGCTAAACGTATTATGTTCTAAACAGAGAACAAAATATTACAAATTATAAACCTGAATTATTGGCTCATAACATGTTTAAGACATACAATATCTACATGAAGAAGATATTTTGTCATCTAATACCCTTATAATACCCTTGTAATACAAGATAGCTTGGTTATTTCCACACCCTAGTTTTTATACCTTTTTGATGGATGGTGTAATATTTGTAATAAATACTTTTTTCTGTAATTTTGTCCATATTTTTTAAAAATATATAACGATCCTAACATGGAATTATGTTGTTGTTAGGAGGCAATAACAAGTTTGGTATTCTCATTTTCAAATTTAACAGTAGGCCCTACATAACTGATTAGACAGTTTCCTTGCGTTATATAAACGGTTAAAAACACGGAAAGTTGAAACTACAATAGCTCTTCTTACATAATTTGTAAGGAGCGTAAAGGACACTTCTAGCAGTGAAGAATCGTTTGGTCTTAGCAATGGTTGTGCTTTCAGGAGCATGCCTTTCTACCAAGACTTTTTACGTGCCTTATGGCTCTTGATAAGTGCTTACATTTAATTGGTTTGTTAGCTATATTATTTTCAGTGTAAATTTTCTGTGTCGCTTAGCCAGTAATTATAATGTAATTGTTAGACCACGTACAGTAAAATAATAGATTATATTATACAAACATTATAAAGTTAATTACATTAGTGGGCATTTTCCTTACGAACCTAACTCGTACATCAGATATTTTTAACACTCTATATTAAGTAGAGTAAAAATTGTTAATCGCAAAAAAATTAAAGATAGTATTTGATAATAATTATATAACGATTTTTTGTTGTATGATTAAACACTAATCTCTGGAATAGATTTGTAAATATTATAAAACTAATAAACACAAGGTATATTGCATTTGTTATAGGCTCACTTAACTCTTTAATTATAAATAAAGAGCTATTATTATAAATTCGATTATTATAAATACTTAAAATTAAAATCTGTGTAATAGTTGGCTTCAAGAAATTTTAGATCATACTAAAAATTAAAAAAAAATTGATGTGAGTAACCTCAAGATAATAGAATAATGTGTACTATTATAGTGTTTGGGCCTTAGAGATGTGTACTGTTATAGTCTCTTGGGCTTTAAGTACAAAATGTAACTAAGAAGAAGACCTCGTTTACAATTAAAAGAATTAATTTTACACCTAAAATCGTTAGTAAAATTATTCAGGGAAACAAATGTATACACACGTCGACGCACACGTACGTACCTACACACAGAAATACGAACACACATACGGTAGCTAGTGATATTTCATGGAGACGCATGTAGATGCAGATTCGTCTTGTTTGTGCGCAGGTTATTATAAGAGAAAGTAGAGTGCACGTAAAGAACAGTAAAATCCTTTCATTTTATATTCTACATATAAAGTTTTCACTGTCAAATATTTTGAAAAAGTACACAATTTGTCAAGTCTTGCCGCTTGTTCATTACATTTGTTCAAGACTATTATCAACGAAATCTCTACGCTGAGGCAGATACACCTGGTCCAGACCGGTTATTGATTGTTTGCCAGAGACGTCAATGAGAGGGGGGTGTGACTGATTGTTGTAATGGTTACACTCTTATTCACAGTGCTCTGTACAAACCAGCTGTTGATTACGTGAAAATCATTCAATCTTTTTACAGAAATTAAATTTTCTCTATCGTGTCTGTCTCAGAATACTTGAGTCTTTAAATTTTCAAATTAAGTTTGATAGTGGCAGGAGTTAGTCGCTTTATCTTACATTATCAACTAGCGTTAATTTATAAATAAAGGTAATTCACAAATGAGTATACGTACCATCAGTACAGGGTACTTGGTAGTAATAATATCATTAACAACCAAATCTTATTAACATTTTTCTTCTCCACTCATTTGCATATATCGAATCGTCTGAAACTATCTTTAGCTACACGTTGAGAAATTGCATTGCGTCTTACTTTTTCTTTGAACAATATGTACAGATTTTTATATATTTGGACGTACTTCAGCCTACATGTAAGCCTTACAGTTTAACCCAAAATATAGTATAAATAATCTGATAACAACTAAATAATTCTAATAATTTGGATATATAAATATGAAAGTAAATTAAAACCACATTCTATGAAATACTAATATTTGCAATTTTATCATTCTCTTAAATAATAAGCATAAAATGTTGTATTTTATTTACTGGCACTGTTATGTAAACTGAAACAAATTTAATTTACAAGTTAACTGTTCTTTTAAAGGATATTTTTCCAGGAAGATAATTCCAGTACGTTAAACGATCATACATCTAAAATAATTTTCTTTACAAATAACATAGTTGAAAATTTGCTACCACAATTAATAATAACTTAAAAACTCTATCACCGTTAATACACTAATAATCATTTACAATAATGCGCCTGTGATGGTGGGCAGACGTCTCTGTGACTTATGCACGCGCTGTCGTGTACATCGGGATTTATACAACGTGATGGTTCAATGCTAATTATTATGTTACACGTAATTCAGAGTTTTGCACCATTTTATTTCTTCAGGTAAAAGGCGTGAAGAAATTTATTTTGCTCTCTGCACTGCCCTGTTAGTGTAATCAACCAGAAAATTGTGAAGCGACAAGGTTTTACATTGACTTTTGTAAGTTGATGTTTTTGATATTTACATAAGTTGTCATGGTCTTACGTAAACCATACATTGTCACAGCCTACTGTATAGAGATAGTCAGATATGCACTGCCTATAGAATAGTAAGTAATAAGAATTTATATATTATGAAATTATTTAATTCATATTTCAAATATACGTATTTATTAAAAAATTAATCATTTTCCGCAAGGATTAAAATAAGGATCTTTTGTTCCGGTCCCAAACAGTCAAAGTGTATAGAGCTGGTCCCTCTAGCGTCCTCGGACGTCCCACACCTCTCCATCCCTTCGGCTTAGAGTTCCATAGTTGTTTGGGGATGCGGCAGTCATCCATTCGGCAAATGTGTTCTCACCAATTGTGCTCTCACCTGTCGAGAATACTCATAACATTCAGTTCCTGCCGTAGGCTTATATCTGTGTTTCTTCAATGATCGTGGAGAGTATACCCTGCCACGTGCCTGAGAAATCTCATTTCACCCGCTTGGATGCGACTGACCCGGCCTTTCTTTAAAGTCCAATTCTCAGACCCATAAAAAAGCGTGGGAAGAGCCATCACCTTGTAGAATTTTAGGCGTGTTTCTTTACTTTCTGACTTAAAAGTTCGCCTGAAGGTCTCGCACATAAGGTTGAACTTATGCAACCTATTCACAACGTCGTTGCTTGTATTATAAGATACAAAATTGCTGACTTCCTCCAGGGCAGTACCATCTATAACAATTTTTTCCCCGTACAGGATCAGTTCCACGAAAAGCCATTACCTTGGTATTAAGTGGATGTTTGTAATAAAGAGTCTTTGCAGATTCGATTTAAGAAATACCCATCTGCAAACTGTTTTCCGAATCCGACAGAATAGCCTGATCGTCCGCAAACAACAAAGTGTCAAATGGAGAATGGCCAATAATAAAATACTTCGGAACATACATCTGCCAGTTTTGTATGATATCGTCAATATATAAATTAAAACGAGAAGGTGATAATGGACACCCTTAACTTACTCATCCTCTCCAGTAATTTGGGGGACTTAGAAAATTAATGTGTAATTAAAGAATCAATTTACTTTACACAATTACTTTATTCAATTACTTAATTACATAGTTAAGTTGCCACGGCAGCGACGGACTTAGTTGCCCTGTGCAAGCCTAGATTAAACGCAGGCAGGCATCTGATACGTTCGCCGCAAACACCTGGAGGGATCTGGGAGAAATCATATCTAGCCAATCAGGAATTGGCAGCTGCCTGATACGCCCACGGCGACACCAACCTGTGAAGGATAAAAGGAGCGCGACTAGGAAAAAAATTCCGTCGGACGACGTGAAGGAAAGCGATAGGTTTCGGTTACCCAATTACGTGGTTTATCGGTATGACCGAGTTGGCCGACAAGGAGGCGGAACGGCGATCGCGGTCAGGACTTCAGTAGGACATCATCGTGTCGTTTTGCCGCAGCGTACTCACCTCGCGGCCACTGCCATTAAGGTTCATGGAGCTCTTGACGGCATCCTCGTGGTATCAGCTGATAAACCCCCAAAGCTGAATTCCCTGTCGGCGACCTCGACGTCATCTTCGATTCCCACCGAAGGATAATCTTGGCCGGCGATCTGAATTGCATGTATCGCGTTTGGAATAGTAGGTTGACTACTCCGAACGGGAAGCTCTTGCTCAGGTATTTCGAATCGCGCCGACAACGGTGATTGGTCCAGTTCAACCCATGTCCTTTCCGACTAGGCTTAACGCGGCTCCCGATGATCTGGATATTGCGGTTACCCAAGAAATTGCCTGTCCTGTCGAGGTATTCTCGCTTACGGAGCTGACATCCGACCACAACCCCATCTTGGCCACATCACTACCCAGCATGCCACCGCACGGGACAAGAAGAAGGTTATCGATTCGAATCGGTCCGGTTCTTTGAGGTCGATTGTCGCCCGCTGGCCCACTCGATACCGTCCGGCTCATTGACGAAGCTGTTGCGGGAATTGATAATGTAATCATCTCTGTAGTGGACATGTCTTCTCGCATGCGAGCCGGTCTTACGCCCGACTACCAACGCATCCCAGGAAAAGTCTCTCTTCTCGCTCACGAGAGGAATTACTTCCGGGAACGTTGGCAGAGAACCCGTGATCCGGGGGATAAGGCAGCCTATAACCGGCAGGCGGACAATAGGTAAAGTAGAATACCAGTTGGTATCCAAAATTTCTGACAGGACACTCTGCCAAAGACCTAGTCGTACCAGCACAAAATTTTAAAACAAGAAGTATACAACAGCAAAATTCCAAGAAGAAAACGTAGGGTACCTTCTACATGTACACTATCCACAAATGACTATCCATTGTAACAAAACTGAACACATGGGCATTTGTGTTAATATTCAGTATCTGATAATGGACAATGGTACAACCATCAAATAACACACAGAGTTTTCATATTTGGGACAATCATTGATGGAACAGCAACAAGTGAGAGGAATGGTCAATACGAGAATCAGCTGTGCTAGCAAAATCACAGACGTCATTAATCCTACACTTTGGCAGAAACTTTAAGAAAGAAAACTAAAATTCTCATCTACAAAACAATAATATATACACTTGAGAAAAGCAGTCGTAGTCCTTCATTATTTTTGTATTTATACAGTCTTTGATCATACGTATTTAGCTCCAAGCCAGTTAACCTCACCAGTAACCATAAGCATTCTCTGGTCCCGATGGATGTCATTATTTCTTGTGTAACAAGGTTCATTTTTCTTGCATTTCTTACATAATACTAAAGAGCAATTAAGTTTTAAAAAACTCAAATTACTTTAATGTTGGATTTCTTTTTGCAACCCCCGAGTTGAATGCCATTAACTTACACTGGTTTTGAAACTTGTTTGTATAATAACAATTTATTAATTCAATGGCTGCTCAATGTGTTTTCTAAGTAACCCCCACATTTTCTTCAATTTTATTTCAGGTTCTTCATGTTTCTTCTTCACACGTTCTTCAGAGGATGATGTTTTGTCAAGTGCCTTAGACCTTTAATGAAAAAGAAAGCAGTTTTTAAACTACCAACTTTCATCTGGGACCACGTTGTATTCTTAATTCTGAGTTTACTTCCTCTAATGAATGTTTTCCATTAAACTTCTTTACACACACACTCACACACACACACACACACACACACACACACACACGCGCGCGCGCGCGCGCGCACACACAGACAGAGAGAGAGAGAGAGAGAGAGAGAGAGAGAGAGAGAGAGAGAGAGAGAGAGAGAGAGAGAGAGAGAGAGAGAGAGAGAGCGGCCTATTATATATATATATATATATATATATATATATATATATTGCAACAGTACACAGGATATGAAGTTCATTTGAGTGGAATCCTAATGCTATATAACATTTTCTGATGGCCATAGACATGTTTTAAATTGATTTTGTTCTTTCTTTGTAAAGTAGTTATAAGTTTGAACCAAGCTATGTTTAAAAAATTATGTTATGTCAAAATGTTCACAATTTTATTCGCTTTTATATCGTTTGAAATATTGGTGTTTAAGTGCGCGGGTGCGCGTGTGATTAAATTTTATTTACTAACTTCGAGGAAAATTAACATTTCGTTCTGAAACTTGGACAGTGTATTCTCATGGTTATGAGCTACATTTCCCATATAATCAATTCTCCACAACTATAATTTTTATATAGTTTTTTTAATAAAATCCGTCGTTTTCTATTCTCGTTATCTCCTAGAAACTAATAAAATTTGTAGATTAAATCTAGACAGGCCTTTGCAGAATCGGACAGAGCTTAAGCATGATTTCAGTCTATCTGTGTTCTCATCTGTGACGTTGCTAAAGTTTCAACCAATCAGAGGGTATAAAATTTATTTGAGATGGTCCTCTGTCGAAAGCACTTCGCTCAGTTTCTTCTAAGGACTCGTTACAGAAAGACATACTCGCTACCACGAGTTTTTCGTGATAAGACAGGTCGTTTCCCTGTAGACTTAGAAGTTGGTTCACGGTTCGAATTCTTCGTAACCATTACCACTTAGAGAACTCAAATAAAAAAATAAATCATTGTAGTGTTTATCGCGTACAGTGGAAGATTTTTCCGGTGTAGGTACAAAATATCTGCCGAGATATTTTGATAGTTACGCGAGAACACTTCAAGAAACCGGAGTTTGTGTAAGATCAATACATGATCTATTTTACCCAGTTTTAATCCACGAGATTGAATAAAGTAAAATCATAAACAATAACAGTTCATGTCGCAGTGTGCGTGTGCGCAAAGACGTGAAGTCTCAACATATATTGTCAGCGTTAGTGATCTTCGAACGTGCAGAGTTGTAGCGGTCCAGTCGAACTGCGTGCGCGGAGCGTCGAGTGACTACGCAAACAGTGGAATTCAACGCAACAAGTAACATAGTTCTAAAACAAACCCATAGACTCAATTTTGAAAGACAAATGTTTTTAAACAATTTAATATTATAAAATAATTAGACAATAGTAAATCTTAAGATTTTAATTTAATAAATTTTCCTACCTCCAGATATAGACTCTGTTGTAATAATTTCTATATTACCTATCTATGCAGTTTTAAATTGTATCGTCGCAATATATATGAACATATAAAATTATAACCGTATACCCTTGTAGGTTATAGGCTTAACATATTTGTAATTGTATTCTTTCGAACTTTCTAAAGCCACTGTTTAAATACTCTTTAATAATATGAAAGTTATTATATTTTCACAGAAGTAGTAAAAGCAGTAAAAGTATGATAATATAGGCAATTTTATAAATTAGTACAAATATTTCCTTCTCCTTACTGTTGGAACAATAGAAGAGTCTGGATGAGATGGGCGGGCCTTAGTCACTGAAAACGTGTTACCGACAAGTGAACACGCGCAACCCTCCATTCCACCATGCTGCATGATTAAGTGCAGAATAATTTCCCTCCGGGTCTTTGTAGTGTGAGTTACAGTAATACTATGGCTAGAGGACGCAACAGTCTTTGCTAGAGGGAAGTTGATAATGACGGGTATAACAGGGGTAGGTGTTCGAAAAGCACTTGAGTTACTTTTCACTAAACTCTGGTGTTTTCCGATATATGTCATTGTAGATAAAGAAAATGAGGGCAATAATAGTTATATTATTAAAAACTGACACTGAAATATTGTGAATGCGAATTTCAAAGAGAAAGAAAATAAATCCCGTTACATATCATAACAATGCTAACATCTAGAAAGTTGTCTGAACAGAAAATCAAAATTCCTCCAAATGTTGTTCACAAAAATTTTATCCATCGTTGATAACATTAAAATTAACAATTTTGAACATATAGGCCAAACACATTTTCAGTAGAGGAGACTAAACACATTTGAGTCAACGCCCTGAGGCATGTTGACAAAGCGCATTATTATTCGTTCCCAACGGCTACAATAATAAATTCATCACTTGATAAGCATAAAATTCCGCAACAAATATAACAAAGGTTAAAATATACATTATCAACTTTGATACTAATGGGGTAACACTATTTTTTACGTGAGAGTAGGGTGCGTCACACAAACACGACTTACCTGTAAGGTTTATTAATTAGCGTAACGTAATGTAAAATGTCGTTCATAAAATACATACTCTAAGATTTTTGTCCACGCAATCGTACTGATACGTTCTTTTCTAGTGTTTAACGTCCAACTATACAAAGGATGCGGCACAAATACCTGACGGTTTTCAAATAAAATTACACAATAATTACTAAGAGTTAATTTTTATTAAGTACCTCGTTATGAACTTATATGTTTGCTTTATTTCTGCAACAAGAAAAAATTTGATTAAATAAAAATCAGTTTTGGAAAATAAGAACATTTAAATGTTGCTCTTTTTCGTCAACAAACAGGTGAAGATTTTCTACGAAACATTTCAGCGCAGACTGGGGTATGTTTTTTTGTGTGGAAGTTATCTTGCGTTGAATTGCTATTCATAGGTTAGGTAAAATTTGGATTTGACGTAACCCCACAGGAAAAATTACATACTGAAAGATCTGGTGAACGGGGCGGCCACACGGCATGTTCTTGGTGGGCAATGAAGGGTCCTGGAATTTAGGACTTACATAGAAGGCCTTAACGTGTGGGCAGTTGCCCCGTCTTAAGGAACAACACTTCGGTTCGGTTTATGCGCCTTCTTCTACTTTCTGGTACGGGGAAGTTTGCAGGATTAAAATATACCGATCTGCCTTCACTAAAACTTCCTAAAAAAATATGGACCAATCAGCCCAAAATGTTTACCCCACACCACACTGTTATCTATTCTGTGTAAAGTGGAAGCTAATAAGGATGTCCTGGATTGTTTTCAGACCAATAACTTTAGTTCCAACATTGTCGACATTCCACATTCCAACATCGTCTCTGTGAAAACTTGACGTTTTTCGCAGTCACGGGGGCTCAGTTTATGGACAGCTATAATTTTGGAAGTGGAAGTCCGAATGCTTCTGACACTTGGTTTGGAGATATTTACAGCAGAGAAATGACAACGCATTGAACAGCGAGGCTTAGTGTCAATGGCCTGCCTTATTCCTTCAAGGTTTTCAGAAGTTTGTAAGGTTCGCGGCCACATTTCGTTTTGTTGCTGCTGCTGTCCTCCTGAAATTCTCCAACGACATTAATATCGTGTTACGGGTAGGCACCCGACCAACGTTTAAGTGCTGACGAAATCTTCTGTGAGGCCAATAGATTCATTGCTTATAAAAAACATTTCAAAAAAGAGAGCTCAGTGCGTTGCGTTCCACGTCTCCATGGCAACTGAACTGTCAGCAAGTGAAGAAAGTCACCCCCACCAACCCACCATGCCACTATCCGTCCACGTGACGCAGAAACCAAACGAATGCCCGTCGGATATTTCTGCCGCACTCGGTATAAGGAGACTATAGCAGGCGGAAACTCGTCAGTATAGAAAAGTAACATGATTTTCGTGTTTCCCGTTGCTCCGAGTATGGGAGGTTAAAAGGCATTTAGATCATAATATACTTTACATAATATTTTAAAATAATTTATTATTTAATGGCCTGTACACACTTTAATTTAATTAGCCCTTTGTATTTCAGTATTTCACTTCACTCGCAATTTATTCTTAACGATATAGGGTACATTGAATTTATCGGAAACTTTAAGATAACTTTGATGATCCAACATATTCAATGAAGTTCGTCCTTCTAACACAACGTTTTCTTGAAAGAACCTCCGTATATGACTAACAATTACACTGGACAAAGAAAATTGTATTTTTATAATATAAGGATAATTTGTGAGCCTCCAGGTGGTCTAGTGGCTAACGCGGGCGATTGATGCGCTCGTGGTCCCGGGTTCAATTCCCGGCGGAGGCTCCATACGGCGTGCACTCAGCGTCGTGAGGCAAACTGAGTAGGCGCTGAGATAACAGCGCCGCCTCCTGGCCGTGAATACCGCAACTAGCGGCTGGTGGCGCGTAGTACTAGCCATACACCGTCACACTAACACAAAAGCCGCGCGGTACGCCTTGGTCCTTAACGGACTGTGGAGCGGAGGCTTATTTATTTAAGGATAATTTGTATTTAGGAAGCGGTTATGCTTTAACATGAGAGTGTGTATTATAAATATACGGTTTAGCAAAGTTCGTATGGTATACCATAGTATTGTATTCTACATTACTATTTTTGTGGAAGCAGGCACAAAAATAAACTGGAAATCTCGTGGAATAGCAGTTGCGCTGTAGACGTCAGTGACGGCTGGTGCTTAAAGAATTTGGGGGTTGCAGTTGAGTTGGATGGAATTAAATTGTTTTATTCTCTAAATAGAAAATGTACAAGTATCCTCCTCCCCAAATAATACACATGGAAAGCAAAATAATGCAATTTTAGTGTCATACCCACATAACCACGAATATTTATTGTATTAAATTTGATTACAGTTTGATTAAAATTTAAAAGGTCTGGTGTATGCCTACCTACTCTCTTAATTTCAATTTTTTCCTCAATAGAACGTAAACTGAACAGCGTTTTCGTTAAGTTTTCGACAGAATTCATTGCGTCCTACCAGTTAAATATATCTTACACTATAACACCTTAATCCTTTATATGTACCTACTATTATTTACATTTAACGATGAATTGGGCTGACACTAACAACGAGCTTCACAAAATATTCGACCGACACTAGTACAAATTCCAACCTGGCGCACCACGTGTTATTTACAAACAAACTGGTGGCGTACAAGCGGGGTTTGTAGTCCCTAATCACACCAAGCGAGCCTATATCGCTGTAATAGGAACATCCGAGTCTAGCCAGACAGAGGGCCACTCCATTGTATTTCCCCATATACAAAGCGCGTCACAGTTGGTGCATACACCGCGGTAAGAGCGTGTACTATTTTTAGTAGGCCTATTGCTCTGTGCTTTTCAATCAGCAAATAATGAATTACCATGATTTAGCTTGAAAACACTATTATTAGTTATTGTTTTATTCATAATTCTACAATTTAAAATACAATTCGGGATTTAATGGGATTTGTCCAACCGTGCAACCTAAGCACGGGCCGCCACTGGTAGACCTATAATATAGACAACCAGTAGTTTATGCAGCACAATATATAAAGTTAAATATTATGGAAGAACGTGCTGTTTTATGTTAAGCCATACGTATATCATTTTATACAAAATTTAATACTAGGTGGAAGGGGATTCACGTGGAATACGCGTGACGGGTTCAGTCAGAGAGCCCATTTCATTTGCTAGTACCAGTGTTACAGCGTTCACTTCCGTATGTTGCGTGTTCTTGTTTGTGTGTCTACGTTCGAGTAGAAACATCCATCTGACGAAATAAAGAAATGGAAGTAGGTCTATTAAATCTAAATTTTTTGTGTAGTCATCGCTTCAACTCCGTAAAACTGAAGTCATGGTATGTAGGTTCAGCCCGATTACTGCAGACGTCTGAAGAAAGCGTTAAACTTGCAGTGGATTTTGTGGGTCGTTTTGCAGATTGGTATGAGGCTACACTTAGATTAATTAGCTTTTCCCCTTTGTGCCATGATGAGAAAACAAAGTATTGACACGTTTGTTAAAAGTGTTCCTCAATCCTTGAACATTAAGTATACACATTTTAACATGATTTCTTTATGTCTTATCCTTAAATTTATCTTGACAGAAGAGTTTATCTTCTAATTCTGTTAGTTTTTACTGTAACCTAAATAATTTGTTGCCTTCACATAAGGAATTCTTTTATCGGTAATGAAATATAACTTTATAATTTGGCGATCGCAGATAGGCAAAACCAACAAAGTTGAAACAAATGGGGAAGGTGTGTCCTGTATTACATGTACAGGAAAGCGAAGTAAATTTATGTAGCAAGGTTATGGTTGGTTCGTTTTCTTATATAGGCCTACAAGAATTAATCGTAAATTAACCAAGAGCAGCGACTATACAAAACATTAATAGTTGTCTTAAGTACTAGGCTGTATCAGTGTATAGGTGTACAACACAAATCTATATTTACCTCTTTCTACAGCTATGACCATACTACTTTGTGTACTCAATCGTATCAGTATAACGTGATACTTTATCAAAACAATTTGAGAGAAAGATCCACATGGAAATGTATAAAAGTCTGAATCATTGTTGAAGTTTTCAGACAACGATGTACAACGTACTTTAGGCTATTTGTTGTCAAAACGTGTTATTGCCAAAATATATAAAAGATTTTTAAAGAAGCTTTTAGCCGGATTCCCAAAGAGATTGTCCGCGGAAAACTCTAACGATTCCCCCTCAATGAGCGGGGAGTCGGTAAAATTTCGTTTCCCCGAGTTTGTAGGTAGGGTCTCCACGAGACCTCAGACTTCTTTTAATACTCTTTTGCATTAGTAAATAAGATACGTTATTTAGCCTAAATATAAAACTAAGCTTTTAACTAATAACTACATAGGTTCTTGTCGTGTAAACAGAATATTTACATCGGTCCGTTAAATTATGTAACTACTGTAATTTTATATAGCTTAAAAACAATATTTTAAATATTTTCATTTCACAATACTTCTTTTCCCTTCAAGGATTAGGCCTGCGTACTGTAATGTCAACCGGCCGAGAGATATAGCTGACATCTAGTACCACGTGCGGAGGGGAGCAAGACAGTGGAGAGGAAGTTGTGTGTGTGTGTGTGTGCGCGCGCGCGCGCGCGGACATATTTGCGACAGTGGTCGGCAGGCAGATCCAGTCTACCTTTGCTCGATTCTACTACCGCAGCATAGCCGTTATGTTTGCGAACACTGTGCTGTCGGGCTCCATTTATTTGACAATTAAAAGTTAATGTTATTTACATAATGTGACAAACAAATTATGACAACTTAAAAATGTTGTCTGCATTATGACTAGTCACTAAGGCACACGGGTACATCTATACGCCTACTCTTTCCATCCTTACTTATATTACTTATATCCTCCATCCTAATGTATAAACAAACAGACGCGGCACATCAGAAACGCTATTTGCTGCTTGAATTAGAGGCATGCCAGATTGACAGTAGCTTTACAGACAGGGTAAATATAATTCTGATAATGTAAAACATAAGTAAGTTGTAATAATTTGTAGATTACTGATCAAAGTAAAATTTTTGTAAAAAAAAATTGGCAGTACTGAATGTACAGTATTAACGTCCCTCACAAAAGTGTTTCAAATGTGACACGCGGGTTAATTTAGGATTGTAATTTAATGTACAATTATTAATCAGTACTGTAATGTCTATAGGTTATGCCTTTGGGACAATATAACGTCATTAGGGTATGTTAACTTTTCCTAGTATCATCAACATAATACTGCCAACGAGAAACAAGCTGTTGGTGTACAACACTGTCTTCAAGCCTGTGTGAACGCACGGCTTACAGCTTTGGGGAACTGTATCTACATCCAATATCGCCATAATGGAACTGTTTCAGACCCCACATTTTCTTCAGTTTTAATCCAAATCCTTCCCGTTTTTTCTTAACACGCTTTTTCTACATAAGCTTGAAATAACTGTGAAATGAAATTATAAATGAGACACTGGACTTACATTCTGGGACAAAGAAGATAGTGAAAACATTTAAAAACATTAGGATCAGTATGATTAACAAATGACAGGATAACTGAGTACATAATTAGAGTAACATGCGAGATGAACAGATTACTCAAGTGACAACAAACAAAATAGCCGATTATGTGAGACACATATTACCAACCGGAAAAAGTATTGCTCGTGCAAGAAAAAGCACGAGTTATAATCAAAGTATAACAAACGGGGAAACGGGGCCGTTAGGCTACGAGCAAGTGATAGAAGGTACGTAATTTTTAATCACTATATGTTACTATATTATATAGAATACATAAATATACAATATGTAAGTTTAAAAAAATATACTTGCAGAAGTAATTCTATCTTCTATAACATTCAAATACTGCAAGACATTTAAATCAAGAGTTACTTACACAAAATAGATAAATATGTGTGTATGTGACAAATTTTGTATGAGATTTGATATGCCCTCTGACACGCCCATTATCACTGCAAATAGAACGTAAGGTGCTTTTATCTACTAGATCCAATTATCCAATTATTAGATGCCTGCAGAATAAAGTTATTAGACTATTGTTCTCATACAATATTGGATAATATAGTGTCATACATTTTACGTGTCGTGTGAGTGCTAGAATTAGATTACGATTCTATTAATTACGTTCGCATTAAAACAGTTTACATAACGTGCAATTTATGTAAAACAATTTATAAATTTTTAAAATTTTTGTGCTCTTATCAGTAATAAAAATAACTGAAACGTATACAACAAATATATACTGGTTGAATATTCCAGAACTATGCCACAAAACCAGAAATAGGAAAACAATCAAGTGGATATTAAACCACACTAGCATAAACTATGTAATGTTTGGGAATACGCAAATAAAATGTAAGTTAGCTATGTAAAAAGTTTGTAGCCATCCTAGTGAGATAAAGAACTATTACTTTAAACGTAGTGTTAAGGTTTATGAATAGTATTTGTTAAAAATTGACCAAGCAGAAGGAGTGAAGCTGTAAATTTAGTGCCAAAAATAGAGAAAACAGATGTGCGTGAGTGTATGTGCGCGCGCGCTCGAGTAAATAATAATCTCGCTATATCTATACTTTTATTGTCTCATAATTTAATTTTGGTTGTAGATTTAAAGATAATAGTTCATTAAAAATTAAGGAACAACGCATCAACGTAATAATTACACCTTCATCTATACATATAAAACTCAAAGGCTGAGGATTTATGGTGTTGTGCCCAGCACATTCCACGTTATGATTTTATATATAATTGTAAATGAGGATTCTACTCATATTCAAACTACTCAATGTATTATTTTACTTTATCTTAAGAATTATTTTAAGGAACAAACTGAGCGATTGTGAGGAAGTGTGCTGAACTTTTATCGTGGCACGTGTAGTGAGTTATCAACCAGGGAAGCTAAGAATTGTTTACTTGTCAGTGTTCGGGAACGAATTCCGCTTTGGTTCACAAAAATCAATGTCAAATTGTCCTCTCGTGTGACCTGATAAGTTTCGAGACACGTGCAGAGTCCAAATTCTGATTGGCTGAATTTTGGGCGTTAACTCATAGAGACTTTTTGTGTCACGCAGTGTATAAAACTAACGAGAGCACTGGGAAGTACACACTCCCTTTTTTCACTTGTTCACTTTTTAGCGTCCTTGCGCACTCTCCGCACACCGTAGATGTGCATCTTCTGTCTACGATGGAGCCACATCAAAAGCGTAATTACAACTTTGTTTTGTTTTACTTAGTTCAAACTTAAAGCACTAATCAATTTATGTAAATGAATTATTTATACTCAGAAGTGCTCAGTAGTGTTCTAAATTTGTTAAGGAATATGTATAATTGACATCTTAATCATTTATGCATAATTTAAAGTGGTAACGTACCAAATTCAGAAATAGAGTTTGTAAAGCTTTTATAATGTTTTAATAAAGAATAGTCAGTATATAAAGAAAGTTTTTTTTATATAATGTTATGTCTTAATGAAAACACTCAATAGAATTATTTTAACGAGAGTATGTCACTTCAATTATTGTTATTTTGTTCATTTGTATTGTCATTATTGTCATTTGTTCATCAAGATAAAACTTGTTAACGAACGTAGTTACTCTAATGAATTAAAGAAATATTATTAATCTAAGTAAATGCCTTATTTAATAACGAGCCACCCCCACAGCTATCTTGTCCGCACGACTGGAGCTTTCACTTTGTGAGGCCTCAGCCCCGGGCGTTACAACAATGGGTACTGAATACAAATACACACCGTTACACCGATTGCCACCAAATTTTGCATAGGTAACCTTTGACACAAGGCGAGAACACTGTCCAACATGGAATTTGATATTTTGCCCCGTTCGCATAATTTAGATTCTTTTAATTATGCCTTTTCGTTGACACGTAGGAAGATGTCATAACACCATGGACGACCAGACTTAATTACCATAGTAACAGGTAAATAAACAAACGATATTTAGCGGCATCAGAACTGTACCTTTATCCGTTCCTGCAGTTTTTAATGTTTTTAATACGCGATTGTATCTATTTTGTATACAGATACGTATTTTGTATTTGTCTTAAAAGATTATAAAATTTATGTTTATACGTATTTGTGATGATGCAATGAATGAATAATGAAATATGTAAAATACTACTAATAAAGATGTCAAAAACATTATGGAGACCAGAATTAATTACCATAGTAACAAGTAAATAAACAAAAGCTATTTAGCGGCATCGGAACTGTACATTTGTCCATTCCTGCAGTACGTTTTCGATGTTTGATACAATATGCGATTGTATCGATATATTACGATGTGGAGAATAAGACAAGAAGTGTACTAATTGTAAAATTGTCCTATTACTTAATGGAAAGCGAAAATACGTGTTATTTTTACTTGTGAGGTTAGGTGACAACGGTTTTTTGTTTTTTAGTTGACTGTTGAAATAAATAAAAGCCAAGGTTGAGGAAAACATAACCTTTAATGTGTTATACAATGCTTGAAACACAGTAACACTTAGAATACAGAATTTAGCATTTTTATTTAACAGGTACTTTATAAATATCTCCAAAGGCTTTATAAACGGGTAGTTTTAAATATCCAAAGGTTGTTGCACCAACATAATAATTTAGTACAAGTTAAAATAGTACAAGTGTTGAAAACAGCTTTGGAGAGAATTTGACTAATGACTACAAAATTGTTACACGAGCTGACGGAACGCCATATTCAGAGACAATAAAAATTATATTTAAATACTTATTAAAAGCCAAATATTTGCGTGCGAAGCCTCGGGTAACAGCTAGTTGTGTATAAAAGTAATAATAGTAATAATAATAGCTTGCTTTGTTTGTTCATTTCGATAATGTGTTTCATAGGGGATTTTATTACCTAAGTAACCCCTAATCATAATTGTGATGCAATTATAGAATGTGGTAAATGTGTTTCTATTTTTACAGAAAAACGTTAACATCATTTTGTCATTCTTCACAATTTATTGTTGTAACGATTTACCATTTGAATTAAAAATGAAACACATTAAATAAAAACTGCTTAAAGATACAATGTATTCACAGATAATCTGCAAGGCTAAATTAATAACAAAAATCTAAAATGAAAATTTACGACGAGAAAGAATACCCTATTAAACCCGATGTTATTAAAATGGTTTCCACCCAGCTCTAGTTAGAGGCTGGTAACATCTGGTCCTCCTCTGTAATTTGTTAATCTACACATAGGATTTGCAACTTTGATCCTATAGTCTGTTGTAAGTGTGTGTGCTTGCCGCTCAACAGATTCACATTTTAGCCAGATAGCAAAGAATTTTAATAGAACGCCAATCCACTGTATCCAACCCTCACAGCAAATTCAATTCTGCCACTGGGTCGATCGACTGTTCAAACCGACGACCCCTCTCTCAGCTACTTACATAAGCACAAGTATTTTTTATATTATTTCTTCACGTGAAAAAAATTACAAGAAAACGTGTGTATGCGTGTCCCATTTTTTAAGGAAATGAGCTGTTTTGTATAATTTTCTTCTTGCGTCTTTTACCAAATGTTAAAATGAAATGAATACACTTTGGCCTACAAAAGTCTGCCACTGAATTAACAATAATCTCTGCTACGTGTCTCCAATAAGTTTTCTTAAGTATAAAACCTAAGTATATTTTGTAGGATAGTTAGTTATATGTTACATCTACAATATGATCAGACGTTACCTGACGATCGAGTTTTTTATTCGCTGATAATTAAAAGCAGACGTCTCACAGTAAATTACTGGCAATGACGTGTTGCACTTGTGACATAGTTGTTCGTAATACACACAGGCACACACAACACGCTATTAATATTTACTGTTTTTATATTAATGAATTTAATAGTAGTCTGTGTGTGAAGAATAATTTTTAATTTGGCCTACATATTTTAGTATGCATCACACTACCGTTATCTGATCTCTTGTCGCAATTACGATACACGTCATGGCAATTCCAATTCCTCTTGAACTACCACTTTATGCCAAGTATATAGCTTATTATAATAAATGTCCAATCCTACAGAATCGATGTTATATATTTGTTACTTAGAATTTACTCAATTTATCCGTTTCTTGTCTATACATATCTACAATATCAAAATGATACAATCGGTCTCGATCGTACAGAGATATTAGAGTCATCATTGTCAGATTTTAATTACGTGAGAGGAATATCTGATGCAAATTTTGTCCTGAGCTAGGGACCAACGCAATCCGTAATGAAGCTACTAATTTACAATGCGCCAAGTGTCATCAAAGTCCGTAATTGGCGTATGCTTTTACAAGTAGACCCAAGTATAAATTACTGTAGAGTAACTAGAAGAAGAGCTTCTAGTAAATTACTGTAGTCTGACTTGAATGCACTACGTGTGCATATCAATATTAGTTGTGACGTGAGGAGGCCGAAATCAGCATTTGAAATAACTTTTACTTCTTAATTTTATTAAAGCAAACACTACTCTTATCTCGTTGCACTATTTCACTAAAATATTTCGACATTAAAGAGCGCGCGCGAGCGCGCGCGCACACACACACACACACACACATACATTTGTTCGTTCCCTAGGCTGATTTCTATTTAAGTCTTCATTCAGTTGTGTTCCTTTAATTTCATTTGCTTCACTGACTTTTCTGTCTCCTAATCCAAGAGATACATTCAAATTCTCTTTTGCTACTTTATCAATTCTCGTATCTTTTAAAACTGTCATTTCAGGCAAACTTTCAGCTGAACATGTAATGCTATGCTCAACTTGTGAATCAAACAAATGATGTTCTGAATTTTGTACATCACTATAAGATTCATTTGACTTACTGACTATGCATTCTGGTAGATAAATTAGTGACTCATTACTTAGTAATTTCTGAATATTTTATGTAGACAGTATATCAAATACCGGTTCTCTGATTTCCAGTTTGGTAACGAGTTCTATACACGTGACTCCAAATTTTTCCAAATCTTTATTACTTAATTCTGAAATATGTTCTACTCCTTTTTTTTCAGTCAATGGCCTTAACTCACTATCAGCAGATTTCAATTAACCAAGTATCTATACTTCACTTTACTTCTCTATACAGTTTACTTTTACAGGATCTAAACTTCTTAAATTATTTTCATGTTCTTGGCCACATGTCACTGAATTATTTGACTCCACATCTTTGTTACCAAATTCTTCATTTATAATTACATATCTCTCTGGTTCTGTTAATTTTGTTCTGGTAGGCTCTCTATCAACTATCACATCTGTTTTACAAAACCCTTCTTGAATGTCTTCAACGAATTTCACATTTTGTTCTGGACTTCCATCTAAAAATTCTAAACTACCACCTCCTACAACTAAATCTGAATGTATTCTCTCACATGTTACCTCTAAGTCTGTATATTTAGAATATGAAGTTTCTATAAGAAAACTGTTCTCTGGTAGATTACAAACAATCACCTCATCACAGAAATTAACTGAAGTATGTTCTTTGTTACTGTTGTTGTTGTTATTATTATTATTATTATTAATATTACTTTTACAATCACGTTTGTTATCTTTACTAGCATCTGATGAAGAAACTAGAGACATGGCTTTACAGAGATTAGAATTAGTATTCACTAATTGTGTTGTTTCTGTATAATCAATTTCAATTTCATCTACTGCACTACTGTTCTCAGTTAGTTCTTCAGTTTTAATATTTTAATTACCTAGCGTAACATTACTTGGATCAGTCAGTAAATCCTTAAATTGTAATTAATTATTCTCATTTATACTTTTCTCAAATCTATCAACAAATTTTTCAAATATTAATTTATCAGATGGTATTGATGAATACTGCTTCAAAGTGAATTTATGAGATTTATATCTGATGATGATAGATGGATTACTATCAAAACGTATGTTAATTTACAAAATAATAAAAATATATTCTTCTAAAAAGTTTTATTAGCATTAAAATATAAATATATATATTATAAATTTAACTGTTGTATTTATACAATTTATAAAGTGTAATGGTTTTTACATTTTTCTCGAAAACTAATTTTATATTACTGCCCCACGTTTTGGGAGCCAAATCTATAAATTAAAATTTTTTATGTATTGTGTTTTGTAAATTTTTAAAAATAAGATATATATATATATATATATATATATATATATATGGATGCCCCACGTGTTGGGAGCCAGTTTTATAATGTATTATATTTTCTAAATAAAATAAAACATTTTTGCTTGTTTTTTTTGCAATATTATTTCTTGATAGTTTTATTTTCTTATTCAGTAATGAAACAAATAATGATTAAAACTGAATTACTCAGGGTCGTGGATTCTTTTATATAACCAGGCTTGAATCATGTCCTGAACCAACAATAAAATAACAGATAAAATTTCTTAAACACTAACATAAATTATATCACAAATCTCTTTTTAATAAAAAAATCTTTTCATATGTACAAAAGTAGTTTTAAATGATCAGGCAAACTTTATACTTCAAACTAGTTCACGTTACTCCCACCAGGAGCTGGGTTCACAGTCTGTAAACGCTTACTTCCAATAATACGTTTTTGTTTAAGTTTTCAAACAATTTTCACTAGTTAGTTTATATTCAGTGAAAACAATGTGTTTTTTGAATACTGTCAAGTGTTCACTTTATTATGTTCAAAACTAATCTTATTATGTTCATTGTTCTTAGTTTTCCACAAAGTATTATGTGATTCGGTGTTTTACGTGTTGAGGTTATGGTGTTAATTGAATTCTGTTAAATGGTTAGTTATTTCGTTATTAGATGATTTAAATGTTGTTTCAAAGTGAACATCTGGTTAGATCTCACAAACACGTGGTCTCGGTCGCCGTAATTCTACGAAACATTATTTACTGCAAGATAGGTAATTCTGATGTGGTTTTGCTGATGGTTTTCCTTATACTTAATTGTTCTTTATTAATTATTTTAATTTTATGTTTTTTTTAATACTTTTTCTATTATTTCTCGGCTTTACATCAGAGCAAATTCAAAAACGTCTAGTCTGGACAAGAGTTATACAACAATTAAAAATGAATCTCGTTACCTAAACAAAGCGTCATTTCATGTTTCAGTTACGAATGTGATTGGTTAAAACTTAAGTCTGCGTTAAACATTATGCGCAATAAACATTTCAAAATTTACATTTTTCCCAAAATTCCGAGATATCATATTTCTTGGCGCTTAATAAAAAATCTAGTCTAGATCTGAATTTCCCATGAAATTTTGGTTAAAACGAAATTTTGATGACATTTCTAAGCCTAATATTAAGCTTTTTGTATTATTTTTATAATACATAACTTTTTAATTGTAGAGCTGGATATATTATGTTTTGAAAACACATTTTTACATCACTTCTTATGGTTTCTATTTAGCATACAGCCTACATATTATTTGTTTTCCAATCTGGTTTAATATTACATGTTGTATTCTTCAACATAGGCCTACAGTTACCATTCTAGATAATTTACTATATACGAGTATTTGCTAATTACTTAATTTTTATACAACTTATTTAGTTTTAAGTTATGTTTTAACAGTTTTACTATCTAGTACAACAAAATACAAAACAATATTGCCTAACTATTGAAATTTGCTCTCTAGTTTTACAATATTTCGCTTTACTATTATTCTAACATTAAAACCCAATGTATTGCTTAATGACATTTAACTATTTATAGTCCAATATTTTAAAAGACTCAGTCTTATTATGTACAATTATTATGTATTATTATATACTTTGACTGAACACAATTATTATTATGGGATATACCTTAAGTCAACCAAACCTTACAGTTGTTTAGTTAGATTGGTACTTTCTACACTGTATAATGTCTTTAAATTATATTATATTAATTATGTTTATAATATATCAACATGTTATCTGTGATATGCTATTTTACACATGATTTGTCTCTTAAATTGAGGACGAAGAATTCCCTTTTTAATTTACTCTGGCTTTCATATCCAGTGTTATGTTACATTACAATATATATTGGAACAAAACTTGCAGTAAAAAGCTACACTAAATGAGTGTTACACGTTTTATGATGTTAATAGACACGTTTAAAATTGTTTTTGTTCATATTTTTGTAAATTAGCTGTAAGTTGTGAAATAAGAGATGTATACTTGTGTGCTATATATAAAAATGTCCACTAACATTATATTGTCTCTCATGTCCACTAATATTGTCTTTCATGTATAGTGCTATCTTAGTGCGCGAGTGCGCGTGCGCGCGTGTTATTCGTATTTTAATGAATAATTACTAAATTCATTAACATTTTGCAAGGAAACTTGGACAGCACATGCGACATATTTAGCACTACATTTCTCGTATGTCAGAGGCTCAAAAATACAATTTTACTAAATGTGTTTTTTAGCTGTGTGTATTAGTTTTCCATAATTACGTTATCTGAAAGAAAGTCATAATATTTTTTGATAACATCTTTCCCAGCTTCTGCAAATTCAAGAGTAGTCGTAAATAATCTGAAGCTAATCTTTGTAAAAATAAATCTATCACTTGTTGCCAATCTCAACCAATCAGGAACTCGAATTTTCATTTGAGTTCGTCTCTGGTCTAATGAACATCAGGCAGTCCGCTTCTAAAACTCGTCCCTTCTACTCTCTGTGTGAGTTTTTCGTGTCAGAATAAGTTCTTCTATAAGGTGACGCCAGTCCGAGGTATTAGCTACAAGTTTCCCGTATGCTGTATCAAGGGTTAACTGAAGCAATTAACTAAATTTGCAAACGTCATTGATCAGTGCTAACTCGCGTTAGTGCAAGATCTACGCATAGCCCAGTAGTATTTGACGGAATACTCCTGTATTAACGCGTGAACACTTTAAGATGGCTGCAAGGTGTTAGTCCAATACACCATATCTTTTTATAAATTGACCCACTGTTCTAAGCCTGAGATTAGATTATCAATATAAACAATTACGGCCAGAGAAACGGCGTGGGCGTGTAGACGGCGGGTGACAACGCATCGTAGAGGACAGCGGTCAACGTATTAGCGTCAGCAAGGAATTCTTCAAACAAGTAACATTTTAAACAAGTTATTAAAGACGAGCATTTCATTTGTACGATTAAAGACATATTAACTCAGTAAATCATTTTGAGTTTTATAAAGAAACTAACAGAAAAGATATAAATTTGTTTTCAATTTAATAAATTGTCCTACCTCCAGATAATAGACTCTGTTCCATATTATTATTACTATTATTGTTTATGCATTCATTTTTTCGTTGCAATATATTGCAAAGTTACAAATTGTATAAATAATGTACAACTATGCATTCGTAAATTATAACAACAATAAAGTAGAAAAAATAATGGTCTACTCCCTTAGGTTTTAAAACTAACAAACCTCGGACAAGTATATTGCCTGATGTGACTTCATAAGCGGTGAGATCTCCGTGTAGCCTATATTGTTAACGTCACAAAAACCGTGTATATCAACGTGTTATGCAGGACATTACTCGCCCCTAAACTCGCGGGAATGCGAATTCGTGTGCGTATAAAGAGACCGAGTAATTATTGTTTCTTATTTAGTTATACAAATAATTATGGAGTAACTAAAACCACTCTAATTGTAAAATATCGCGAATAAACGAGTTTTGTATTTGTAAACAGTGGTCTACAGACGATGGAAATTACCAAGATAAGCAAATAATATTTCAAACTGTGGAAGTGACGCCAAGCCTGTCGTAACAATCCTTTACATGGCCAGGACTGTTTAATCAGTCTCCGACAAGAATGGATTGCGAGTCCTATATCTCGTTAACTGAATAGACAGGAATGGAATGCCAAGTCTGGTAAACGTTTCACACTTTTTGAAATTTAGATCGTCAACGTCATGAAGTTTCAGAATGTGTACGTCGTGTGTTTCGTGGGTGTTATCGAGATGTCAGACGAGGCTGAACCACACACGCGCGCGCGCGCGCGCAGCTTTCAGAAGGACTACCATGGAAACACACTCATACACCAGGATAGAGTGTTCAACAGGATTAGATGATAATGAACTGAATTACTTAAATAAAAGAGACAGTATAAATCAAAGACATAATGGTAGCTTAAAAAATCTGTATGTGGAGAAGAATATAGCTGTAAATAGTTTGTATAAATTGTAAGTAGTATAGAAAATTGTTTAAATATAAATAGAACATTTTTGTTTAAGAATACCAAGTAAGAAATTTGTTTTGAAGATTTAGTTGAGCACGCTAAGCATTTAAATTCTTTGGGTTCACATTGTTTTTATTTGAATGGTTTGTAAAAATATTTGTTGTAACATAATTCTTAACTTGTTAGTGAAATAGATAATTGTTAATTCTCAGTCAGTCAGTACGAGGTTGTTATACGTGTCAGTCGGTACGAGTCAGCAATAATTGTAAGTCGTTAATATGATGATTATGACATAATATTTTTGTGTGACATCCACATTTTCTTGAAGAGAATTGCTTAAAACAATGATCTCTTTTATTTTAGATAAAATTCATGTTTAATTACTTGGGTCACGATAATTTTTCTTTTCTACAAAATTAAACTATATTTGTGACGTAGTGTTTGGACTTATATCAAATAAACTCAAACCATGGAGGCACCAGAACGTACCTTCACGGCCATTTATTGATGTATTTTTTAATACATGTATTCAATATTATTTTTGAACTTGTAATTTATTTCAAATATTTCAGAGCATGCTCATCGTCAGCTATCCTGATTGTTGTCTCATATTATGAAATATTCGTGGTTTAATTGGTAAAGATGGCTCTTGTAGAAATTAGCTGTCCTTTGCGGAAATATTGAAATAATTTACAGTGAGTAGAAAATATTTAATAAAGATTTTAGGGCCATAATCTGTAAAGTTAATTGATTTAGTATAAAGTGTGAAGCGTTTAGTGTTGGTTCTCTATTGACTAACAGAAGGTTTCTATTAGTGAAAGGACTACTAACGAGATCCCTTGTTAAACATAATGCCATAAGTAGAAGCCCTACTGTCATCTCATTGGTTTGGATTTGGCGGAAACTGAAGGAAACCATAAATCTTTAGGTGATAAAATACCTAACGGCGCTGAAGTGTCAGCACGATTTGAAGACTAGCAAAGAGTAGAATTAAAACTATATTAGCTACAAAAACTGATAAAACTATAAAGGAGGTATACAACAGTTAGTGGTAGCCTACGTCGGTTACAAATTTGGTTACAACAATTAGTTAACGAAAAAATAAGTCTAACTTATGCAGCTTAACCCTAAGCTGACGAAACAGAAACTTGACGACTATTATCAGATAATGGAAATAATTTTTCCAAACCGAAGAGGAGAAGAGAACCAACACTCCCTCTTTCCCTATCTATCGAGTGCTCTCTCTTCCTCTCTCTTTGCTCTTTTAGGTACACGTGAGTTTGTGTGTGTGTGCGCGCGCGCGCACGAGTGCTTGCGTCTGTGTGGTGTGTAATAGGCATTTATTGAACAACGAGCCTCTCGGGAGAACACACAACAAGCTGCCAAACGCGTTTACTGTTTGTTTTAATTATATTTTGCAGGTTAAACTGTATGTATGTTGTAGATTTCATCAAGAGGAAGCATGAAATACGTTGAAATAAAAATTGATTGCTTTTCATTGGACTTCAAAAATTGCCCTGTATCCCGAATTTCCCAGTGGCAAAATAACTATACTGGTACAAATAAATGTACTCTGTTTACTGGACACTTGAAGATATTTATGTTTACAGAAGTAGTGTAGCTGGAAACTAAAGGCAGCTGAAATTATATTTGCTGTGAGTGTGTTATTGCAGAATGCATTATGTAATTTTACAAAATATGTTTAAAAATTACAAAATTACGAGAAAGTATATTAAATGTGTCAGTTCGAATATAAATACTGAGACAAATGGGTAGGTTGTGAGTTTTTCTTCAAAACGAATACTACTAAAGTAGAGAATAGATGCACATATAGGAATTACAAATAAGTAGTTTGGTTACACGTAAAAGTTTGGTGTTGGTGCAGCACTACAGAAATAGAGCTACATTTTCCTATTCCTAAGTCGATTCACATAGAAAATAAGTAGGGATATTGGAGTAAATGGGGTAGTAGGTGGCATAATAATAATGAACTGAAGTGTTGAGGTGGCCACACTTGTTTGTATGCCGTATAGCTTACGTAAGCAGCATATCTTACTTTGCTAATTCTCTTCAGCAGTACAAAAAGAAGACTACTTTTATTTTAAGAAAACAAACCATTGCAGACTATTTCTCAAAGTGAGAAACCCAAACTTCCAAATGGACGTCCCAATTATTGAGTACAAGGGACACCTAACGTGTAAACGTACGAGGAAATTGATAAATTGATAATATATATAGTTTAAATGTAATAAAACAGAGTAATAATGATAATAATATCGAATACATGGGAACACAAAGGGAAACGTTACTTTTTTACCGAGAAAGCGCGATTGTAGTATGTAAAACTTTAGGCAAATCGTTTTAAACACACCGCTCTTATTTTATTGTCCCGTATTCGTTTATAGACGACTGTTATGTGTTATATTTAAAATGATTACGTCCATCTCACTTAAATCACTTCTAGTGTATAGGCCTAAAGTAATAGACATAAGCATACTGACATAATTTTCGTGAAAACTGACAATTCGATTTTCGGAAATAATGAAGAGTATTTATAACTAGTTTTCTACTGTGCAAGTTCTCATTTGAGGGAACACTAAATTTAAAACAAACATGCCCATATCTGTGATGAAGACGTATGCTATACTCATATAAATGAGCACATTGTCACATTGTCGCGATGCTTACACTCGTGGATGTGACATCACATGGCACTGAGTAAAAAGGTAGGCACGATATTCTAGTAAGAGAGACGACCACTCGGTCGCACAGTACCGCTCCCGATTAAGATAGAAACATCTGCAAGGTTCTTTCTAGCCTACAATAAGAAATATCGGAGGTGACCTTGGATAAGACCTTGATTGGGTGACCTTGGTGGTGTCTTGGATAAGACCTTGATTGGGTGACCTTGGTGGTGTCTTGGATAAACAAGACAGGCGAGCTGCGATTAGATGTTTTATACTGCTATTACAATGTATTATCGCTTTAACTAAAGTGTTTCATAGTAATTAATATTTAACTCAGTTGGATACTGTTATTTATCCACTAAATGACTGTTATCACTTCTTGTGTACATCACGTATTGAATAACGTAGGAAAATTAATGCAATGGAAGCGTAATCAATTTTATACATTTGTTAATAAAATTGTGACGATCGATCGATCTGTGTGGCCGTAATTATTTATCCCACTCTTCATGACAAGTTTATTTACTACTACTACTACTACTACTACTACTACTACTACTACTACTACTACTACTACTACTACTACTACTACTACTACTACTACTACTACTACTACACACACACATTCACTCAGTATAATTGTCGGTTTATAATATTTCCTTTCTTTTCTCTGAACTGTTATATGCACAGAATACTATTATAATTAAAAGCGCAAATACAGGAAGTTGAATTAAAGAAATACAATATAATAGAATAATGTAAAAATTAAAATATAATATACGTAAAAGAAATAATACAAATACAGAATATAAGAAAATTAGAATATAATGTTTTTTAATTAATTAATTTTTATTAAATGATAAATTCAACTAATGATCTGGTGTTTAGTGTCTACTGCGTGTTTATGTGTATTGTGTTAAGAATTGAAGATGCCCTGTTGTCCCATTGCCGGGTGCTGTAATAATGCAAGAAATTCTAAAGATAAAGGAATTTCATTTCACCGCTTTCAAAAAGATAAACACTTGCAACATACGTGGGTACACACTTGTAAACGTTCAGGTGATTTCTGCATCGATTATGCTGCCGTGTGCTGTGACCATTGTGTTGGTGACTTTAAATGCGATCTAAGAGCGGAACTTCGAAATTTTAAAATTTAGAAAACACTTAAAGTCAACAGCAGTTTTGCATATTAAAATCCCAACAATCGTTTTTTTTTCAACTGACGCAGAAAAACGTGCTAGAGCTGAAAAACGGGAATCTTAAAAAATAGTGGAAAGGCTTCTTCAAGTTCCTGAGGAGAGTGATGAAGAAAATAATGAATCTAGCACAGAATTCCGAGCAGTAATTAAGTAGGTCTTGCTCTTCTTCAGTCTGCTGAAATATATGATGGTACTCTGTCAGTTGATTTCTAAATAGATCACCTTATGTTATAAAGCTGTAAGATACACAGCTATATTAACTAAAGATATATTTTAAGAAAGAACTACTGACAACTCAATCCTTTACGTACTTCGAAGGAGATTATATATGCCATTGAAGTGTAACCTGGAATGTAATTACACTAAATTAAATACAATAAAAATATACATGTACGTGTCTTCATAAAAAAACCACAGGTATAAACTCTGATTCATTAAAGCATGTAAAAATAACGATTTTTATTCATTTATCTTTCGTATATACGTACCGGTTGTGTTGGAATGAGATAAGTTTTATTAAAGCGAATGCTCCTCGGTAACCAAGAAAAAAAACAATAAAATGAATAGATCTGAATGTATTGGTTTACATAGCAAACATAAAATAAAACATGAAAAATATGAAACATATGAAATAAACATTTTAATCCGTTCAAAAATGTGATAACAATTATCCGAAATTTGCTTATAATGGCTAAACTATCTATTATAAATTACCGGTAATAAGTTAGGCGTTTATTGTTTTAATAAACCCAAAGAATTAACGCATACATGTAATTATAGTTTTAATAGGGCAAATATAAAGTACTCTAAAAGCAATTAAAACCTTATAATATATTCCTGCTCTGAAGTTTGAGACTGTAAGACTATGGTAGAATATCGCCTACATATATTTTTTTTTGAACACTAAAGTTACAGTTGACAATAAAAATATTTTTCACCAAGCAAGACACCGAACGAAAACATATAATTTATCTGATGCACTTTAACAGATATTTATTTTGTAAATTATATATATTACAAATTCTTGACTTAAGTAATGTAACGTGGAAATGTTTGTTGATCGTTTTTTAACTGGAATTACTGAAAGCGTGTAAACAGAATGTAAATCCATATTGTTTATAACAGACTAATTTGTAGAAATATTGAACGATTTATTTTTAGATATATCTCTGAGTGTAATTATTATATTCCACGTATGCATATTTACTTATGATTCTCTGTAATTGGGGAACAAATAATAACTATTGTTTGGAAATCAATTATTTTTGATTTACGTGTGCTTATTTCAGTTTAAAAGGCTTGCAAAATGCTGTCGAATTTTTGTATATATTTATAAATTCTGTGGTGTATTTCACAATACGTGTGAAATACTTTCTCCTGTACTAAATATTATGTGTGTAATATTGAATCTTCTTGATTCTTGAAAAACCGCCCTCTTACAGATAGGACCTCCCAGTTGTTTATTCTTTTGAAAAATATAAAGAACCATGTCTTACAACTGATATAGTTTCTGAAATGCATCCGTCCTTGAAACGATAATTTAATAGGAGCCTCCAGAAGTTTGCTGGCTTTCTCAAGAATTGGCTTAATCATTAATTGTTCGTAATCATACACTCGTTTTCGAGGAGTCTAGGTATAAAATATTTTCAGTTCACATATTTTACTTTAAAATGATGGCCCAGTATAGCAACTGAATGCTAGCGGAAAACTGAGTACTGTTAGTCAATAATGTGTGGTAAAAGTGCAAGTTACAATTTCCTCCGTTGTTAAGCATTCTACTGTGCAGCGTCCGGTTTAGTGATAAGGTAGGTGGGTAACTAGCCGCACATTAATCATTGTATCATATGACAGCACCTGTCAACGGCAGTGACAATGGCGGAATTGATGTAAAAATGATAAACGACATTCCTCAGTACACGTACAATATCGGTCCAATGCTATAACGCATCGTGTAGTACGTTTTATTGATCTCAATTGGCATGAACAACTGAATACTATTATTGCAGATTGCTATTTGCACCAAGAATTAAAATATGTGTCTGTGGTATGTCTGTGAATTTTATACTCGATTTCCGGCACTAATTAACTGGCTTCTGTAATAGTTGATGACACAATTATTATCAAACTGTAACGGATTTATGAGTTTCCCTAACTGTATGTGTGTTACACAGTATGCGTATATTTAGATACACATGCACGTGATTTTAGATTCGTTATAGGTGACACCTTCAGATCTGAAACGAAATTTGTCTACAACATTATGATGTATTAAAAACGCTATTTTAATACTAAAACGAAAAATTTAGTAAACTTCTGAGACACTGGTAAACTGTCTCAATCGCTAAAAGGTCTCAACGGTCATGAAACAACATACATTTGCTAAACTGTCTCAACCGGCAAAAGGTTACCACAGCCATGAAGCAGCGTATATAACAAGGAATTTATTCTCTTCCAATGTTTAGATAAAGTATAAAGTCACCAAAATGCGTGTGTTTGTATAAGGTCAGTTATTTCTTCGGGTAAATGGCATAAATGGAAAGATGTATACAAGCTATTTCCCACTGGTAGAAGAGAAACATCTCAATAAAATGAAAAGCGATTTAGCATTACTTCGTATCTTCTATAAACATCATTTTTTTTATACTCATATAAATCACTGGCCAGCTGTGTAATCGACGGGACACTGTAGAATCCATAGGGAACATGCAGGGTGAGTACTATCATAGTACTATCCGACAGTTGCCTAGTAACTAAAGATGGTCGCGTATCATCTGTTTTCTGCATCACAATCCGCCGTCGTTTAGTAGCCGGTAGTTCTTATCAACATCATCCACATGTTCGTAACCCAGCAACTCTGCTTTCTAGCAAGTATATTTGGCAACACATTATCTATTTACAAACGCATCGTTCCTAGGTATGACACGATGATTACAACTATCACATTAATCACCATTTTCATATTTCCTTTGTTCTATGTAGTCGTGTCTTCTCTCTCAAGATAATCCGTTCTTCTTCATCGGACGTCTCAAACTACAGTTCCTCTCAAGTGTCTTTCACTGTTTTATACGTTCTTTTGAATAAAATTACATTAACACTTTTATGTAATTAAATTAGATTAGATATTCTACACAACCTGTGTTGTGTTTTAGCCTTTTTTTGTAGTTGCACAAACTTTGAACTTTATAAATTTTATTTTAATAATATACATCTTTGAGTTTATACATTCCTTACATTATAATAATGTATGTAATATTATAATATTTTGCTTTATATTACATTAGGTTTTACATATTATAAGTATTATAGGTCACATATATTTTTAATATTAATAACAGTCCGTAATATTAATGATGAAAGATGTTTAATGTTCCAGTTCTTATGTAGATGATATAACCATTTTTCAAAATTTAGAAAATTAGTTGTTAAACAAATTAAGATGAAAAAGTTCTACTCCCTGTTATTTTGTTTTTTGTGCAAACTAAGAACATACATCTAAAGAACATATTGAGTCGGCTAAGGAGACATACAAAGACGCATATTATTGATTAAACTATAACAAGAACACAAAATTTAAGCGTAATAAGTAAATTTGATATTCCAAGGGAAATTGCAAGTAGTAATAGATCTCTTAAATTTCTAATATTATTACTTGCTTATAATTTACAATGAAAACGGTGTCTTAAATTGAATTCAAATGTACGAAACATTCAGTACGGTCGAATTTTAAGAACACATTTCAGAACTGGCATTCATATAATAGGCCTATATGATACATCGACATCCCTACACGTATGTAAAAATATCATTAGAAATATTTTATATTCAATCTAGAAAATAGAAATCTGTCACTGAATAAATCGTGTATATATTATAATGCACTCAGGACGTAATGTGAAGTTTTGATTAAAAATATATCCGTGGTATACCATAAATACAAAGGACACAAACGGCAACTAAATAACCAGTAACATGTAGCTAAAACCTACATGGAACGTTATTTTACAAAATGTTTTGTGATTCTAAACATAATTTTAAATGCTAATTATATGTATATGTTGTGCTAATGATACGGGATATCTGATCCTTATTCTCGACAGAATTAAGAATTTCAGCTTTACATACGAAAAGTGGCCCCGTAAATACAGTATCATACATGAAACTATTAACTTTTATGTCTGTTTTCTCCTATATTAAATACAATAATAAATACAAGGGAGCACGCTCTACATACATTCAATACAGTTGCACTACGTAAATTATTAAGTTTTCCTTTTAGAAACAGGAGATTAACTGGAAAGTTCTGTTTCACCAGTATATGGTGGGGTCCAGTTGACCTGATATATAACAAAATTGCCCTAGTAGTGCAAGGCCATACGGTAGGCGCCCCAGAAGGTAGCTCAGAATTCAGTTTTTTCAGTTTCCCGAGTGGTTCGTCTCTGTTGTACGCTCAAACACACAGCCCCGAGTAAGTCAGTCAGTCAAACCACTTTCTTATTTATGCTGGGGTCGCCGTGCTTATATGTTTCAACTGCCTCCCTCTGCAACCGAACAAAGTGCCGCCGAGCCGAGGACAGGACCTAGATCTCTCCCAACAATACGTTGTGATACCTAATGGAAACACAGGCGGTGAAAGTCCATGTTTATTTATCAGTATGTAACGTTGATTTGTACGGAATAAACATTTATTACTGCTGGCTACATTTTTATTAACTTTTTAGGGAAACGAAATTGTGCATTTATTTACGTCACAGCACAGACTTACCAGCCAGTCGCACGTCATCCATTTTTTTTGATATTCTTGCTGTAACATTAGCAACTACAACTTCTACGTTTCTTGAGGCAGTACATATTTTCCCAACCTCTGGTTCTGTTGTACTTTATTCGATTCACAGCATTTCATATACGAGTACAGAAATGTTTGTGAACGTATGTAGGCCTATACGTGCTTACGGGAGTGCGTGCGAGTTGGAAAAGCAATTTCATAGCCGTCTGCCGCTACATCGCAGCGTATGCTGCGTGTAAGCCAGCATATTTTGCTGAGTAATGAAAAACCAGAGGCATTAAATCTGAATTTTATGCTGTAGGCAACAGGAGCAGTGCGCTTCGTTTGCTACGAGTCATGAATAATTTCAATAACGTTTACTCCTTCGGTTTGAACTAAAACAAGTTTTTGCTTGTATTCTCACTCGTGCTTGCTCGCTCACGAATTTTTGTTCCACGTAAGTTGGTGGGTTGGAGTAAAGGTACTATATGATTCACTACACTAAAGTTATCTTCCTATCCAACTTCAAGAATAAGATTGCAAGCTGTTACATCTCTTTTCTCAATACCGTGTTTCTCATCTTAAACATTTTACCTTAGTCGTAACGGTTTCTATCTTAAAGTGTGTTTATCTTAACTGGCCAACGCTACAAGAATTGCTGTCTCAACGCACGTCTCATTTGCTGCATTTTTGTGGAGTCTGTAATTTACTTTTCATCAGTGCCGATATTTATAAAATTTAGTTAACGTAATATGTACTCTTAGCTCTGATGTACACGATATGCTGATGCAAATCTATTTTTAACTAATGCAAATATAATTACTATAATTCCATTTAAAGGAAAATTGAAGACTTTTGTAAAGGAAAATTTACTTCGTGAGAGGGTAGTTTTTTTATTGCATTCTCCAATGACGAAGGTGATCTTCATCCTCTCCTATTATTATTCAGAAGGAAGTTGTTTTATCCGTTAATAAAAACCATAATATCCCTTATAAAAGTACATATAAAAATACGTGTTTTTCTTATCTGTTATTTGTTGCTACAGATTCTTATATTACATTAAGTCTATAAGGAGTGTAAAGCGCGGTAACTATTCGCAAGAAAATAACGATACGAAATTTGATTCAAACCTGAAATTTGACACATTCCAGAAATTCATAATTAAGGAAAATCAGTAAAGACAGAAGACAAAAAAATAAGGGTTACGTATTTTATAACGAATAACAGAAGTAACAGAAATAATAGGCATGTATAAAGTGACAAAACGTCAGCTACCCAAACGAATTCGAAAAGATGACTGGCTTTAAGTACGTAAACGTAACCTAACCACATCTTAAATCGTCATGATGTTAATCTTCAACATATAACTATGTTTTAAAGTGTAGACACGAACGTTGTATTTCTGCATCTACGTTTATCGGTGACTTGTATCACCTTATCCACGGTATCATATATCCCCTTCCTTTAGTCAGAACACCTATTATTTCTTCTTCTCCTCATATTGACAACGTTTCGCTTAGGTAAATTTGTCAACTTTACATAGTGTTCACCGGAACAGATCTGCAGTTTTGAAAAGATCTGTATCCGTTGCACTGGTAACACCTCTGCAAGCAGTGTTTCTCCCCTGGGTATAGCTCCAAAATTACCTTTTGTACATCCAGAAAAAGAGTCAGCATGAGCTTACTAGCTGACGGTTGAATACAAAATATTTTCGTTTTATGAAAAACTATTGCGTCATTCTTTGCTTGTTTGTTTTCTGTTTGCTCTTGGTTGTAGCAATAATTCTTAGTAGTACACTATCGTCTTCATCTTTACAATACCGAAAAAGTTTCTTGCACGCATCAGAATGTCGATCTTTCAATTCTACAGACAACTGGCGTGTCAGCTACCTCGTAGAAGCGTTGTATAACTACAGAATATCATGGTGATATGGTGTCCTGCTCCGTGAATGTTATCCATACAGGAAGCTATTTCATCAACTGTTACGCGCCTATTTTCCTCCACGAGTGTTTCAACAGCTGCAATTGCCTCTGGTGTCATTACTCGGTTTACCTGACCTACCGAGTGGAATCCGCCACAGAGTTAGCAAACTCCGTATTCCATTCATACACTTGCTGCAGTGACAGACATGCATCACCGTAATAAACTTCTATTGTCTAATGAATTTCAAAGGGTTTTATTTCTTCATTACACAAAAACGAATAAGAGAATTGTGTTCTTCTTTGGTGCATGTTGTTCGCACAAGTGTACATGTGTCTTAAATTAAATATGAGAATTATGTAAGTTATTGTAACTGTATCAATGTATTTTTACTGTGTTAGTTTTTTAACAAAAGGTATGTAAATGTGTAAAGAAAAATTGGAGGTATTTAATTTCCGATAAGGCTTTTCTTACTATGGAGTTAACTGAAATGAAAATAAATCCTAAAGTACTACTAATTGTCTTGTATTAAAAGGAAACCTGTTTACCCAAAGTTTGAGCAAGACGTACTGAGTTTTTTTTTTTAATAAGTACTAGTACCACCTGGATACCAAACTATTGTGTAACAACTGCTCTCCATGACAAGTCGAGACAAGTTCGTAAACAGCGATGGAACAAATATGCTTCAGTTACCTGTTTAGACGATACACGATAAAATGCTCACGAATCCGAAATGTTTAGGTAAAATGTCAAATGGACGAGAGCGGGGTCGAGTTAAAACACTTATTCTATACTAAAATTTAGTAGCGAGAGGAAGTGATTTTGTCCATTCTGTAACATTAATTGAACTGTCCTCACGACGTACCGCAGAAATTTATATCAGCATAAAAGGTTACAAATAAAAAAGTATTTCTTTCTTTTAATATTTTTGTCTTCGTCCCCTATGATTTGGAGAGCAGGTGCAGTATTAAAGATTGCAACATATTTGTGTCAGAGGCTATTCGAGATCAGTGATGGGGAAATACTTCAGGCTTGAACCTGGGAATGGGACACTAGATCGACTACAAAATAATAATTAAGAAGGCGTAGTATGAGGATTTATAAAGTTTAAACACTCAATTTTTAAACAATTAATTTTGTAGAGTCGCAGAAGTACAGGATAAATTTTTCTTTATACCAAACAGTACAATAAACAATTATAAAAAATTATTAAATTGTATGTAACAGTTTTGTTTAGTTACGGAAGGACATTTATTTAATATTATTAATAACAACAAGCAAAATCTTGTAGATCCTAATTTCCTGTTTCGTGTGCATAAAACTTACCGTTACTTAAACTTACTAATTTAATTTCAGGGTAGAACATTACCGATTCAAGTAGAGACATAATTTTGAATAAAAAATTAGATCGGAATTGTTTTGAATATACAAATATTGTTTAAAACATTTTCATTATTACACCGCTTTGTTGTTTTTCAACATGACAAATAACTTGAACGAATTGTATAGATTATAGTGTCAATATGTGAAAAATGAAAAAATCATTATTACAGAATCTATATTGATTTAATATTAATAAATTGTTTTTCAATTTAGCGAATTTGAATTTAGGAACAATTGCTGCTCATAGACATAATTCTTTTCGTTAATGGTTTTCAAATTACGGCTTTTCCTACTAAGGCCAATGAATAGTTTCACATATAAAATGGCCAACAGCCTCCTCATTATGTTTCACATTTTTGTAAATTTAAAAATATCTTTACGACAAAACCGTAAACAAAAAACAAAGGAAAAGAAGCGGAAAGCTGTCATTGCAGTGGTTTGTCTGGCTGAAGTTTGAGGTGGTGAACATCTGGTGCTGCTCACTCATTTGTTAACTTACACACAGACTTAAAACTTTGATGCCGTTACTCTGCTACGTTTGTGTGAGTGAATGAGCACTTCCGTTTATATTTTTGCTGTAAAACTGAGACTTTTTACTGTCTAAAGTGTAACGTGGTTAAAAACCTGAAATATAACTTGTAT
The DNA here is from genome assembly GCA_034769895.1 of Magicicada septendecula. Lineage (NCBI taxonomy): Eukaryota > Metazoa > Arthropoda > Insecta > Hemiptera > Cicadidae > Magicicada > Magicicada septendecula. The sequence continues at coordinate 515,164,498 of CM068368.1, read as the reverse complement.
CTTTGTAATTTTATGAACGTAATTAAGAAACCGTAAATCTTGTAGTATACCAGGGAAAATAAAATATTACTGCAGCACTTTCCCGGGTGGCGGTATATGAAGGAAACGGATAAATATTGCCCATCTTGTAACTAAAGACGTTTACAGCTGCGGGCACAACACACTGTAACGACCGCTCCAAATTTTCACACCACTACGTGGAACAATTCTCTATGAAAAATAATACATTATGTAACGTGACGGTTCCCTCAGAATACAGATTTTAACATAAACAGATTGAAGTACAAAACAGTAAAAAGTAGTAAAATTAAGTCATGAAATATATGTATTATTAAGTAAAGTTAAGAATATTATAAAGTATAATAAGAGAACAAAACTATCAATCCTATCTAGATTGAACATTGGAAATATAATTACAGTAGATAATAAGTTATGCTCCAAATGGGTGAAAGCCTATAAGGTTTAGAATAACTGGGTAACCAAAACCTGGAATGATGATTGAATAAACTAAATAAAAAATAACAAACAGAATTATCACTGTTGCACACCACTATATAAAAATTATTCCGATTAGCGCTTTCAAGCTTCACAGCTCATCGTCAGATCGGAAATGAACAAACAGACGTGAAAACAAACCCTCTACCCCCTCCCCACCCCACCTTGCTAACACACAACAAGCTATAATTCAAATGTCCCTTCCCAACCTCTAAGCCCTGTCACCCCGATCAGGACAGTTACATATTTTTCTAGCAAATTCCTTGTGTTTAAGTGTTGTGTGTGTGTGTGTGTGTGTGTGTGTGTGTACATTACTTTTAAACCTAACCGCCTTTCTCATTCACACAACCCAACTTTCTTCATTAAATAAAAGATTATAAGAAAAAAAACAATACAATTAGATTAAGTAGTTATATCTGCTTGTGACAGATAAAAACATAGACAATTCAGAAAAGGATTAGTACTAAATAAATGGTGATAAAAGTTTTATTTTGTATGAAAACTGTTATAATGTTTAGTAGGTAACAAGGACCATTATTGTGTACTCAAGGAAAATAAAGATGTAAAGAATAGTTTTAAGTAAAGGTTAGTGATAGGAAGTGAGAACTAAACTGATTAAGGTTAAGAAATTAGTAATAACAAGTGTTTCAAAGGACAAACTAAATGTATCTATAATGTTACTAAAACCTGAATCTACCTTGGTAGATAAGAGGGAACAATATTGTGTAAAAAAAGATGTGTTAAATAATGTTATGTATGTAATAGTGTTACAACACAAATAAGCCACCCCAATACCAGGGATAAAAATTATGAATCAACTATATAAAATGTTTAAACTAATGAAAATAAAATGACAATGACGCGGCAAACGACGACATGACCTAACCCAAGTGATTGAACAAATAAAAGGAAACCAAAGGAGAAGGGGAAAACCAAAACCAAATGAGAAATTGATTGAATGAAGTGCTTGACTCAATACAACCAAATAAAATAAAACCAGATGAGAAGGGGAAAACCAAAATGAAATGAAATTAAAAGGATATAAAATGAAATCGAAAAGGAGGAAAATGAAAATTAAACAAAACAAGTATAAAGGAAATAAAAGGAAAACAAATGATAAGGCACAAACAAATAAAATAGGATAGAAATAGGAGAAATGGTACACTCAAATATAACAATGGAAACGAAACCAATAAATAACAAATGTAAAAGATAATTATTGTTATCGATTAAATGATAAATGTAAATGATAATCGATAAAACCCAATAAAGTAATCTGAAAAATAAAAGTGCACTAACCAAAGAATTAGAGTTTAAATGTGTTAAAGAACTCTATAAAGATATGAACTTATTAATCGTATAAATAACATTTGTAAAGAGAGAGATAGTGAGATAGTGAGAAAGTAAACATAACTAAGTGACAAAGAGAATGTAATGTTAGGGATTACCCACTAATAACACTTAAAATAAAATTTAAGAAGTGCAAAAGTGAAAGTGTAAAACAAATAATGTGAAACCCTATTGATAGGGGTAAACACTTAATAATCTGTGATAAACACTAAATGATTAATAGTGAACAATATTATTTAATAAGAATCTTGTTATTGATAGCATTAAATTTAATTGTAAGTAAGGGATACAATAGTATTCAAAGGGGAAATCCCATGGAAGTTTAATAGTTAGGATTACCATGGCTAGAAGGTAAAGTTTGTATAAGAAAAAATATAATAAAGAAAATAAGAGCAAATAAAATAAACACCCCATGTTCTAAGGGATAATCGATTAAGTAAATTTAAATGGTGTAATGATGTTTATCACCCAAAAAATGATTAAGAATGAAAGAATTGTAAGCAAACATTACATAATAACTGTTTAAAAGTTGTTTGATTTAATCTATGAATAGGATATGGCTGAAGGAGTTATACAGACCATAAGCCTAAATATTATGTTTTATGTAATAGAGAATAGTAAGTAATAGCCTAGTTGTTAACAATGGAAAAATAAATAAATAGAAAAAATACAGATCTAATAACACTGGAAAATCAGTTAGGAAATAATTAACAAACCATAACGTAGAAACTAATGGTAACATACAATTATTACAAAAACAGAACCAAAACACATCAGTAAGTAAACAGATCATTTGTAATTTCAAAACAAAACATGTATGAGGGTAAATTAAGATGTAATTTGTATAAAATAAGTAAATATAGTCAGTTACTACTTAGGACTATGAAATGCCTAACTGTAAAAAACAAATAACTACAAATTGTAAAAAATTAGCAAGAATATTAGCAAATCCAAGGCAAATAACTAGTCAAGGATAATTTGTGAATCAGATTAAAAGATAAATGTTAGAATAAGGACTTAAAATAAAAAAGATATGTAATTAACAAATATCAACATAATTGTCCAAACATAATACATAAGAAAACCCAACCTTGTGGGATGTCAAAATGATCTTTGAAAGAAAATACGAACAGTAGTGATAATAGAACAGTAGTGAAATAGAACAGTAGTGACGTAGAGAGGAAGACGGAAGAATAATAGCAATCAGAAGATATACAGTGATTTTGAATAAAAATTCAAATGTGATAACAATGATCATAAGTCAAGATCAGCCAATCAGAATTTATTAGTTCCCATGACAACGGAACGTTGGTTACGAATTTTCCGTTAAATTTTATTATTCAATAAGTGACGCTCACCCAGAATAGACCCCAGGCCGTGAATGACCAAAATTTTAATATAAAATGTTTAAAAAGTAATCAAAATTCAAAAAGATGAAAACGTAGGAAGCAGACGAAGGACGAGAACATTTAAATGATGCCGAGGACCAATTTAAATAAATTTAAATGAATAAATCTCTACAACTAACATGAAAAAGATGCCAGACGTACTTAAGCCCCAAGATAATTGAAAATTGACGACTATTGAAGCCCCATTCCAATTCGACTGAATGACAGTTCACATTAGGTCGACTGATTTAATATGTATTGTTAAATTACCCGAATTTCTGAAATAAATTCACTTAAAATTTTTCTCACAGTAATCTGAACTCTCACTATAAACTGAATATTATTTATTTCAAAGATTAATTAAAAAAATAAAACACTGAAATTTTGTTAACTAGAAAAATAACCTGTATGAAAATTACGAACTTTTGAAACACCCTTTAACGCACTTCATGAATAAAATATAATTACACATTATATTATTTAAGTACAAATAATGTAAGGTAGTGTACTTTATTGTAATCATTATTAATATCTTTTTCCTAATCACAAGAATCCAGATTTATTGCCCGACAAATTGTAAAAAGTAAACATTGTTCTTTAGACGCCGTGTCAAATTAACTAACTTCGTTCAAAATCGATTTTCGCCAACCTTGAGATATTTGTCATAATTGTCGGTGCAAATTTGTTGAATAACCAAATATAATTTTGTGTCAAACTGAGTAATTACCAATCACCAATAAATAAACTAGTACAGAGTGTAACCACTGTTTTTTTATTCCATAGGAAAGTATATTATAAATTGTGTATTATTTAGCAAAGAGCGGAGATGACGGTAAACGTTCACGTCGCAAACTCGGCGAACTAACTGCTCGATTAAGAAGGTCGAACGAAGGCGGGATTAAATTTGAATACTCCATACCATCATAGCGAAGCACGCTCATTCATACTACTTGTTAATTTAGTTGTTTTAATTAAACAATTTGGTGCTACCCGGGATTTATGAACACCTAACGAAGAACAGGTAAGGTTTCCACTCGTGTTGTACTGGTAATTGAAGGATCGCTACGGACATCGTTAGCGCAACATATAAGTGACGACGACAGTGTGAGGCGAACACACTACACTTACACCTTTTCAGAATACGTAAGAATCTTCTCTTTACAATAGATAAAATAGTGTATAAAGTATAGATATTGAATGTTAACTTGTCTTAGAAGTAAACATTAGTACTTTAAGAAGCAATAATTTTCCAAGGTACTCTAGACATTATTATGTCTATAGTACAAACCAGATGTTTTATAAAAATTAATGTTCACATTTTGTAATCAGTAGTATAAAAGTCTATGTTAGTAACATAAGATCAAATGTAAAGCAATGGAAATTAGTAGTATAGCAAAAAAGACCAATTTTAAACATAAATTATTATACTAGGACAAAACTAAGAAATGGTATTTTGTGAATTACAGTACAGAAACCTATGTTATGAGGTCTTAAAATGATCAGGAGGAAAAAAGCATTTCATTGGTGATAATCTTATTACGATTGTACAGAGTATAAGGAAGATATGTTAAAATGAAGATTTTTTGTTCATTTTGATCACAAAAAGTGACGCCAATAGACTAACAATGTTGCAGGTTTCAACCAATGGGAATTTTTCACATATTGCATTAGCAAGCCCAAAATTGGAACCAAGCGAGTTAGTTGATTGTTGGAATTCGAGCTGAAAAGAACGGAACCTGTGTGTCACCTGAATACAAGAATCGAATCCAGTTACCATCCGAATCGATCCCGAGATAGGTTAGGTGAAGAGTGACTATAGTTCATAACCTACGAATGTTAAATAAAAACTGTGAATCATTAAAAAATAACCAGAAGGGAATAACAGTGATTAAGAAAGTGTATGTTCAAAAAGAAAAGTATAGTGTTAAATTAAATTCCTAAAACGATTTATTAACTAATTATCAGAACCCAACCTGCAACACTTTATATACATTTGTGAACTATTTATTGCACCAACACTAAATTAAAACACTAACACTTGTGTAATTATTTCATATTTAAGAAATTATTTCTTTGTATTTATATATCGGAAAAGTATAACCTCACAAGACACTGTTAACCTCAAAGGATACTATTTCACAAATACGAATTGTTCATTATTTTAGTAATAAGATATTGTTTTGTTATATTATAGTTAACTTTATATTGTTATGTTTTATACTTCACAAAGGACATTTTCGCTATAATTATTGTAGTCTAAAAGAATCCACAAGGTTATATTTACATAACGTAAATTATTTACCTATGTCAGAGTTGCTGAATATCATTGTACCAACCGCTGAGCGGATAAATTAAATAGCTAGGATAATTCAAATTAAGAAATATTTTATTTATTGTGAATTCAGAAGAAAGGAAAAGAATTTCAAAAGAAAATAAAAGAATATTGAATGGAATTCATTTTGTATGATAAATTATTTCAATAATTAATAATTTTTCAATTTTACGAGTGCTAGCGTTTTCATACACAATTGAAGCATACGTTGGCATTACCTTTTGTTTGGTGTGCCACGTGAGATTCAAATTATTAAACTAGGTGAGCGAATAAGAAATAGAATAAAGAAATTAATTAAACGGAAAATCAAGATAAAATTAAAATGGTATAAAATTAGTATTTGTTAATTGACCATTACGAGTTAGCGCTTACACAGTGAGGTGAAAAGTAACAAGGAAAGTAACCAATTAATTAATTATTTTAATTAAATAAAAATCATATAAAAAATATACAAACATATATTTGCACACAAGTAGAACAAAAGACTTAAATCATTTTAGCATATTACTTGAATTGGCCAAAAAAGTGGGGCTCCACATCTAAACATATAACTCATAAAGATACAACATAAATATTTGTTTGATATTACATAAAGAGCGTCCACAACGTGGGGCCTTAAACAAAAATATATCAACAAGTGAGAATAATTATTAAGTATATTACAATATAAATATACCTACATACATGAAAGTTTTAAAAATAATTTAGTATAAATACAGAAATCATTGAGGTAATTAAAATGACGTTTGACTTACTCGGAATTGCCCGTAGTGAGCAGTATTAGTTTTACAAAGTTTCACAATTTTCATTTCTGATGAAAAATACAAATTTTTATTTTTTACTCAAAACGCTCACGGCAGTCACTTAGTAAAAATGTATAACTATCGGAAAAGGTGATTTTACTTAATAGTATTTTAAAATTGATGTGTCTCTAAAACATTACGGAAAAAGGGTAATGTCATGAGAAAAACTGATGAATCAATAAAATTGTAATTATAATGATTTTAAGAAGTTAGATAACAGTGCTAAATGCGAAAAACCGCAGCTGTATTTTTTGTATTATTTATTTGAACCTGGGCCTCTTTGTCTGGTGGTGTCTGAACTGAGGTATCAAAACGTTTCCAGTGGGTACTAACAAAACGAGGTCAATGTATAAACTTAACGACTTAACAGTTAAAACAATAAATGTACACACCACAGAAATTTGAGGTTGCATTGTTTATTGTGGAATATCACTATTTAGAAATTCAAAAATAATAAAATCAGTACAACTTAAGTTGTAACGTAGAGAAAGGAAAATTTATAAATGTAAAGTATTATCTGTTTTCTCAGTCATTACCATCACTGTAGAGCCGGTTAATAGAAACAACACATTGGCACATTAGCACATATACTGCAACACTTAAAAAATTCGTTCCTTCTTTTGTTTCATCAAGTTTTGTTAACTCATCTTGCAGTTGACATGTTACGGTGATCGTGCTAGGTTCTAGCGCTTCGCCGTTAATCCAGCTTAATTATTTCGTGTCTATCTTCTAACAAATAATCGCCATTGAATTACTACCTAGATTAATACTGATTGCTAGTAACGCTAGGTTACTATCGTGTGTGTGTTTTATGAAGAACAATTTTCCTCTCTTAAAATATCTTGTAAATATTTTTAACGCATCTGCCCTCCTTTCAGATAGTACATTCCGTAAATCATATACATGAAGCAATATTAGGCACCACCGATATCGTGTGTGTCTCAAATCTGGGTATTTTATGTGTTTTTATGTTTATATTATATTTATTGTTACGTGTAGAATTGTATATACAGTGTTTGTAATATTTTAACGATCGACGAACTTCAACAAGGGATATCCTGATGATGGGACATATGTCCTGAAACGCGTTGAATTAAATATAGAGAAAAGGCCACCAGACGGACAAGAAAAAGGTAAACTATTTTACTAACCAATATTAGGCGTTGATCACATTAAAAAATATATAATTTTCTTAATTTAAAGGTATCTTTTTTGCTTTACGCAATGGGATTCTAAAATCTTAAAATTTATGCGTTTTATTTAAAAAGTAATTTTACTAATTACAATGAACATAGTTTGTTTATTCCTTATATTTTAGTACAGTACTTTGTTAACTTGAAATGTGTAATAATTTTATTTACGTATCAAAATATTAAATGCGGTGTTTAAAAAAGTAATATAAAAAAAATTCGCTAAGTAAAGAAGTTCAGAGGATTATGAATAAAGTTCTACAATTTCTACGAGGTAGTAAGAATTCACAGTACGTCAAGTCCTAAATTCTTTTGTGAGTAGGCTACATGAGTTTCTGAAAAAAGGTCTCTTTTGCAAGAAATTTCAAATCCATTAGCCGTGAATTGTACATAAAAAATAGATGAATGGATATATCCTTTATATTCCTTAACGTTACATAAAATAAATTATTAACGCGTGAACTGAATTCGAAAAATGAACTCAGGAAACATTAACCTAACTCTGTAATGATTTCTGTATTTCTGTATATTGTCTAAATTTAAAATATCTCATATGGCATTGTCATGTTCAGATTTTTGTTATTTGCTGTTCTCTTTACCTGCTTCAATAAGAACATGCAAATTCGTAGGAAATTATACCAAAATATTAGTTAGAGTTAAATCTCAACTCATATTATGTAAAATCATTTTTGAATTCTAAATTAAGTATTCGTAATGTTTGACTAATGTTTAGCTAATGTTAGCAGATTGCAATTTAAATGGGTAATCTTCGTTTCAAAACTGAGTCTCACTATATGAAAGAACGTCCACTGACGACAAGGTTAATTTATAATATGTCATTAGCATCTCCATTTTCGTACGTAATTGCGTTGAGCCCGAAGTAGTTAATCATTCTCTTCAGAACACCTAACACATTCATAACACATTTATATACCCAATTGCTGAGGGCAGAATAATAGTTGCACTCAATATTCCAATAGCAGTCACCAAAGCAATTAGATTCATGAATACAGGTATTGTGTCAACGAGATGAATTAATAACAGTGGTCCCTGAACAACCATTGTGTGTGTGATTTCCAGTACCCTTGCCACTAAAGTGTAATTGGTCAAATACATCCGTCATCACTTCAATCCAATGCAAGTAACAAAAACGCAAGTGTAGACAATTGGTTTTCTATTCAAGCCTTTACACGTGGTAACAATTGACTACAGCGTTAGTTTCTTATCTGGTATTTTTGTATCTTTTTTAGTTTTCTTTAATCTCAATTCGAACATACGTTTAACTCGTGTATTACCGAACTATCAGTAACACAACCGCATTTCTCATTTATGATGTTTCATTTTAATTAATGGTACAATTTTACCATTTGCTTGTAGCGATTTCCTTCCGTTTTCTCTACCTTCCTATTGCCGTTTTGTAATTACTCTACTCTTCAGTGAACATAGAGTGAACTGTAGTTTTCTGTTTACTATATAGGTTGTAAACATGTAATGAACATAGTAGCTTTTAATGATAATGTATGTACAAAGATAGACAAAGTTATCTGTAATGTGTGATATTAATTGTGTTCAGGCAGTCATGTTAGTAAATGCACTCCTATTAAGAGCTTCACATATATAGCATGGAATTATTTCTGTTAAGAATTCTGAACGTCTGAATATGTAAGAGTTTGTTTATTCCTCTGTGTGTGTGTGTGTGTGTGTGTGTGTGTGTGTGTGTGTGTGTGTGTGTGTGTGTGTGTGTGTGTGTGTGTGTGTGTGTGTGTGTGTGTGTGTGTGTGACTTTGTTTAAACAATTTTGTAACTTTGTATCATGAACTAAACGTTATGACTCATGACTACTTAAGGGTAGTTTAGGCGCACGAGCCAACATAACAAAACCAGAGAGAAATTAAATGTTATAAGTTTATATGTTGTTATTTGTAAAGTCTAAAGTTGATTTTGTACAAACAACCGCGTGTGATAATGGTTACACAAATAAATCATTTGAGTCAACAATTTTCGAGTGAGTACAAATGCTTCTGTGGGATAACAAAGATATTGTCTCAACTTTATTTAATTCAATCCCATATCTACTGCTGCTAAAGTAAAAGTCGACGAATAGGGATGTTTACATTTTTATGTTGAAAGTCCAAAAACTGTTATATTTTGTTTCATGTCATTAGTTGTGTAACGACCTTTTCCAATTTCCAAATAGTGTAATATCGTTTCAAATGGCAAATAATCTGCATAAACGTGATATGTTTAACATAAATTTTGAATACCCCGAAAATTTTACCATAAACATTTTTAAATGGTAAGGAGGATTAATATATTAATGGTAATGGTATAATATCTTTAAAATATAATTTAAAATATTACATTCTTTATAACTCTACCGATCTCAGTTATTTATATCATAATTTATTCATTGTATTTTTAAATTGGAGAAAGTTAAAACTTTCAGTATACAATTAATGCTCAAGTAACCATTAAAAATTGCGTATACAAAAGTTTGGGAATATACCGGCTACAATGTCTAATTTTGCACTGCACATGACAAGAGATTCCATGAATTTTTTTTGTGCTAATAGGAATAAATACTCTAAAATAATTACTCCGTGTATACATTGAAAAACAACTGATGAAAACAATTGGTGATATATTCATTAGAATTTATTGAAGTTTAAGAACGTTTCTACGAGAGATTTTGAGGTTAACGTAGGATGTCTTATGGATTGAGGTTAACATATGGAAAAGGAACTCTGCTTTCATTATTATTTAATGTAATTAATTACACTGATCGAATAGTCGCTCAGCAATTGGTAGAACATTTTATTAATAGTTGAATTTAATAAATAAGCACTTAGTATAGTTCTAAAGAGACTTTTTGTTTTCGTGACAATTGTTTCACCAGTTACGGAAGCTTCAGAGATTAGATTTCAACTGAGAGATTTAAAATGTACGTTAGGTAATGGAGGGGTGGATGCAGTGCGGTGTCTAAGGGGGGCAATGTGAAAGTCCCAGTTAAACGGTTTAATAAAGGTTTAATACTGTTTGGAATTGTAATTAAAATGTGGTATGTAATTAAGTTAGTCCTATCACGTAATTAAGATATGGTAATGAAATATTTACGTTTTTAAATGTATACTGTTACTGACAGGCTTAAATTAGTGTTAGTACAATATAATAAACATGTTAAATCATACTTAATGGATAGATGACAACTTCTGAAAAACTTACAAACGCAGTATCCAATTAGTATTTTAAACAAAATATAACTCAAACGAACTATATCTTGTAGGTTTTAAAAATATTTTTGTTGAATAATTATTTGTGGTTCTCCAAGCATCTACGATATTGTTTCCTTTGTAAATTATTTTCCGAGGTTTATGTACGAACTTTCGTTTAACAAACAAACATTGGGAAATGAGAAAAGTTAATAATGTGCAGTATTTGATTGACCAAAACGTACACACCTTAGGCTCATAAATTTCACTGTGAAGGCGTATACACTATTGCACAAATTTCAAAAGTAAAGTAATCGATTGGAAAAAACAAAGGTAGGGAACCGTTCTGCAAACAAAATCTAGACTGTTTCTACAGGGATCCGCTGATCAGCCTTCCACCAGTTTTTTATGTTACTCTGTTCTGTTGCTACAGATTATATTTTAAAACAGTGTTGGCCAATTAGTGCCATGCACTAATATCAATGTAATTCGTTTAATGTTGTTATTTGTTGGAGAGTTTATAGCCTTTTATTTATTGACTTAACATTCGAAAATTGACTTCAAACTTTCTCGAACCTTTGCTTTTTACATAATTTTAATACAGGCCTATATCAAACACAAACATATTGTATTACAAAACACTGTATTTAGTTTTTATATTTTTGATGTACTTTGATAAAAGTATACTTATAACTGAAAGTATATTTCTGTGAAATTTTCAACATACGACATTTAGTAGTTTAAGGCCGACTAAACCGCTTTCTTATTCCTAAAGCTATCACTACGTGGACTGGCCACAACACAGTTATAAGCTATCACTACGTGGACTGGCCACAACACAGTTATAAGATGGAAAGTTTGGTTTTGTAAAAATTAAAAAACAGACATACTAGCTTTGATTTGAGTCCTAATCTTACTCTGATTGTAGTTTAATACTTTGTATATATATCAAAGACTTTGTGTTTTGCACGCACACACACACACTGCAATGATACGTTAACTTGAGATAAATAACAGTCAGTTATATTTGAGGTTGTTATTTATTGAAAATTAATTAAAATAAATTCCCTTATAGTGTCAGTAATAATCATACATAAGTAAGATTAAATTACTATTTGTGTTTTATGTTTGTATAAACATAAACCAACGTGACACTAATAAAACATATACCACACAAAGGTAATAATGAACATATGGGAAAATTTACAAATCTACAAACATAAAACACAAACAAAATATTATACCTAAACAAATACAAATCAATACAAAACATGACACAATATTCAAAGCACTCAACATCGAAAATACAAAGAAAACTAACACATACTCCACAATCACACACAATAAAAACAATTTGAAGTACCAGAAGCCAACAGGAAGCCACAATAATAATAGTCAACCAACACATATGTACTTCACCAGACACAAAAAACCGGATGGCTGAGGATGGGTACAAGATGGTACCCGAAACATGTTCCTAATAAGGAAAAAAATATCTTGAGGTAAATTCATTATAAATAATACATATTAAGTGTAATATATATATATATATATATATATATTATGTACCGCTGTTAAAATACAACAGAGTACATAAGAGTAAAATAATAATTTTAAAAGAAAAAATATATGAATTTAATAGTAATTGGATCATATGTTAGGATTGTAAACAAAAAAACTGATTTGTGAGTCACAACCAACATAGAGGTAGACTCCAATATTAGATAGAACAGCATTAAGATATATATATTGTTACAAAACAGATGTTGTTAGATGTAGAGTGAGTGTGTATATGATTGTAGATGTTATTCGCAGTATGATCTCTGTTAATCCTGCCCCGCGATGGAGCGCCAATCTGTTACTGAACAGATACTGTTGATATGTAGATATGTGTATGTGATTGTTGTAGATACGCTCCGGTATCCACAATGATATAAGATAATAAAATTTTAAAATGTAATTATTATTAGTGTGTTGATTATTGTCAATTGTGTGGGTATTCCCGTTTAAATCCTTCAATTTAAAAAGTATTTTAGCACTCCACTGTTCACCTCCCCACTTACCATATGTGGAAGATATTACTGTTCTGTTTGGTGACTGCTTCTGCTGTAACATACACTTTACACATACATGTGGATATTCCACTTGAATATCCTAAATAATATATATGCACATATAAATAAATTGAGGGCTTAATTATGATTTGAATTATAATAAATATTCAATTTCTGCCGCCACCTTATGATAGAACTAGTAATGAAAACTAAACTATTTTAATTTTGAAATTAAAAACTCTTTCCACTGGTAAAAAATAATTGAGATTTATTAACAGTTTTGAAATGCCATTAACTCCTTTAAATCAACAATCAATCACTAATAGTTTTACAGAAAAATAATTATTATGAACAATTTTTTTTAAAAAGAAACTCTTTTAACCGCAAGGCTAGTAACACTGAAGGTTGTTACAATAATTTTAGTTAGAGAGGTTATGTCCTCTTTACACAGTTAAATTACCAATCTCGTGTGATCTTTGAAGTTGCATGATGCCAGATGCAAGATGTTATCTTTTATAACAATAATTAAGAAATAATTAATACAAAAAAACAAACAAACATTAAATATAAAAGTCGGTACCATATAATTGATAATTATCGTACTATCGTACGCTGGATCATAGATACAGAATTTACATTGAAAACACGTGCGTTGTGCAGCACTGTTAAAAATTACTGTTATTCTTTATTAGTTGGCTATAAAAATCATTCATTGGCAAGAGAAAAAGTTTATAATAAACAAAAAACTCTTGAAATAGCTTTCATTTAATTTATCTTATTTGAGAACAGAATTATGGAAAGGTGACAAATTGTCGTTATTATTTCTAGGTTAGTTAACCAAACGTAAGTAGTTATTGTGGTTAAATCTATTATTCATTGAATTCTTACTAGTCTAAATACATATATTTCATTCATAATTCATTTGATGTGTAACTATCAGTTCATTAGAATATTTTTCGCAAAAAAGTTATTTATTAGTCAAATCAAACTAAATGATTCAAATGAGTGACTATTCGTGACGCTCATATTAGTAATATTTAAACTAATATTGACTTTTTTAATTACGATAAATCGTAAAACATTTATGTTTTAAATTAATAAAATGCGAAATAATTCTTTTATCGAATTCTGATAATTTTCATCGTTATTGATACACTTCGATACTACTGACTAGAGTAGTACCCAAACGATAATTTTTTGTTTAATAATAGAAATTATTATTTCCATTTTATTTATTAAATAGTGAAAATATAGTACTCCCTGGTTTTTTATAAGACACAAACTCGAAAATACGACCGATATTATACACTGGCCGTATTTTATTATTTAAATCACTCCGCACTAGACACTCGTTGTTATTGTGAAATATACAGGTTATGTCTGTAGCGTACTTATGTAATGTGTCGCGCACAATTCAAATATAACTTAATACATTTCTTCGCCAATCTTGTTCGCTGAACTATGCTAGTAGACACTTTGACGACTGGATGATGACTGTTACGCTTCTCCTAAGCGTCTCTGGCTTGTCTGGTTGATTTCATTCATTCGATTGTGCAAATTGTCGAACTGTCTAACCCAAAACACCTTGTTAAAATAAAACTTTTAATTTTTTACCAATTTCGTATATGGGTTGGAGATTATAGTGACGTAAGCGTTGATACACAAAATGTTTAAAAAGTTTATAATCGCTATAACTTTTTTATTAATTGTCACATCGTTGAATAATTAGTGGCAATAAATGGCGGACACCCTGGGCTTTAAATAAAGTCCAAACAAGAATAAAATCCGTCCATTATTAACTTATTACAACGATTTCACCAATTCCTATGGTGAATCTTAATATTAATAAGTTTATTTCACCTTACCTTACTCTAAATACACAAAAACACTTCTCATTAAACGTTTTGAGTCCATTTCTCAATTGCTTAATACAAAAATAGGTGTAATTACTTATTCAAACAATGTTTGATAATGGCGTCTCAAGCGTCCATATTCGATTATTTATAATCGCTTATAATACTATTATTTCTTATTTAATGACATTTGTCTGGTATTCTTACAATAATATTTACATTTATTTACATCGGTTTACACTTTATTATATGAAAAAGTTGTGTTTCATATACTAATATTCTTATCTAACTACCTTCTGTTCTCTTTTCTTTTAAATTGTCACTTTGTTAATCATTTTTCCACATAAGGTATATAATGTTGAAAATGCAAATAGTGTACAACTATAGTACCTAGTTTATTTAATATATTTATTAGTCTCTCGCTATCTGAAAGCTTTCCAATCCTCAGTATTGGGTTTGTTTACATCAGGTCCTGACATGGCAGTCAGTTGGTTTTTAACAAATCAACAATTAAATTGCTATTATTACATTTAATATGTGTTCTCATAGTAGCTTCAGATATCTCTCTGACTACTGATAACATTTTTATCCACCTTTGAACAAGTTTGGATAGCGCATTTTGTTTAATTAACTGGTTACATAGTGTTTGTTTACATTTGGTTCCACTATCATAGTCATTTAGTTTTCAATAATTTGACTATAAAACTACTATTATTATACTTATGATCTGTTCCCATAGTAGTATTAAATATTGTTCTAACTACAGGTAATATTTTCATTAATTCTTGGACAAGTTTTAATACTGTATATTACTTAAATAACTTGTTATATTGGGTTTCCTTTCATCTAGCTTTGTGCTATTATATTTAATCTGCCTTATGTGCAGTGTATTTCAGTATCAAATATTATTTATTAGCGTGCATCATTATTTATAATGAATCTTTGATTGAAACAATTGTTGATGGTTGATTGGTTTAATTAACATATATGATTTTTTGTGTTATAGGTGCATTCTCTTTGGGGTTATGTATCAATGTGCAGCATATTCTTATGCAGTATATGCTTCTACTATTATGACTGCATTATGGTATTCTATTACAATGGTTTACTTGTTGATTAATACACATGTTTACACTATTTTTTTAAACAATAACACAAATATTCTTAATCTAATGGTATCACATTTTTTTTGTAGTGTTGTACCTAATTTCTGGTACATTGGTTATTTGATACTTAACAAACTAGTTTGTTTGTTATTATTTTTTCTGGGCTTTCTTTATATTGTATTCTGTCTTGTCGTGGCATTCAGTTATATTTCATTTTAAAAACTTACAAAGTTTTTTATTATCAGTTTCTATGAACAATGGTTCTACTGTTCTATCTTACATTTCTTGGTGGTTTTATTATTATCTATTTTGGATTACATTCTTCTTTAAATTGGTCACACTAATTGTCTGTGCATTATTAACAACTTAATCTTTGATGTTTCCACTATAAAGGTAACACATTTTTCTCTGTTATAAACCTTTCTCACTTGTATTGTCTGTGGGGTTTATCTGAGTTAAAATTGGTTGAATTAAACGGAATAAATCCTATTGTAGTCCCAAGCCACGTGTTTGTTAACCAAATACACTGCACTCACCGTCTATGGCTTTTTTCCGTGATGTTTTGTCCAGTTTACATGTTTCAAGGCACTTGCCTCATCATCAGAACTTATAAAATCAATCTATGTCATAAAAAATGACATTTGTCAAAATATTAAAAACACAATACGGTAATTAAACTATGTACATAAATTCGTTTTAAAAATGTTCGGTGTGCCTTGCAAGACAACACGCGCCGTACACATAAATTCGTTTTAAAAATGTTCGGTGTGCCTTGCAAGACAACACGCGCCGTACTGACGTAATCTAAGCCTTATCTCGACTATATCTCATAGCGGTATCGTACAGTATATTTGATTTATACTGTAATTGGTCGTTCAACACATGTGGCTTGGTACTGGCGTCGTTGTATGATTTGTAAATTTCATATTCTTCAAGGGCATTCAAATAACTCCCTTTACTGCAGAAATGAAGGGGTATTAAATTTGAGCTAAAATCCGTGTAACTGTGACTGTTGTCTATGAGGTGCTTGGCGAAATTTGACTTGATATTGTCAAAGTTGTAAACTCGTGTAGGGGGTCTATGTTCAGAAAATCTTTTCAAAAAACCTCGACCCGTCTGGCCCACATAAAAAGCCTCACAGTCGTTGCAGACTAGCTTATAAACACCCGTTTTATTTTCAAGACTGGTATGTTCACGGGTGCGGAGATTATTCAAGATGTTATTACTAGTCTTATAGGAAACGACTATGTTGTTAACTTTATTAATAGTTGACTTAAAAATCCCCGGCATGAAATGCGTATAAGGTGCCGCAATGTACTTGCGTGTCTTTGTTTCGAGGTTCTCATTTCTATTATTTACATCTTTAGTTTCATTTTTAATAGTGTTACTCTTCTTTTTCTTTTGTTTTTTTAAAATATTATCTACTATTCTTTCATTGTACCCGTTGTTAAACGCAATGACTTTAATGGTACTTAACTCTTCGATATAATCCTCGATGCTAAGGGGTATAGACAACAAGCGATGTATCATGCTATGGAATGCAGCTAATTTCTGTGAAATGGGGTGGAACGATGAGGCATGTATGACAGCGTCAGTCATCGTGGGCTTCCTAAATATATTAAAACACAGTTTTTTAGTAACAAAATTCTTAGTTACTGTCAAATCTAGAAAATGTAACCGACCTCCAACTTCATTCTCCAAAGTAAACTGTATCTTGTTGTTAATGCCATTCAAGTAATTGTGGAGCTTGTCAATTTGGCGATTTGTGCCTTTATACACCATAAAAGTGTCGTCGACATATCTACCATAGAACGCCACATTGTAATTATATGTAGGGTTTGCAAACAAGAAAGAATTTTCAAAGTAATTTAAGTATACCTCCGCTAGAATACTAGAGAGTGGGGAACCCATAGCTAACCCCTCCAGCTGTCTGAAAAACTGTTTGTTATGTGTGAAATAATTCTGGTCCAAAATCACTTCCAACAATTCTAATATTTCATTTATGCAATTAGCATCCAGTTTATTGGTGTTAACAAGGTTAGACCTTAATAGGCGTAAGGTTTCACTCACCGGTACATTTGTATACAAGTTCACAATGTCAAAAGAAATAAGTTTATAGTGGGGTTCAATCATCAGGTTTTTCACTTTTTCAACGAAATCACAACTATTAATCAAACTTCGATTATTAATCAAATGTAAATTATGTTTTAATATACTCACTAATTTTCTAGCTGCTTTGTAACCGGGTGCAGTGGTAAAATTTACTAGTGGTCTAATAGGAATCCCCTCCTTGTGAAGCTTTGGCAGACCTGATAAAACGGGCGCTTTAGAATTAATTGGTTTTAAGGAACGTCTAGTACGTTCATCAAAGAGATGTGTACACATGTTTAAGCTACGATTAAGACGTTTTACGTATAAATCCGTGGGGTCAGAGGTTAGCAGGGTGATATTATTATTTGCAATGAAATCGCGTATTTTATCGTCATAATCATTCTTATTTATAATAACCAGAGTATTACCCTTATCCGCTTTAGTGACAAGGGCTTGATCGTCAGATAGTTTTTTCTTTAATGTTTTTAAAATCCTACGTTCGGCATTATAATTAGTCATAGAAGGAATGGGAGAATGTACGTTATTAAGTTGGTTACGTATAATTTTGTTAAATTTGTTATTTATTATGAACCGTGCTTCATCTTGTTCTTTTTGTTCACTAATTGCTTTAATCACAGTTTCGGCACTAGCAACTTCAGTTAGAATGTGCCTTGTGTTGAAGTTCGGCTTATGTAATGGGAAATTGTATTTTAATCCTTTATTTAAAAGATTTTCTTCGTCAGTATTTAATTCAATCGAAGTCAAATTACATAGTCGTGTATGGAATACGTGTTTACAACTAGTATTACTGGTTTTAGGTATCTGAAAGTCTATTAACCTTTGTAACTTGTTAAGCTGCGTCGTACGCATATTGTGAACAACACTTTCTATCGTACTGTTTATAAATTCCAGATAATGATCTAGTGCAGCTGGATGTATGTCATTAAGTAGTTGTAAGTGTGCTCCATACAATTTAGAATTAAGAAATGATTTCTTAATATATAACGACCTCAATTCCTCTTTAATTCTAAAAATCTCTGCGCGTTTTTTAGCTTTCATATCTGCAATAGACGTGCCTTTAAACTTTATAATAGCGTAATTCGGGATAACCTTATTTTTCAAGCATGCTTTATTAAATCTAATATGCAGAATGGTCTTATGCAATTGTGTTTTAATATTCTGAAATCTGCGTACTACGTTATCACGACTATTGTTATTCATTTTGAATTAAACGGAATAAATCCTATTGTAGTCCCAAGCCACGTGTTTGTTAACCAAATACACTGCACTCACCGTCTATGGCTTTTTTCCGTGATGTTTTGTCCAGTTTACATGTTTCAAGGCACTTGCCTCATCATCAGAACTTATAAAATCAATCTATGTCATAAAAAATGACATTTGTCAAAATATTAAAACGTACGGCGCGTGTTGTCTTGCAAGGCACACCGAACATTTTTAAAACGAATTTATGTACATAGTTTAATTACCGTATTGTGTTTTTAATATTTTGACAAATGTCATTTTTTATGACATAGATTGATTTTATAAGTTCTGATGATGAGGCAAGTGCCTTGAAACATGTAAACTGGACAAAACATCACGGAAAAAAGCCATAGACGGTGAGTGCAGTGTATTTGGTTAAAATTGGTTGACTTGTTACAGGTTTTCACACTTACATTAAATTTTCACTATTACTGTTTGTGATTTCTTTAATATGCTAAACACTGTTTCTTCATAGTTGATAATCGTGATTCTTCTTCCGGTTACTAGTATTGTTCCTTGTATAATTGGTGAATCGTGATTTCTTGTATTGTTCATACATTATTTTCACTCTTCATGTCATGTTCCCTTGCTCTTCTTCTTCCTTTCTTCTTTTGGTTTAAACGTCTTCTTCAATATTTCCATTGTAGTAGTCGCTGTTCCATAGTATTTATATTTATAAATAGATTGGTTTGTCTGCCATCATTGTGGTTGCTCTTGAGTTGTCTCTTATTCATTTTGCATAGTCATTGTTTTGTTTGTTCCCCTCACTGTTGGAATCCTGTTGTCTTCTTCTTCATAGTTATTGTTTTGTTGGTTCCCCTCACTGTTGGGATTCTGTTGTCTTCTTTTCACCTTACATATTTATTATTTTTGTTGTTTCCCCTCACTGTTGGAATCTATTGGGCCTGGTTTCTAACATTTTACATTGGCTCATGGTCATTTTCGTTCTCTCTTTTGTACTCGATGCTGCTATATTACACTTCCTTCTTCTTTGTTGGAATTTTACAATAATATATCTGTAGATACACACTTCTTGTTTACATTATTTTACTTACTTAGAAATATTTTCATGATTTCCCGTCACTTGACGTAATAATTGTTTACACTATGTAACTACCAAATTTGGTAACGTTACATATGCCTTCCTATAAGAATTGATTAATTCTGAATCAGTATACTTACATTGTTTTTTTTCTTTTATTGAAGAATTCATCAATTGTTGTACGTTCCATGTCGATTCATATATATCCCTTCACTTTCTTCTATTTGAATCATAATTATTTCTCTTCTATGTAATTATCTCCCTTGTTTATTTAGTTCCCTAATTCCCTAACGTAAGTTTAGCTGGGGCAGTTCAGAGCGGCTCACTTTGGCATACAACTCCACTGGCCATACTAATATCAATAAATACGGAGGCACATCATCTCCATCAATAATAATAAATGATTGCTGGCATTATCCATCAGTCAATTCATCTCAAATAATCAAAAAAATATAAAGTGGTCGTTCTTTCGACAAATAATAAATATCCTTGGGATCATCTCACGCATCTGCGGTTTATACATTGTTATACTCTCTTTTTCTTGATTCAACTCAACTAAATTCTTCACATATTACAGGGATAGTTTGTTTTACATTTCATCACTGGTATACTCTCATGATCATCTTCGTTAATATATTATTATTTTTTTCTTCTTCGTCATCAATTAATCTCTTCTCTTTGTATCACTTTAAACGTCATCTCATAATCTTCTTCATTTCGGGGTTTACTTCTCTGGATATAATTCATGAATATATTTTCTCATGGTTTCAATTGAGATATAGTCCATGTGGTATAGGCTTTCTTCTAGTAAAAGACACTAGAAAACACTATGGTTGTGTGTTATCTTTCATCTACATTAATGATACTTATTTGGTTTCGTTCCTCCAACTTCTTATTTTCTCCTTCCTTCATTGGTAGTACGGGTGTGATGTTATCTTACTGTTGACGTGGCTCTTGGAAATAACTTGTGCCAAGGTTCTTGAGTGTCAGTCTCGAATAGTACTTCTTTCTTTGGTAGTACGGGTAGGATGGTGGTTTACTGTTGACGTGGCTCTTGGAATTAAATTGTGCCAAAGTTCTTGAGTGTCAGTCTCGTATAGTACTTCTTTCTTTGGTAGTACGGGTAGGATGGTGGTTTACTGTTGACGTGGCTCTTGGAATTAAATTGTGCCAAAGTTCTTGAGTGTCAGTCTCGTATAGTACTTTTTTTTCCATTGGTAGTACGGGTGTGATGTTATCTTACTGTTGACGTGGCTCTTGGAAATTCGGTGCCATAGATGTTGTGCGTCGGCCTCCTATAGTACTTCTTTCTTTCATTTGTAGTACGGGTGTGATGTTAACTTACTGTTGACGTGGCTCTTGGAAGTAACTTGTGCCAAGGTTCTTGAGTGTCAGTCTCGTATAGTACTTCTTTTTTTTTCATTGGTAGTACGGGTGTGATGTTAACTTACTGTTGACGTGGCTCTTGGAATTAAATTGTGCCAAAGTTCTTGAGTGTCAGTCTCGTATAGTACTTTTTTTTTCATTGGTAGTACGGGTGTGATGTTAACTTACTATTGACGTGGCTCTTGGAAATTCGGTGCCATAGATGTTGTGCGTCGGCCTCGTATAGTACTTCTTTTTTCTTTCATTTGTAGTAGCACTATTATTTGGAAAATACAATTTTCTTGATCCTTTACATAACTTCTTTGGAACATATTTTTCGCATTACAAAATTACAATATAGTCAACGTTCATTTTCATAGTTATATATTCACTTTATATTTAATACAAACAACAAATAATCTTCATAGCAATATTTCACCCTTTCTTCACATAGTCAATATTTATTCTCATAATTATATCTTCATTTTCCACTCAATAATAAACAATAATCTTCATCACCATATTTCACTTTTACTTTATATAGTCAATAGTTATATTCACAAGTATATTTTCATCTTTCACTTAATATTAGTAACAAATAATTTTCATCGCTATATTTCATTTTTATCTTATAATTTAATCTTCGATATACCGTTTCATTGAAGCTTGGTTGTATGTGCCCTTTATTTTCTTGGTTATTGGGTCTTGTAACTCATAAGTGTTATTCAGGTTGTTTTTGGTTACAGTATATGGGCCTGTGAATAGCAGTAGCAGTTTTTTCGCAATACTTTCAATTGCACTTGGGAGTTCTCGGCTTTTTATGAGTACTCTGTCTCCCACTTCGTACTTTATGACTTTAGGTTGCGATTTCTGGTATTTGAGCCTAAGTTTGTCAGCTCGTTCAACTGCGTTATTGTAAAATTTTGTTTTATTAAATTTGAATTAATATTCTGTTGGAAAGTTTATGATTTCTGTAATTTCCCGGGGTGGTCTTCGCTCATACATAGCCATATAGGGTGTCTCATCTGTTGATTGATGATAAGCTAAGTTCAGGAAGTCTTCAGCCGGGGATAGATATTCCTCCCATTTCCTCTGCTGGCTGTGACAGTAGGTTCTTAAGATCCTTCCTACTTCTCTCAACAGTCTCTCAGCAGGGTTGTTGTTGGGGTGATACACAGACGTTTTGTAGGTCTTCACGCCTTGATGGATTAGAGTTTCCCGCCACTTTCGTCCTCGGAATTGTGTTCCATGATCTGTAATTACTAATAGTGGTTTTCCCACTTCTGGTATATATTTGGATATCACAATGTCTAGTATTTTGTTAGTTGTAGCTCGGTTTATTGGATAAAGTTTTGTGAATTTTGTGTAGTGGTCGAATATGATTACTACATATTTGTATTGATGCCTTCCACCACTCCGTGGAAATGGTCCACAAATATCTAAAAATACTTTTTCCAATTTTGCTGTTGACGTTATGGGTATCATTACCCCTTCTCGTTTTTCATTACTACATTTGACCAATTGGCATACATGACAATTTTGAATATATTTTCTCACTTTGCTTTTCATGTCTTTAAAGTGTACATGTTCTTGTAGTGCCTTGACTACTTTGACTGCGCCCATGTGACCGTAACGCACATGGTAATCAATTGCTAGTTCTTTTTCAATGGTCTTCGGTATAACAACCTTCCATTGTTCACTATCTTTCTGAGTTTTAGTGAATAGTAATCGATTGTGAGTACAGTAATATGGTATTATTTTCTCATCATCGTTTGCCAACCGTTGGATAATTTGTGAGATTTTAGAATCCTTGTTCTGATGAAAGTTTATATCTGATAAAATGTTGGTTAATTCAGACTTGTTCTTTAATATGTGGTAGACTTTGGCGATGGTTTCTTTTTCTCCCTCGAATGTCTGGGCTATGATGTTCACTCGGGACAACACGTCGGCCGCTATGTTGCTTTTCCCTGGTATGTATTCCCATTGGATGTTATATTCCTGGAGTGTCAGTGTCCACCTTGTTAGTCTACCATGTTTCAGTCTACAATTCTTGAGAAAATATATAGACTTGTGGTCTGTTCTTACCGTAATAGGGTATCCTAATATGAAGGTTCTGAATTTCTCACAGGCAAACACTATACTCAGTAGCTCTTTCTCTGTCGTATAGTAGTTTCGCTCGCATTTATTAAGAGTTCTACTTGCGAAACTAATTACTTGGTGATTACCTTCTTGGTCCTCCTGGTATAATACTGAACCAAGGCTAAGATCACTAGCATCACAGTTCATAAAAAATTGTCTTTCAAAATTAGGATGGTGTAGCATTACTGTATCGAGAAATTTCTTCTTTATTAGCTCAAAGGTAGTGTCTTGGTCAGACCCCCATTTCCACTTTTCCTTTGACGATAATTGTGATGAGAATCGAGCCGTTAATTCCGAATAGTTGCGCTGGAATTGTCTGTAGTAATTACAAATTCCGAGGAACGACTGTAACTGTTTTTTGTTTTTCGGTATCGGGAAACGCTGTATTGCTTCCATCTTTTCTTGGGCTAGTGTGATTCCAAATTCTGATAAGTTGAACCCCAAAAATTGTACTTCTTTGGCTATTAACTTTGATTTGTCTAGTTTGAGCGTTATGTTGTTTTCTTCTAACTTCTTTAGCACTTGTGCCACCCGGTTACAGTGTTCTTCCCAATTATCTGATGCAATTGACAGATCTTCGACATACACTGTCGTAAATTGCAAAGTATTATGTCCTAATATTTCATCCATGCATTTAACAAAAATGGCCACAGAGTTCACAAGGCCGAAGGGTAACCTTTCAAAATGATAGTTACGGCCTTCGAAAATAAATGCTGTGAATTTCCTGCTATTGGGGTGTAACTCCACCTGCCAATAACCACAGACAGTATCCCATATACTGTAATACCTTGTGCCATAAAATCTCTTTAATATCTCATCGATTTCGCCAGGCGACGTCCTGTCATTAATTATGGACTTATTTATTTCCCTCGCATCCAAGCAAATCCTCACCGCGCCGTTTTTCTTGGGTACAGCTACAATGGGATTAGTGTACGGGGAATTGCTAACTTCAATGATATCATTCTCGATTAATCTTTGTATTTCTTCACGAACGGCTTCTTTAAGTGAAAAAGCGATTGGATATGACTTTCTCTTGAATTCAGTTTGGTCTTTAAATTTCAATTCACATTGAAAGTTTTTTATCTTGCCAGGTGTATCAGAGAATACATGACGGTATCGATGGTAGATTTGTATCAATTTTGCACGTTGTTCATAAGTCAACATATGGTTAGTGTTATTTGTTTGGAATGCTCTAATTTCATTAATCTTTTCTACCCATAATACGTCTTCTGGATTGCTGCGAAATTCTTGGTTGATAGACATCTTCTTATGTTCATGGCCTTCCCGTATATAATAGATTATATGTTCTGGGGGTGCCTTCCTATGTTCTATAAGATTTGCAGTCCATTCAACTTCATCTGCTTTCAATAATACTGTATCTTTGTCCATATTGATTATGGCTGTATACTTCCGCAGTATGTCGCATCCGATAAGTAATGTAAATGGCAGTCCACTTGCTACGAGGAAAACCATTGGAATTGTCTCTCCATTACTTGATACTTCCAGCTGTACTTGGTGTCTAATGGTTTTATTTTGTCGCCCAGTGGCTCCAATGAGTATTATATTATTGATGGGTAGTGTTGGTATTGTTGTCTAGTTTTCTGATTGTATTCGGTTTAATTCTAATTTGTCGATTAATGAGACATTAGCTCCGGTATCTACCATAGCGGTTGTACTTATTCCGTTGACTTTTACGGATATATATGCGATCTCGCTGTTATTTGTGTCACTGATACTGTCTTCTTTTTCCTCCATTAGGTCCTGCCCAATGTTTTTAAGATAATTATTGCGATGTACTTTATTAGATGCCAATTTCGTTGCTAAAATGTTAGACCCAATAGTCCGGTTCAGTGAGGGTGTTGTTAGGCTTTTCACTGCCGGTTCCCATTTAAAGGCAGGTCACCGTTTGTGTGCCTGTCTTGCGAGGTAGATGCTATTGGTTCCTGGGCTCCTTGCCCGTTTGCATTGTGATAGGTTTCGGTTGTTCGAGTGATTGGTCTGTTGCCTTCACTACTGTCGCTTCTGTTTGACCTGTAACCCGACTCTCGGTCTTCTCGGTCGCTGTGGTTCGAATTACTATGGTGATTCGGTAAGCTTCTTCGCCCTTGATAGTAATTCCGCCTACCTCCACCTCTGCTAGCGTGGGCATAATTCACTCTCCGGAACTGATTATTGCTGTGGTTGTGGTTCCCATTACTATGTCGCTGTTGATTGTTTGGGGATTGATTATTGTAGGGTCGATAATAATTATTACCCCTTTGGTAATGGCCGTCCCTTTGATATCCACTTGGTCGGGGGTTATTGAAATTCCCTCTGTCCACATGATCACTATGATTGCCACCTCCATTCTGACGTGGTCCTTGCTGGTTCTGGAAACGTGGAGGGTTGTTGAAGGTCCTTCCATAATTGTTTCTGTCAGTATTGTTGTTGGTGGGATTCACATTCCCGGGTCCTCCCCGATCATACGTTTGTCCGGGACCCTGGCGGTTCCGCTGGTAGTATCTTTCTCGCTCATGGCTTTCTAGTAGGGCGCACATTCCTTGGATGGTCTTGATTTGTGAGTTTAACCTACCTTGTGAGATTCCTTGATTGAAATGATATGCTAACTTGGTGACTAAGCATTCTTCCGGGATGGATGGCTCTAAGTTTCTGGCCAGGCAGATCTTGCCTAGAAAATAAGTGGTCATTGATTGTCTGCCGTTTAAGTCAAATTTACCATTAGTAATATCGTCCCTAATAATGTTTTGAGTCGTCTCAGACCAGTATTTCTGTTTGAAGGCTACTTTGAATGCGTCGTAACTCTCCACTTCATGTCGAGTCGCCGTCCACCAGTGATCAAAAGTATTCCGGAATGACTCGTCCAGCATTCCTTTGATAATGGACCATCTATTTTCTCTATTTCTGTTGATAATTTCTTCCACTCTCTCCAAAAATTCCAACGGATTCTTCACATATGCGCGGAAATCTATCTGCTCTCTACCTTCCAGGTGCGTTAGTCCCGACAAAATATTTGAGAATGTTCGTAAACGGTGCATTTCATCCCTAATATCATTAAATTCCCTCTGCTGGCGTTCTGTCAACTGGTCTCTGTCATTAGTTACTTGGTGTTTAATGGCATCCACCTTTACAGAAACCTCCTCACATTTCTCACCCAGTGTAGTCTGTGTTGTCTTCATCTCGGCTTGCTGCCGCTCTACAACTCCTATCTGGGCGCTGTGTATCTTCTCCATATCATTGATTCGGCGGTTGACATCTATCTCCGTCTGCATCAACTTTTGGTTATTATCTTCTCCCTCTTTCCGTATTTCTGATATCTCTCCATGTATCTCAGCCGTCAATATGGCAATCCGCTCCTCTGTCGTCTCTAAATTTTCTTTTAATTTTTTGTCGACCAACTCGATTGTATTTTTAGCGACTTCTTCCACTTTGTCACTATTGTTGGCCATTTGTTGCCACATTTTCTCGTTATCGTTTTGCATTAATTCAATATCTCGACTAATCTTCGCATTGATCTCGTCGATCTTCTTATTGGTTTGGTCGATTTTAATCCCCAACTCGGCAGACAAATCCTCCTTCATGATTGCCATCTTCTTCTCCAATAGCTCTTCAGTCTTTTTCTGTCCGTCTTCCATCCTCCTGTTGGTTTCACTTATCTTGTCGTTTAACTCCTCCTTCAGGGATTCTATGTTTTTACTCAACTCCTCCTTAGTGGATCGACTGGTTTCGTCCAGCTTCTTATTCATCGTTTCTATCTTCTGGTTTGTGGACTGACTGGTCTCATCCATTTTATAGTTCAACTCTTCCTTCAAAGTTCGATTGTCCTCCTTCAACGATTCCTCTATCCTCTTCTGGCCTTCTTCCATCGATGCTCTCATACTCATTAACATTTCTATGATGTACATGTCTCCTGGTTGCATTGGTTTCTCGGGTTGGCTTATTTCCTGTTGAACTTCTTGGGGTATGACTTCCGGCTCATCATCGGGTTGCTGAACCTCCTCCGCCGGTTCAAGTTGTTTATCCTCGATTTCTAATAGAATCTCTTCAACATCTTCTGCTGATGTTGCCTCCTTTTCTTCTGCTCTGGCCTCCCTCTCTGCCTCTGCGGGTCGCTTTTTTGAAGTCGACCTTCTAGTATACATATTGTAGCTCTGGCAATACACTTGCTGTCTCTCGACGGATTGGGTTAGGAAATTATTGGTTAAATTGTCAATTGTTTTCTCCCTTATCCGCGCACAGACGTCGGGCGCCAATCTGTTACAAAACAGATGTTGTTAGATGTAGAGTGAGTGTGTATATGATTGTAGATGTTATTCGCAGTATGATCTCTGTTAATCCTGCCCCGCGATGGAGCGCCAATCTGTTACTGAACAGATACTGTTGATATGTAGATATGTGTATGTGATTGTTGTAGATACGCTCCGGTACCCACAACGATATAAGATAATAAAATTTTAAAATGTAATTATTATTAGTGTGTTGATTATTGTCAATTGTGTGGGTATTCCCGTTTAAATCCTTCAATTTAAAAAGTATTTTAGTACTCCACTGTTCACCTCTCCACTTACCATATGTGGAAGATATTACTGTTCTGTTTGGTGACTGCTTCTGCTGTAACATACACTTTACACATACATGTGGATATTCCACTTGAATATCCTAAATAATATATATGCACATATAAATAAATTGAGGGCTTAATTATGATTTGAATTATAATAAATATTCAATTTCTGCCGCCACCTTATGATAGAACTAGTAATGAAAACTAAACTATTTTAATTTTGAAATTAAAAACTCTTTCCACTGGTAAAAAATAATTGAGATTTATTAACAGTTTTGAAATGCCATTAACTCCTTTAAATCAACAATCAATCACTAATAGTTTTACAGAAAAATAATTATTATGAACAATTTTTTTTAAAAAGAAACTCTTTTAACCGCAAGGCTGGTAACACTGAAGGTTGTTACAATAATTTTAGTTAGAGAGGTTATGTCCTCTTTACACAGTTAAATTACCAATCTCGTGTGATCTTTGAAGTTGCATGATGCCAGATGCAAGATGTTATCTTTTATAACATTAATTAAGAAATAATTAATACAAAAAAAACAAACAAACATTAAATATAAAAGTCGGTACCATATAATTGATAATTATCGTAATATCGTACGCTGGATCATAGATACAGAATTTACATTGAAAACACGTGCGTTGTGCAGCACTGTTAAAAATTACTGTTATTATTTATTAGTTGGCTATAAAAATCATTCATTGGCAAGAGAAAAAGTTTATAATAAACAAAAAACTTTTGAAATAATTTTCATTTAATTTATCTTACTTGAGAACAGAATTATGGAAAGGTGACAAATTGTCGTAATTATTTCTAGGTTAGTTAACCAAACGTAAGTAGTTATTGTGGTTAAATCTATTATTCATTGAATTCTTACTAGTCTAAATACATATATTTCATTCATAATTCATTTGATGTGTAACTATCAGTTCATTAGAATATTTTTCGCAAAAAAATTATTTATTAGTCAAATCAAACTAAATGATTCAAATGAGTGACTATTCGTGCGCTCATATTAGTAATATTTAAACTAATATTGACTTTTTTAATTACGATAAATCGTAAAACATTTATGTTTTAAATTAATAAAATGCGAAATAATTCTTTTATCGAATTCTGATAATTTTCATCGTTATTGATACACTTCGATACTACTGACTAGAGTAGTACCCAAACGATAATTTTTTGTTTAATAATAGAAATTATTATTTCCATTTAATTTATTAAATAGTGAAAATATAGTACTTCCTGGTTTTTTATAAGACACAAACTCGAAAATACGACCGATATTATACACTGGCCGTATTTTATTATTTAAATCACTCCGCACTAGACACTCGTTGTTATTGTGAAATATACAGGTTATGTCTGTAGCGTACTTATGTAATGTGTCGCGCACAATTCAAATATAACTTAATACATTTCTTCGCCAATCTTGTTCGCTGAACTATGCTAGTAGACACTTTGACGACTGGATGATGACTGTTACGCTTCTCCTAAGCGTCTCTGGCTTGTCTGGTTGATTTCATTCATTCGATTGTGCAAATTGTCGAACTGTCTAACCCAAAACACCTTGTTAAAATAAAACTTTTAATTTTTTACCAATTTCGTATATGGGTTGGAGATTATAGTGACGTAAGCGTTGATACACAAAATGTTTAAAACGTTTATAATCGCTATAACTTTTTTATTAATTGTCACATCGTTGAATAATTAGTGGCAATAAATGGCGGACACCCTGGGCTTTAAATAAAGTCCAAACAAGAATAAAATCCGTCCATTATTAACTTATTACAACGATTTCACAAATTCCTGTGGTGAATCTTAATATTAATAAGTTTATTTCACCTTACCTTACTCTAAATACTCAAAAACCCTTCTCATTAAACGTTTTGAGTCCATTTCTCAATTGCTTAATACAAAAATAGGTGTAATTACTTATTCAAACAATGTTTGAAATGGCGTCTCAAGCGTCCATATTCGATTATTTATAATCGCTTATAACACTATTATTTCTTATTTAATGACATTTGTCTGGTATTCTTAAAATAATATTTACATTTATTTACATCGGTTTACACTTTATTATATGAAAAAGTTGTGTTTCATATACTAATATTCTTATCTAACTACCTTCTGTTCTCTTTTCTTTTAAATTGTCACTTTGTTAATCATTTTTCCACATAAGGTATATAATGTTGAAAATGCAAATAGTGTACAACTATAGTACCTAGTTTATTTAATATATTTATTAGTCTCTCGCTATCTGAAAGCTTTCCAATCCTCAGTATTGGGTTTGTTTACATCAGGTCCTGACATGGCAGTCAGTTGGTTTTTAACAAATCAACAATTAAATTGCTATTATTACATTTAATATGTGTTCTCATAGTAGCTTCAGATATCTCTCTGACTACTGATAACATTTTTATCCACCTTTGAACAAGTTTGGATAGTGCATTTTGTTTAATTAACTGGTTACATAGTGTTTGTTTACATTTGGTTCCACTATCATAGTCATTTAGTTTTCAATAATTTGACTATAACACTACTATTATTATACTTATGATCTGTTCCCATAGTAGTATTAAATATTGTTCTAACTACAGGTAATATTTTCATTAATTCTTGGACAAGTTTTAATACTGTATTTTACTTAACTAACTTGTTATATTGGGTTTCCTTTCATCTAGCTTTGTGCTATTATACTTAATCTGCCTTATGTGCAGTGAATTTCAGTATCAAATATTATTTATTAGCGTGCATCATTATTTATAATGAATCTTTGATTGAAACAATTGTTGATGGTTGCTTGGTTTAATTAACATATATGATTTTTTGTGTTATAGGTGCATTCTCTTTGGGGTTATGTATCAATGTGCAGCATATTCTTATGCAGTATATGCTTCTACTATTATGACTGCATTATGGTATTCTATTACAATGGTTTACTTGTTGATTAATACACATGTTTACACTATTTTTTTAAACAATAACACAAATATTCTTAATCTAATGGTATCACATTTTTTTTGTAGTGTTGTACCTAATTTCTGGTACATTGGTTATTTGATACTTAACAAACTAGTTTGTTTGTTATTATTTTTTCTGGGCTTTCTTTATATTGTATTCTGTCTTGTCGTGGCATTCAGTTATATTTCATTTTAAAAACTTACAAAGTTTTTTATTATCAGTTTCTATGAACAATGGTTCTACTGTTCTATCTTACATTTCTTGGTGGTCTTATTATTATCTATTTTGGATTACATTCTTCTTTAAATTGGTCACACTAATTGTCTGTGCATTTTTAACAACTTAATCTTTGATGTTTCCACTATAAAGGTAACACATTTTTCTCTGTTATAAACCTTTCTCACTTGTATTGTCTGTGGGGTTTATCTGAGTTAACATTGGTTGACTTGTTACAGGTTTTCACACTTACATTAAATTTTCACTATTACTGTTTGTGATTTCTTTAATATGCTAAACACTGTTTCTTCATAGTTGATAATCGTGATTCTTCTTCCGGTTACTAGTATTGTTCCTTGTATAATTGGTGAATCGTGATTTCTTGTATTGTTCATACATTATTTTCACTCTTCATGTCATGTTCCCTTGCTCTTCTTCTTCCTTTCTTCTTTTGGTTTAAACGTCTTCTTCAATATTTCCATTGTAGTAGTCGATGTTCCATAGTATTTATATTTATAAATAGATTGGTTTGTCTGCCATCATTGTGGTTGCTCTTGAGTTGTCTCTTCTTCATTTTGCATAGTCATTGTTTTGTTTGTTCCCCTCACTGTTGGAATCCTGTTGTCTTCTTCTTCATAGTTATTGTTTTGTTGGTTCCCCTCACTGTTGGGATTCTGTTGTCTTCTTTTCACCTTACATATTTATTATTTTTGTTGTTTCCCCTCACTGTTGGAATCTATTGGGCCTGGTTTCTAACATTTTACATTGGCTCATGGTCATTTTCGTTCTCTCTTTTGTACTCGATGCTGCTATATTACACTTCCTTCTTCTTTGTTGGAATTTTACAATAATATATCTGTAGATACACACTTCTTGTTTACATTATTTTACTTACTTAGAAATATTTTCATGATTTCCCGTCACTTGACGTAATAATTGTTTACACTATGTAACTACCAAATTTGGTAACGTTACAATATATTTTGCCAAGAATTATATTAAGTTGGAAATAAATATTAAAATAAAATGAAAGAGTAATAAAATTATAATATAATAAATACAAATTATAATGAAGAACGTTAGAAATCAAATAAATGTATTTAATAATAATTAGAAAATTTATATATGTTTTTAAGTGGCATATGATGGAAAGATGTGACGAATGAAATTATGTATCTAAATGGCAAATTGTAAATTGTTAGATTTGAATTGTATTAAAATAGAAGAAAATTTGTTTAGTCTAAATTTATATTTCAGAAGATTCACATCAAATAGTCAATTTTTATATTTAAGAAGAGCCACATCAAAAAAGTCTAATTTTATACTTAAGAAGAGACATATTAAAACAGTGTAATTTTTATAAAAGAGTTTAATTTTGTATTGAATAAAGGAAACCTTTAAAGGAAGGGAGTTAATATTGATATTGAATTTAATAAACATACGAGAGTATAAATCTATAACATTGAAAGAAGTACAATTTGTATACAACTTAATAAACAACTATATTTCAAGATGTCTAAGTATATCATTTAGAGAACGCCGAACTAAAAGAAGAAGCCTGTCCTGGAAGATAGTTTGAGTGTCAATACAATAAAATTCGATATTCCGAAGAAGTATAATGTTAGTAATCATAGAAGACAATATAATTCAACATTGAATCTAATAAAAAATCCCACAGGAGGAATACATCACGAAGCATAGCATTACCTTTAAGATAATAAACATCAACTAGAATTGAACCCATTGCAGTTGTGAGGAATTCAGATTCAAGCTATTTTAATTTATATGGTAGATATTCTTACCTTGTTATTTATTAAAAAATTCATACACTAACGTTATTTGGTATGGATTAAAGAAAAGAATAAATCATACACAGTATCAAATATTATAAATCAACTTAATAATTGTTAACCCTGAGTTAGAGTTTTCTTTTCATGTGCAGATAGAAAAAAAATAATATGTGTAATTAAATATTTTAATTACAATATTTGTAAATAAAATAACAGCACAAATAATGACGTCACCAACGTGTGGCATATAAAGAATAAAATATCTGCAAATAATTATAGTACACATAATGACGCAACCAACGTGTGGCATATATCATAATTACAATACTAAAAAAATAATTACAGTACAAATAATGGCGCCCATACGTGAAAGCAAAGATTTTTTTGAAGCCAGCACCAAATAACATAAATTAAATAATAGGCAATA
This sequence comes from Magicicada septendecula, assembly GCA_034769895.1. Classification (NCBI taxonomy): domain Eukaryota; kingdom Metazoa; phylum Arthropoda; class Insecta; order Hemiptera; family Cicadidae; genus Magicicada; species Magicicada septendecula. The sequence continues at coordinate 515,130,847 of CM068368.1, read as the reverse complement.
GTGCCACACTGAATTAATTAAATGACAATAAAATAATTTTATTAAACTTAATTAGAATAACAAATTTACTTGTAATAAATTAATTTAAATATTGTAACATGGCTAACAAACCGGAACAAAGATGTGAATTAAGAAGTAATAGTGCTGAAGAGGAGGGAGCTGAAATGGAACAGCCCACTAAGGAAAGTGAACAAACAAATATGAGGACAATATTGGAGGCAATATTGGCTAAATTAGACCAGCAAAATGCTAAATTTGACCAACATAAGACTGATAATTCTAACCAGTTAAAGGCTATTTCTGACCAACAAAATGCTGATTCTAAACAGTTAAATGCTAAATTAGACCAACAAAATGATAATTGTAACCAGTTAAATTCTAAATTTGACCAAATCAGGACTGAGTTTACTGATAACTTTACTCAGTCAAATGTTATTTCTAACCAGTTAAAGGCTATTTCTGAGCAGCAAAATACTCTCAGGACTGAGGTTACGGATAAATTGGATAAACAGAACACTGAATTAAAAGAGACCATTCGACAACAAGTAAATGGTGTGATTGATAAATTAGACCAGCAGAAGGCTGAAATCAAGTTAATATTGGAAAATTATGAGGAAAGGAACGTCAGGCAATTCGCAGAAGTGAAGTTGAATATAGAAACAATGAAATAAATAATGAATGATGAAAACGATTCAATAGAAACAACGATAGAAGATGAGAAGCAAAGTGTGGAAACATTGAATAAGATAACGGAAGAAGTAATAAATGATAACAAAACGGAGATAGATATAATACCAAACGATCAAAACAGGGAGCAAGTAAGTCAGAAAACAGAAGATAAAGGTAAGGAAATAGAGAATAAAGTAGAGACAAATACATCGCTATCTGAGAGTAAAAGTAACAGAGACAAAGAAAAGATGATGCACATAGAAATTAACACTAAGGGAGTAAAGAAACAAATAATTAAAAAACGAAAGAAAGGAGAATAATACGTCCTAAGAAACTCAGAAATACACAGGAAGAATTAGATATGATTAGGAGTGGGCTGGTTAATATACTTAATCTCCCAATCGCTAATTACAGAGAAAAAACAGAGTTAAAAAATTATAGAAAAAACTTAACCAAATTAATATTTAAATTAAATATAACAGAAAATGAAATGAATAATATCAGATCAGTGATGTCATCGATAATTGAGAGGCCATTGAAACATCTGTGCAATAAACAAAATAATAAAGTGATTGATCTAAGCTTCAATACCATTGAAAATGTTATAACGGAAATCTTGCAGTACAAGTTACTGAGCGGTATCTCAAGAACCGAAATCATTATGGACACAATAATAATCAGTGCAACAAGGACAACTTACGTATTTGACAACGGATGAACTAAATATGAAAAATATGGAAAAAAGGGATGGAAACGTTGGATAAAGACAAAGGCAAATCAAATAAAGAAAGAAAAATGATAATATACTAAAATAATAAAAATGAGACAAACGACTATTGGTTAAACGACTAATACAAGACATTAAAAATAAAAACTACTTTAATATTGATTTTAACCACAGTAATAAGAAGCAGAATAATAGTAACTATCAACAAAATTCAAAAAGAACCTAAGAGCAGCTTACATAATTTACGTATAAATAAAATGATTTAGAATGGAATAAATAGAAAAAAAAAATATTTTAATGGGAACAACGAGAAGAAAAAAAAATTAATGGTGATATGCTAAGACAAGACGGTAAAATACGAACGACAATGAATAATTTAATGACTATAATTACAATGAAACTAAAGAATGATAATAATTAATACAGCTACAATTTAGAATTTCTTGGAGTTTAAAATGAAAAAGAACAAAATGATACGCAGAACATCTGTCACAAGAAGGAAAACAAAAGGATTTACAAATAATGCCTGTCAACAACGTTATCTAAAAATAGTTACAGAAAATAAGAAGGAATCAAGAAGAAAAAAGGAAATATATAATCAAATGTAAACAGCAACAGCGTGAATAATCCCAAGAGTGTTTTTTATCAGTCGCCAATCAACTACTTCTAAGATTTTTTTATATAATGAATTGTCTGTAGAAATGTTCCAGCAATCATTTACCTGAGCAGACGATACGTTCCTCTGGACTCAGAAGGTGTAAGGATGGACAGCGGAGTAATGGACCCAAAAGTGGCCACCCGAACTGAACCACCGCACATGATAGCAAAAAATGTTAGGGAAATTAAATATTTAAGGGATATCACACCAGCTAAGAAGATATTATATCAGATTCCAAACTTATGAAGGAAGAAAACAGAAGGAATATAGCAGACAGAAGCTCAATTGAGCAAGGACAGGTATAGAAGTATATAGAAATATGAGAGCTTTAGACCAAGTATTTTATTGACATTTGTGGACCATTCCCAACTAGTGGTAGGAGACGTATTAAATACATACTGATTATTTTCGACAGTTTTACTAGGTTTACAAAGTTATAACACATCACTAAAGCTAATACCCATACTATAGTAAAAATAATTAAAATAAAAATAAATCTGAAATAAAGAACACATAAAATTTATGACCAGGATTGGGAAGGTGAGATTGTTTTAAAATAAAAGATAATGTTTGTATTCATGTTTTTGAGTTTTTTAGCCATGAAAGTAGGCACAATTGTTATTTTATACTTATTACTTTTTATGTAAAACCAGTTGGTTTGATTTTTGTTATTTTAGTTCATAAATGAGTGTGTAAGATACGGTGATTCGTGATAGTGATGAACCATATTTGTTATGATAATAAAAAAAAAAAATTTATGGAAAGAACTTTGTGATATACAATTAGCGAATTAATCAAATGTTGTCAATATTAATGTTAGGCCATGGTGGTCATAAGAAATTAATTATTTTTAAATCATAATATCAAATTATATCTGAGATTGTGAAATAAGGCAAGGTATTATGTACTGCTGTTAAAATACAGCAGAGTACATAAGAGTAAAATAATAATTTTAAAAGACAAAATATATGAATTTAATAGTAATTGGATCATATGTTAGGATTGTAAACAAAAAAACTGATTTGGGAGTCACAACCAACATAGAGGTAGACTCCAATATTAGATAGAACAGCATTAAGATATATATGTCTTGCCAAGTATTATATTAAGTTGGAAATAAATATTAAAATAAAATGAAAGAGTAATAAAATTATAATCTAATAAATACAAATTAGAATGAAGAACGTTAGAAATCAAATAAATGTATTTAATAATAATTAGAAAATTTATATATGTTTTTAAGAGGCATATGATGGAAAGATGTGACGAATGAAATTAGGTATCTAAATGGTAAATTGTAAATTGTTAGATTTGAATTGTATTAAAATAGAAGAAAATTTGTTTAGTCTAAATTTATATTTCAGAAGATTCACATCAAATAGTCAATTTTTATATTTAAGAAGAGCCACATCAAGAAAGTCTAATTTTATATTTAAGAAGAGACATATTAAAACAGTGTAATTTTTATAAAAGAGTTTAATTTTGTATTGAATAAAGGAAACCTTTAAAGGAAGGGAGTTAATATTGATATTGAATTTAATAAACATACGAGAGTATAAATCTATAACATTGAAAGAAGTACAATTTGTATACATCTTAATAAACAACTATATTTCAAGAAGTCTAAGTATATCATTTAGAGAACGCCGAACTAAAAGAAGAAGCCTGTCCTGGAAGATAGTTTGAGTGTCAATATAATAAAATTCGATATTCCGAAAGATAATAAACATCAACTAGAATTAAACCCCTTGCAGTTGTGAAGAATTCAGATTCAAGCTATTTTAATTTATATGGTAGATATTCTTACCTTGTTATTTATCAAAAAATTTATACATTAACGTTATTTGGTACGGATTAAAGAAAAGAATAAATCATACACAGTATTAAATATTATTAATCAACTTAATAATTGTTAACCCTGAGATAGAGTTTTCTTTTCATGTGCAGATAGAAAAAAAATAATATCTGTAATTAAATATTTTAATTACAATAATTATAAATAAAATAACAGCACAAATAATGACATCACCAACGTGTGGCATATAAGGAATAAAATATCTGCAAATAATTATAGTACACATAATGACGCAACCAACGTGTGGCATATATCATAATTACAATACTAAAAAAATAATTAGAGTACTATATATATATATATATATATATTTTTTTTTTTTTGTGCTGTAATTATCTGTCTGTCTGGTAAATGCCCCTCTGTTTGGGCGATAATTACGCGTTGTCTAATTTATTTTAGTATGCGTATTAATATTTTAATATATTAATAAAAGTATTTATAATAATAATATTTTAGTATTACCGATCAGTAATAGATTACCTTTTGATGATGGTACGGTGAATAATTTACATTAAACCTTTAATAGCATTCCTCATTAAATTTCTTTTAATTATAATATTTTACAAACTCCGTTACATATTCAGAATAAGTTACATTTCTTTGGCCTATTGTCCCAAGATTCTTTACAAGATTAATTCCTTTCCTTTTAAATTACTTTTACAGTTCTCAATTCTTCTTATTAATTTACAATTGGGTCATAGCTCTCTCTCTCTCTCTCTGATATGTGTGTAGTATAACACCTATTTCCAGACTTATTTTAATATTACAGGATCTGTCTCTCTGATGTGTATAAGATTAAATATGAAATTAGACTTTCTTCTTTTATTATTTATACAAATTTAATTCTTCTTAATACATTTTCAATATGTTACATAAATTCTCAATGAGATGTGTATTCTATTAATACTAAAATTAGACTAAATCAAATTTTTATTACATTTAAAAACAATGAAATTATAACAATTCACATTAGCCTTGTTGATACACCATTAAATTTGTCACATACGTTCATAATACTCCACTTAAACAAATATATAATGTTAATAATTATTATTATTAGAATTCTCTGACTTTTTACATTACTCATCTTAATTTGACTCTATGAAATTATAATATTATTAACATTTGTTTTTATTTTAATGTCTGTCTAATTTTATTATAATATCTTATAATTCTCATTAATAGTACAACATATATTTTCTTCACTCTGTGCTGTATCATACAATTCCAATACCTTAGATTACCTCTATGTTTATCATTAATAATTAATTAGATTTTTGTTTACAATTTTACGGTTTATCCAAAAATATTACTAAAGCATCCCTGAGTTTTCTTAAATAACTATTTTATTTTTATGTACTGTTGTCCATTTTTACAGCAGTACATAATACCTTCCCTTATTTCATAATCTCTGACATAACTTGATAAGCGATTTTGAAATAACTATCTTTTTATCATAACACGATGGTCTAACATTAACACTGATAATACCTTATGAACTCACTAATTATATTGAAACAGATCAAATTTTATTGTACTACTAAGGATATAGTGAGTGTGTAAAAATCACAAACAAGTCTATTATGGAGGAGATGAAAAATTATTTATTATACACACAAATATAGTTTTAAAGACGTATATTGTATTTTAAATTGTCATGTATTGTAATTTGCAATAATAGTTTATAATGTTCGATATTATATCGTTTTACTTGGATTGAGGCTACGACCTCAGTACGTGCAATCCTCCGCTTTCTACAGCCGCTCCCGTCCTGGCGTCCTCTTCGTCCGTCGTCCTCTTCGTCTTGTCGTCCTCTTCTCAAATATGTTAAACACACAATGCTTATTAATTTCTCTAGAATAGTTTATTATTAATTGATATGTAATTTTATCAATTTCAGGGTGAATATGGGTATCAATTTAATAAGGTGTATTTGTCGTACACCTTCCACGCAATCTTGAAGTGTCTTTATAATCCTTAAGCGGATATCTTAAACTTACACGAAAAGCACTATACTATATCATAATTCTATTTAAATAATTTACCCACTCGGCTCTGTACGCAGAACTTCGTACAGAGTATAAAGGGCTATGTTAAATTATATTTTTCTATGTTCGCTCGAGAACAACTCTCTCACGTACGGGCACAACTTCACCTTGCAACTTCTGCAGACAGACTGTGTCGATTTTTACTCTACAGAGAATGAATGTTAGGCCTACTGAATTTAGTGTATTCCTATTGGCTGAACCCAAGTCACAAGATTAATGCTTTCATCAGATATAAACTTTTCCAGAAAGAGTTTGTATGAATATGCACTAACTTGCATTGAATTATCTACAAATTTTTATGACCCTATTAATGATAAGTGTTTCAAATTGAGTTTTTCCTACTAAAAAAACCATATTTCTTCACGTCTATCGGTTAATTACCGCGGAAGATATAGCGATCACACGTTATCACACCCGCACACGCGCACAAATTCACTCAAAAAATACATGACAATAAATAACATCTTTTTACGGAGAATTTGGTATACCCTACATGCTTATTCATTTCTAAATACAAAACTTACGGCTAAAAGACAAAGTATTACATAAAACCAATTTAAACATGAAAATGCTCGTCATCGATGTGCTCTGATATAAACAACATAGCTTATCATCCTGTGTTCCGTTGCAGGATTAACCCCACCACGTGTAAAAAAAAAAAATTTTATTAGGAATATACAATTTTTTTTTCTCTTCCTAGCCTAAATTGACATAACTTCCTCCCAATAATCATAATCAGCCAAATAATAACATAATAAGTTCAAAAATCAAAATAAATAAATCGCTTCTATCAAACACATTTGTCAACTGTCAATTTGACAGCCCTAATGTAAACAAAAAACGCACATGGCTAGATATCAACAACCTTCCTGCACACAGATAAGCGTATCACACTTCTGACGTAATTCGGCTATATCTATGTATATTACAGTTCATCCATACATTTTTCCAGCATGATCACAATTATTCTTACTTTACACATATTTTTATACAATTTCCTACCAGTAATTCCACCTATATCCTGGCATTCTAGGTTTAATTACTTTAACGTAATATTTTCTTAAGGATGATGCATGGAACTTCCCTATCACCCTGTTTGTATTTGGGTTTGTGATAATGTATGTATTTTTACCCTCTTGTTCCTATAAAATATATGGACCGTTGTATAATCTAAAGAATTTGGCTGCAGTATTGTCTTCCATGTTGCCTACATTTAAAGCTCGCAGGAGTACCTTCTCTCCAGTTTTGAACGTTACCAGTTTGTGATCGGCATTAAATTTCTCCGTCCGTTCTTCGGCACACCTTTTAATGCATCTCCTGGCCTCTATCTTTTGAACCAAATTTGGAACAAGCAAATTCTGCGTTGCAATCCTCCTGATGCACCCATCCCAGACACGCTTTGGCATTTCCCCGGTTTGTAGTTCGTTAGGTGTAAATCCTGTCGTGTCATTGTAATTCCCGTTTATGGACGCCTCGAAAAACTCGCGATAATCCGGCCACCTACTCTGGTTGGTATTACAATAAGTGCGAAACAGACGCCCTAACTCCCTGTTGACCCTTTCGGCGAAGTTACCTTGCGGTCTCCGGATTGTTGTTAACATTGTCTGTATATTTTGCTTCTCTAATTCGGACTGCCACTTCTTGTTGGTGAATTGCTTACCCTGGTCAGATAGAATTTTCTTCACCGGACCATATTTCGGAATGTATTTATTTAATACAACATTTAATACTGCCATCGTGGTAGGTCGTCCAATTGCATATAAATTTACGTTCTTAGAAAATGCATCTGTGCAAACAACCAGGTTCTTCATACGCCTTGCAGCACGTGGTAGCGGACCTAAATAATCGATATACAGTAGATCATTCTTATTCTTGGTAATGATGTTACCCATCTCCACATAGGTGTGTTGATTTGGGTATTTAGGTGTCTGGCATATGTGACATGTTCGCAAAATAGACTTAACTTTCCTTGCCAAGTTCAACCATACGAAGTCTTTCCTCATCGCCAAATAACACTTATAAGCTCCAGCATGAGCTAGACTTTCATGACAAGCCCAAGCTAAATCTTCTACGAGATCATCAGGAACCATAATCTTCCACTGACCATCGATTATTTTATACAGTACGTCCCTGTCGATTCTGTATTTCGGGTTGTCTTGCCTTTATATTTCTTCACTAATTTTTCTTAATTTTGCGTCCTTCTGTTGTTAAAGATTTATCAATTTTAATCTATTTCTTACGTCGTCTGGTAATCTATACTTGACTGCTAGAATTCGAATTTCACTCCTGGTCGAGGAGTACTGTTCTTCGATGATGGGGGGATATCTAATTAGAGTATCAGCAGTTTCATTCTCACTGGCCTTACAATACTTGATGCTGAAATCGTATTCTTGGATCGCCATGATCCAACGCGATATCCGCGCATTGGCCAGTTTACAATTAAGCATAAAAGATAAAACCTGCTTATCTGAGAGAATTTTAAAGTGTTGACCCATCAGGTAATATCTAAGTTTACTGATACAATACACAATTGCAAGAATCTCTTTTCCAGATGTAAAATAATTCCTTTCGGCCCCTTTTAAAGATCTACTCACATGTACAATTTACTTATGTTCTCCTTTATTATTCCGTTGATACAATACACCACCGATCGCGTAATCTGAAGCATTACAATTAAGTACATAAGTTTCTTTTTTCCGGGTGGAACACGTGTAAGTTCTTGCTGTAGTTTGTGAATCACCTGTGGCTATCGTGGCAACCGTATTGTTGAAAGATAAGATCGGTGTTTTTTTAAATTGGTGTATATGTTTGTTAATGAATGTTTCGCTGATTAGAGAAATTTGCGCACCAGTATCAAATAATACATTTCCGACACATCCATTAATTTTCGCTCTCACAACAATATCATTATCATTCTTATTTCTAACCTTTTCCACATCATCATCAACACAATTGTTATATATTAATTCATCTCTAATGTCAACAGGATATAGGCCTGAAGCAATGTATACATTCTTACCACTAGTATTGTTCACATAAGATTTTTGACACCGTTGTTTTATACGGTACGTTTTATTTGTAATTTTATCCTTAGTTTTATTTATTTTTTTAATTTATCGCACGGACTCACGCCGTGCAACCCTACTCGTTTTTTGGTTGCTCTTCACTGGTACTTGTTTCGGTAATCGCCGATACATTTCTTTGATTGAACTTTTGGAAATTAGGTTTGTTTTTATATTGTTGTTGTTGTTTTTGTTGTTGTTGTTGTTGTTTTTGTGGTTGCTGTGGCTGAAATTGTTTCCGAGCCGGTTCATTATTATTATTATATTATTTTGGCTGTCAACATTATCCCATTTGGTTAACAATAGGAGTAGTTTCTCCAATGATTTAATACTTGTGTTATTACAGCAATTTGAATACCGCGTCCGAAATGATGAGCTAATTTATTTACCATCTCTGGCTCTGACATTTCTGGTTCAAGATACGGTCTGGTTCGCACGAGATATGAGTTGGATTAAAGCTTATCATCCTGTGTTCCGGTGCAATATATAATAAAGTTATTTAAACCAACTAGTTTTACATTAACATAACAAATATGGTTAACATTACCACTAATAATAGCTTATCAACTCATTAATTAAAATAAATTTATTTAAACCAACTTGTTTTACATAAACATAACAAATATGGTTTAACAAGTGTGCCTAATTTCATAGCTAAAAAACTTAAGAATATGAATACAACATGTTTTGTCTTTTAATTCTGACCTTCCCAATCATGGTTATATGATTCATTTGTAATTTTATTTTAAAATTAACTCGCTTTTTATTTATTATTTGATTTATAAGGGCGAAGCTCATTAATACTGTAGGGCCCTTTAACCTTTCCATCCTGGTATTTAATCACCACTGTATTGTTAGTGTTTACAGTGTCAATTATATAAGGGCCTACATAACACAAGAATAATTTTTTCATCAATTTCTCCTCACTACGGGGACGTTGTCTGTTGCGAACAAGTACTAGGTCTCCTATTTGATAATTGATTTATTTATACCGCTTCTTGAACTGTCGTCTGGCTCTTTCTTCTGCCTTTACTTTTAATCGACTTTCCATAATAACTTGGATGTCCTTCTGTGGTTGAGTGAACCACGGGAAGTCGACTATATTTTCAATAATTCTGGGTGGGCGTTTTTTATGCATTGCCTCATATGGCGTCACGGTTCGTCATGGTACTGTCATGGCTCGCTAGATTTATAAACTCTTCGGCTTGATTAACATATTCGCTCCACTCATGATGTTGACCATGGCAGTATGTGCAAAGTAAACGACCTACTTCTTTGAGCATTCTTTCGGCCGGTTTACTACTTGGAAGGTATACAGAGGTTTTATAGGTCCTAATTTTTATTTCTTTCATAGCATTCTGCCATTTGACACCTTTAAATTGTGTTCCATGATCTGATATGATACTACTTGGCAACCCTACCTCCTTTATATAATTTTCTTTAATTAGTTTCACTATTGTCTTTGTATTAGCCTTGGTGACGGGATATAATTTTGTCAACCTAGTGAAGCTGTCTAATATAATTAGTAGATATTTACTACGTCTCCTACCACTAGTTGGGAATTGTCCACAGATGTCAATAAAAACTTGCTCTAACGCTTTCAATGCTTGATTGGTTATCCACCTTCCCTCATATCTGACATTAGCCAATTTGACTCTCTGACAAATGTCACATGTTTCTATGGAACGAATTACCTTTTTTTATAATTAAGTTATGTAAAAGTGTTCCTTGAGTGCTGATATTACTTTCTTCTGTCCTTTGTGTCCATATCTCTCATGATAATCAACTATTAACGTATGATATAACTCTTCTCGGACTAGTATTTTCCAATCAGTACTTCTTTTGTCTGTGTTCTTAAACATCACTCCTTCATGAATAATATAATGTGGTGTAATGTTGGCGGTGGTTTCCATCTAGAGTGAATTATTTAATTTGTGCATGTTAGGTTAAGTATTTGTGTGGACATTGTATTTGTATGATTTCTGACTGATTACTGTGCATCTCGATATTATTTAAGAACAGTTGAACATTAAAGGTTTACAATAAGAAAAAGTGTGCCCGTACGTAAGTCAAAACTTTAAGATAAACTTTATTGTGATTTGTTACCGTTACTAAAGATGGTGGAAACACAATCAGCTGATTTGCAATCCACGCTTAATGCAATTGTAGTAAGTATACACTCCGTACGCAACGAAAATAATAAAAACATACAGGCGCTACGTGACGATAATAAACAGCTAGCGAAGATAATAAAATATTACAAGAAAACTGAAAATCTGTAAGTGACGACAGTAAACATCAAAATAAAAATATTCATGAGGAAAATAAAAAAAATATTTGCTGCCGTACACGAACAAAACTAAAGTATCGTTTAAGCGGCTGAGAGGAAAATAACTGAAAATGTTGAGGCTATCCGCGTTGATTTTGAAGCCGCGCTTGAAGTAAATTTCTAGCGTAAACCTGAATGTGAAACGCGCATGCTATCAGTAGAAGAGGGAATGCAATCACAGACGATTGCGATAAATGATTTCATAAATAGTCATAAAAACAATTTAGAAAGTTTGGAACAACAAATGAAAAAATACAGCAAACTGCTATACCCGCAAACCAGATTACTTATGTACACAAAACGCAGGACGAGATAAACACACACATGAAATTGTATGGCCTTGAACACGAGAATCCCGTACAGTTCCTTAAGCAATGCCAACGTAGTATGGAAAATATCAACGACAATCTTGGCGATGTTGACAAAATAAACTGGGTAGTTCCACATCTAAAGTGTACAGCTGCACAATTTTTTTCTATCATACAAGACAAAATAGTAGTATATGAAGATCTTGTTGACCATTTTAAGGCACGCTACTGGAATGACGAAATCCAGCGTAAAGTACGTGTGCAGCTGGAATTCGGTAAGTATACTCCGAGTAAAGATACCAAGGAGAAATACCTGATTCAACTTGTAGCGAAGGGAAAACATCTAGAGCTTGAGATGTCGGAAGCTGAAATCGTCAACAAACTGGCCCACCATTTTAGCAGAGGAGTACATACAGCAGTAATTACCCAAGGAATTTAAACTTTAGAAGAGCTGCGGTTGCTGCTTACAAAATGGAAAAATATTGATGGCAATGTTTAAACTTATAGTGCACATAAACAAATAAACACCAACAACACAAAAAAAACAAAATGACTATAAAAGTAAGCAGTGTAAAAAGCCTGATCGCGGACAAAATTCCTCGAAGTTTAGTAATCATAAGGTCGTGTCCATAGCTAAAGATAACCAAGAAAATGAACACGGTCCAAAAAACGCATAAGGTTGCACGGCGTGTGTCCGTGGAAAACAAACAAAAATAATGAAATGTATACCAGTCAGAATCAGAAATCCAGTGAAAGCATAGAAAATAACGACATGATTGTGACCTACTGCGTATCCGGTGTATACGCAGACGATATACGTAGTGAACTTGAGAATGACAGTAATGACGATGTGAATAATGTACCTAGAGATAGTGATAAGTTAGCAAGTAGATATAGTGTGTTAAAAGCGAGAATAAATAATTGTATTGTAATGTGTTAATAGACAGTAGTGCACAAATATCATTAATTAGTGAGAATTGTTTAAACAAAAACATAGTGGAATTTAAAAAGATACCAATCTTACCTATAAACAATGCCACCACTAAAACCGTCACTGATGAGGTACAAAAAGTAAATAAACAAGCATATATAAACATTTCATCTTAAGGTATGGAACTTGAAAAACCTGTATTATTTGTTAAAAATTTAATTTATGATGTTATTATAGGAACGGACATCTTAAAAGAATAGATGGAGTTATCGATTTTAAAAATAATAAATTAATATGTACTGTTAGTAATAAGGAGCATAGTGTAGAGTTAGGTAATGTTGACATTAATAATGATTCGGATGCGAAGTACATCCACATAACCAAACCTATGGTAATTGTAAAGAAGAAAAATAATCAAATAAGGATATATTTAGATATGCGAAATGTAAATAGCATAATAAAAAATGTTTTGACTGTGCGTCTAATGCCAAGAACTTGTTTACAAAAAGCCAAGGTGTTAAGTATATGGCTCGTTTAGATCTTAAGAGTGGATTTTGGCAGACACCGTTAGCTGAAGATAGCAGAAAATTTACTGCGTTCTTATATAAGAACAAATGCTATCAATTTAAGATAGTTCCACTTGGTTTAGTAACCAGCCTCGCGGCGATGGTAAAATGTTTGATGTTAGCATTTGGTCCTGAGGTTGAGGATTTCGTGAGTGTATTTGTTGACGACATCTTAGTAATATCCAAATCATTTGACGAGCACTTAAAACGATATAGTTTTCAGCAAACTCCGTCAGCCAACTTGGTGCTCAACTACGAAAAGTGCGAGTTTGGGAAATATGAAATAAAGTTTTTAGGTCACATTATATAAGAGCAGGGTGTTACTACGGACCCTGAGAAGATACAATCCATTACGGGATTTCCAACACCTTAAAAAGCGAAGGATAGCAGAGCTTTTCTAGGACTTACTGGATATTACCATCGGTTCCCACCTGCATATGCTAAAACAATTGAACCACTGCTGGAACTGTTCCATCATTATTTTGAATGTTCATCATTATTTTAAATTTTGCATTCAGTTTATATTTAGTTCAGTTAATTTTATATTTTGCATTCATGATTGTATTTAGTTTTTAAAGACACCAGACCTTCCCTTGTCTCATGCACACACTCCCACCCCTCGCCATCACAACACAGATGTTCCAGATACGCCCTAAACAGATGTTTACCACCTACACTACTCTAACATCCTGTGTTCAGTAATTTCATTTACTCGCTCTTTGACAATGGCTTCAGTTAGTCGAAACAGCTGTCAGAGTTAATTAAAAAATTTGTGAAACTTACCAAGTGTTTTTATATATTTTACAAAACCTTTGTATTAATATGTTTCACCAAGTGCCCAACGAGTCATCAATTAATATCGTAACAAACAAAACTATTGGGAAATTCCATGCGTCGTCATTACAAAAATATTATGTCAAAAATTAATGTGTTCACGTATATCTGGGTATATAAAGAATGAATGTAATAAATTAATTGTTAAATTAAATGAAAATGTGTAAATTCATGTATGATTGAAAAAAAATGTCAGTAATTGTGACTGGGCGTAGGTAGTATGACGTCATGTACTGTTTATATTAGCTAATCTTTCTGGGTCAAATGATAACTGAGATATCAACCACGTGTTTATGTTTGTTTACATTCAAAATGACAGATGTCAAATTTATTGGAGAAGAGAGATATTTCTAGTTTGAAAAGTATTATTTATTTATTTTGAGTTTTCTTATATTGTTATAAAATGGAGGTGATATTATTTTATGTTAAAAAACTTAATTTGTGGACATGTGAACAAAATTTTTTTGTATACGTGGATAGGATATTCCTGCAATGGAACATCGCAGAAAGGGTATACCAATTTATGACGTTATAGACATGTTGGAAATTGATTTTGTTTAAATTTTGTAAAATAGCTATAAGTTTTAATTTAAGAAATGGGTAATTAACTGTTATGTGTCAAAATGCCCATAAATTTATTTTCTGTCATGTCAAGTGAGAAATTATGCGCGAGTGCGCGTGTGCTCGTGTTATTCGTATTTACGTGAATAACTCTGGTTCAAATTAACGTATTGAGTTGAGAATTGGACAGCTCATGCTTCTAAATTAGCGCTACATTTTTCGTATGTCAGAGACTCGAAACATATTATTTTAATATGTATTTTTTAACACACTTCATCTTTCTAAAGAATCCTTATCTTCTGAAAGTCATAAAACTTTTTGATAAAATCAATACATACTTTTACAGACTTCAGCCAAATTGTGCAGGACTTCTGTTTATCTTCACGTCACGTGAACCACGTGAATCACGTGCTAGGGGTTTGACCCATCAGAGACCCCTATTTTCATTCAGATTGAGTCTCCGTGAAGGAAGTTTCAGTCAGTTCGACCTATCAGCTCGACCTAAACAGACGTTCTCTCTGTGCGAGTTTTTCGTATCAGTATACGTTTTTATATAAGATTTACGAGTATGGAAACTTAGCAACGAGTTGCCCGTTTGCTAAAATCCTATTGGGTAATAGAACTCAAATAATAAGATTAAATTATTAATTTAAATAGGGCTATTCTCGCGAGAGTCAAGATATCCACTTAGGGTCTGATGTATTTACCGGAATATATCTGTGTGAACGCGAGGACATATCATGACTCGGGAAGGTGTACGTAAAATACACCAAAACCACATTATTTAAATTAAAACCCTTTATCGAGCCCTGAGTAAAGAGATAAACGCTATCGGTGTATCGGCGTGCGTGCCTGTGAGCGGAGTGTCCACGTGTCATCAGAGCAGCAGATTTCAGCAGGCAGCGAGTGGTAGCAGATTCAACGGTTCAACGGGGTCGTAAAAGGAATTCAACGACCAAGTAAAAATAGACATTTAAGGAAAAAAAATTTCAAATCATTTTACAGACATTAATAAATTTAGAATACATTTTTTTTATCAATCACAGACCATTTTAAATTTGTTTAAAATATATACCTTACTCCAGATAAAGGACTCTATTATTATTGTGTTTTTAATACTATGCCTTATATTTGTTTTGTCGCTATATATATATATATATATTGCAACATTTTAAATACCAACATTTAAGTGCATTTTAAATTTGTGGAGTCCCAAGTTCTTTGGGACGCCAAAAGGTGACAAATTACCCTTCTTTGTGTATTTTAATCTGTACATTAATTTAACTCATACTCTTTATATAACATTCCTGTAATGGCGTGTATGTATTTGGGGTTCAGGTGTATCTGTAATAATAACTCTATGTAACTTGTAACGGTATTTCAAATGTATATAGTAATAATGAAATCGTGCGCAAGGCACTTGATTCGACTTAAAAACATGCATTATTGCTTTGTTATTATGCCGTAAGGCTTACGCTGTATACATCCTTACTGACTAAATATTCTATTCTAATAATTATTTTATTAAAAATATCATTTCCTGACTATTCAGACAATTAGTGTGCTTCTATATATCAATCTTTTTTTTTAGATATGTAACGAAATTCAACATATTAATAGCTACTGAATTTATCTTTCTTTTTCAGTACTGATTTATAAAACTCTACATTTTTTTACTTAAATGCTTTGCATTCTTTTCATTTCAATACTAATTTGAGCTCTTGTTACGTTAATCTTACTTCCATAATATCTACCATTTTAACTCTATATTTACAATCTCTTAACTTTAAAATAAAACAATAATGTCTTTGAGTTAATTGTTCGACTAAGAGATAAATAAGTTGTTTATCACCTTATTGTTGTCAATCATACTCAATCCCAATCGATCCATCTGTAATCGTCCTCGTCTCGAACTCCAGCATCAATTCCTCTTGTCCAGCGTCGCTTCTCTTGTACAGCGTCGTTTCCAGGCTTCAGTAATATTCCTCTTGTCCAGCGTCGCTTCTCTTGTCCAGCGTCGTTTCCAGACTTCAGTAATGTTCCTCTTGTCCAACGCAGTCGCCTCTAGACTCCAGCGTCGTCTCGCTCTCTGGAACTAAGTCGTCAGCTCTCTCGCTCTCCGGAACTTCATGTTACTTCTTTTCCTGCTGTTTCGGACGTCAGTTGATCATCTTATATGGATTTTCTTCTCGTGTAATTCTGTTACTATTTAACAGTGACTGTATTTACAACTCAGTTACATAGTTGTATGTAACTGGAAGGATGAAACTATTTACAAAAATAAATACTCCGTACGGACGGGCAGAAGCTCCCGCCGCAACTGTGGGTGATCAAAAAAGATACAACTGTAGCGTGTGTGTCCTATTTATACCCACGTCTTGGTTAACACCTTCAGTTTTACGAAATCGACATGTCTGAAATAGTCTCTGGGTTTTGTTCCCCCACTCCTCGCCAATTTCGCTATTTCTTATATTTCTGCGAATTGCAGAGTCCTGTAAGTATACTCTTATACCCATCTTATAACTATTTTCACTATACATGTTCACTGTGCTTTTGGACATTGTAACTTAACCCTTTCGATCTGTACACAGTTATTTCGCCACTACACTCGTACGGTGTGTCCCTTTCACGTGGTTTTCGTACACAGTATGTAGTTAACATTATTACATTTTATTGTGTCTTTGGATTTTACTCCTTATTTATAGTTTATGAATAATTACGGAAAAACAGTAATTACCAAATTATTCATACTGGGGTGGCAAACTCGCCTGCATAGACCTGCGTCACACACACATGCAAAATACTGTTGTACACACTTTCAGTTACATCTGTGTGTGTGTACAAGTCGATTCAGGTCGGAACACCTGTCCATATTTTTGTCTGACCCAAGCTTGCAATCCCTGAAATGCTTACTTCTATACATTATTAATTATTTTAAAATTTATTATGTATATTTAAATTTTTATATTCAATGCTCAGTACAGCACTTATCTGTACTGTCGCAATATATATATATATATATATATATATATATATATTACAACAACGTTAATTATTTGTGAAGCCCCCAACTTATTGTGAGCCATTTATTTTGCACATTACTTACGCTATAAAAGTATGACAGGTGTAATCGTAATAATAATAACACAGCGTAATATGGTTTAGAATCATTTAAAAATTTATTAATCAAAAATTTTCTATTTTGTTGCCATTTAAAAATATCATTATTATTCTTGTGTGTTGCCACGCATCTATTTATTAACATATAAGTAATAATCTTGTATTACACATAGACATAATATAAACTCTTATACTGCAATAAACATTTGTAATTATATAATATTGCTATCGACTTGCTCATTACTGTAATAATTATTAGATTATCTACTCTGTTTCTAATAACCTAATTTCTTTTGATTGTACTGCATATGCATTGCTTTGTTTTCTAATAAAAATTTACTATTTACTTTTATATGCATTTAAATATCATTGTCTAAGTTATTTATTCAAAATTATAGTTCCATACTTTTAAACATTACTCTAACTACTATACAAATAAATATTTACATTTCCAAAAATTATTAATTCTTCTTTGAATTATATTATATTTCTTTTTACATACTTATATTGCATTTATGTGAGTTTGTTTTACAAATACATGGTTTTGTTTCACCTTATTGGTCGTGGTAATTCTCAGCGTATCCTCTTCGGTCCTAGGTCCTCGATCCTGGATGCTGCTCTGTAGTCGTGTAGTCCTGGAGTCCTTGATCCTCGTCCTTCAGATCCTCTCCGCCGTCCGTCACCTCGTCCCGTACCCTGGACTCTATTCCATGTACTTGGCTGCTCGCTCGTATCCCATCATGGCCTCAGGTTGCAGGTACTCTCACGAAAGTGATGAGTAGTCGTGAAGAACCTCCGGCTGCTGCTGTGGTCGATAGACAAAGAGTTGTTGTCTTTGTGCAGCGCCTCCGGCTGCTACGGTAGTTGTACGAGAAAGATAATTAAGTTAGCGCGTCTCGTGTGTTTATACCCTAGGGTGCCAAAATCATGTTTCGACATTATTCTGCATGTCAGACTCTGTTGTTGGCGTCCCTTATAAAC
Source organism: Magicicada septendecula (assembly GCA_034769895.1). Taxonomy (NCBI): domain Eukaryota; kingdom Metazoa; phylum Arthropoda; class Insecta; order Hemiptera; family Cicadidae; genus Magicicada; species Magicicada septendecula. Next base: position 515,112,198 of record CM068368.1, on the reverse strand, counting down.
ACGATTCTTTTCACACTTAATTCGCTTGTCTTCGTGATATGCGAAGTCTTTTGCACATTACCCGATATTCATCTTGTCGGTAATTTTTATGTGTTCACTGTGTATAAACCGTTTTTCCCCATCTTAATTAACATAAGTTTTATTTATATTTATTTTCACTATAATCGCACTTTTTATTATTTTCGCACTATTTATTATACACATATGCGTCTTTATTTCATACACACTCTGGCATATTTGGTTTTGTGATATTATTCACACATTCTTTACAATTCAAATAAATCATATAATCAATAGCGTTCATGGTGACGCTTTGCAGGAGTCAACATTTCTCACACACCAATGTAAAATACACGTGTAGACACAGACCAGCTGCGTGGCGTGATAAACCTGTCTCAGCATGAAATTTGGTCGTTCCATTTACAGTTCAGATTGAAAGCTGAATTATTATTGCTAACAATATGAATTATTTATTTACTTTAATTAATTCTTTTAATTAATTTGTGCAATGCACAGTGCCCTATACATTTGTACTGTTGCAATATATATATATATATATATATATATTGCAAAAGTACAACCACGTACGGTACTGTGCATTGCCAAAATAATTTAAATAAATAATAAAAATAAGTACATATAAAATAGACATGATTCAGATTGCAAGCTGGAGTGTTTAAAAAAATAGGGGACGCACAATTAATGCATGGACACGCATTCCTGGCCCACCTGTCGCTAGTGTTGTGTACACGTGTATTTTGTTTGCGTGTGTGAAGCCTGTCCGTTCCTGAACTGTAACCAACCCTTTTCAAATATTGAGAGATTTTATATTTTATTTAACTATAAGAAAAATGTGTACGATATGGTAAAACAAAAGACACCAGACGGTGTAGAAAATAAAGGTGAACAAAGCGGTAAAAGACCGTGACAAAGTGACAGAAAGTGCAATTACTATAAGTAAAAAATGAATAGGTCTTTTTGTAATTACAATAAAGAAGTGTAATTTACGTATAGTAAACATATAAAAATTAGCGGTCGATTGAGCATTGAATGGTGTGAAACAGACTTCGTAATTCGCGAAGATAGGCGAAATTAGTGAATAGAACCAGAGTGAATTGAATTAAAAGACGCTTCGACAAAATCTGACAAGTTGAAAATGGTTCAGACCTGAGCTTTTGCACGACCTGGCTATAAATACCAGGTCGCCCTAATAAAGTTTCTTCTTCTCTAGTCAACCGTTGCCACAGGAGGCTATGTAGTCAGAGAAGCTATTTTTAATCTACAGTGAGAGCCACAGGACGAACTGGAAGTCCAACCAGAGCAGCAGAGCACATACGAGGAGGCCTATGGACACATCTGCAGCTTATGATGAGACCACTATTAAAAAGCACATGCATTGGAATTCGGGAAGAGGACCAGGGGACCAGGAGAACACGGAGGACACGGACTGAGGACCAAAGGAGGACATACGGATGATTAACCACGTCAAACGAGGCTATGAAAAACCATAGTACTTACAGACATTTGAAAGACATTAATTAAAGTTAGAATGAAAGACAGTCAACCAGTTTATTAAAATAACTAAATTGTACATAAATATAAAAGCATAGTGAAACATAGAATAATATCTCTTGTATAAAATTTAGTAATTATGAGTAACGTAAATGATAAAAGAAATATTTTATTTTTAAATTAACGTAATTAATAAAGTCTTTGTTGATAAAGGAGAATGCATATGCAGTAGAAAGTTTTAAAACCAATTAATATTAATGAAATTGGAGTACAAGTAAATTCATTATTGAAGTAAATTAATCAGCAATTGCAAAAGATGACCACACAATGAGTAAGCCGAAAGCAAATAAATATTTAATTAATTAAGATTAGATAATAAGATTTATGTATAACCTGTTGTATGTAATTTGTTAGCTATAAGTTGTTTGCGAAAGACTCATACATACGATTTAATAATTAATTCTATTTCAATATGCGAAATGAAAGATTTTGTTTAATAAAAAAATAAATAATGGGCCTATTTTAAACTTAAATAACGCATCATCTTCTTATTACGATTACACCCATGAACTCAAATTAAATTACTTTTCAATTTGTGTGTTGTTATATAATTTGGCGCTCCAAAAGCGTAAGGGCTAGACAAAAAAAATTACACTGAATTTGTGAGTTATAATATATATATATATATATATATTGTAACGTCACAGAACGTTCCATAAAGGAAATTAATTGTAAAGTAAATTATCATAAGAGGAAGGTGAGATGAACAGTATCGAACCCAAGTAATCCAAAAAATTTTGTAATATTATCCGATAATTAATATCATTAACATGTAAAAACGACAAAGACTATGACCAAGACTCAAACCCCATATATTGTTTAAGTGAAGAACAGAATAAAACTGATAATGTATTATAAGAGAAACATATAATCTCAGAAATGACCAAAATGAGGTCATAACATGTTAGAAATGTAACTCTGAATAGAGCATAAAAACCCATTTATTGTGAAATAATAGACAAGATTTATTATTATACTTTATAATATAAATAAAATAAATGTATTAAATGATTCGAATACATCATTAAAAAAGGATGTAAATTGAAAAAAATATATGTAAATGTTATGACAAAAAAAATCAATGTTTTGGAGTTGAGACAAATCACTCAGATTTTATGCGAAAATCAATTATTACGGTATTAATATAAAAACTATATGTAAATGTCAACTAGAGAAAGACAAACAAATTACTTGAAATAGAGAAAGCTGTAAATTGATTATAAGTCAATTAAAATAATCAAAAACCGTGTTAAACTGAAAACATGTGATGAAAATATAAAATTGTAATATTTATGAATTTAATGTTATCAAAATGCAACAAAATTGTATTTTAAAGTTGAAACACAATATAAAGTAATTATACTTATATATATGACCACTTAAAACACTTTAACAGTCAAGTTGTGAAACTAGTTACATATACCATACTAGGCTGAGACCAAAAAACAATCACAAAAATAGTCATATTTGACAGACTAATTGTTTGTGACGATTTCATTAAATAAAAAAAAAAAAAAAAAAATTGTGTTAGTTGATAATGTATAGGTTGATAAATTTTAAGTGTTTAATAAAATCTCACATTTTAACCTAAAGCGTATTGTAATCATTAAATAATAATAATATTTAAATAAAAAGTCTAATAATATATTAAAAGGAATACGATTGTACAGAAAGGGTAAAGCTTGTTAATTAATCCTGCATAAACAGGTGCCAACCAGAACCAACTTGTTTCCCGACCCCTTAACTAACTAAAAATAATTGTAAATTGATTATTATTTAAATAATTAAACTAGATCACTATAATATACCTTGATAGCAGTTGTAACTAAGAATCTCTCTACTTAATTATTTAATCTAATTTTTGTCCTTTAAATAAAAAAGAAACTTGGAACTACTTTTATGTTGAATTGAACTCTCGCGAGATTACTACTCTCTCCCCTAACTATTTTCGCCCACTTGGAATGCAGCGGTCAAGCAGTAAGCTGCGTACTGCCGATATGTGCAACGTTAAAAATAGTTTATTACAAAATGTAATTAATCCGTCAGTTAAGACACAGAGGCATTCTTTGTATTATTAAACAATGTGTTGCGTTAATGTAGTTGAACCGCGACTCATATAAATATGGTGTAAACTAGTGAGAATGAATAACTAAAATTTAGCGCCGGTGACATCTCTTCAAAATTCTTAAAATATAATACTTATATAATTAAAACTGTGGTAATACCATGAAGTGAAGTGCTACAATCAAACAATCATGTGAAGTGGATACAGGTGAATGAAACTTTGTGTTAATCATTCAGATCAACGAGCTATTACTAACCATTAGCCAAGAACAGAGAACCAGGAGCCACCATGATCTAAAAGATTTCAGGACCACACCATCCCCGGATACGAAGATAATGAGAGATACCTGACCTACTTCAAACATGCTGCAACCGAGGACCTACGACTGGAATAACGCAGAGCTGGAGGACATCAAAAGAGGTGACACGGAGGCAAGCCTTCCGTGCTTATGAAATACTAAATATTATATTCAACAAAAGACAATTAAATTTAACCACATTAAGACATTTTAAGTACTGACAGTAATTGTATACTTATAACTTGTATACTTATTTCTAGTAAAAGAGTTATAGCTCTAAAATGTAAAGCCTTATTGTTTAAAGATTAATAAAGACCATTCTTCAAATGGCAAAATTTTAAAGCTTTATATGGCGAGGTAACCATTCTTAACGTATTAGAGTAAATCCCGGATCCGGGGACTTAATTAAATTTGATGTACATCTTATTTTGAGGGGGCCTTGTAAAAGAATAAAATATAATCATCATGTAAACTTTAAGCTATTGAAGCATATGTGTCAAGAATTTTAAGTAGAGCAAATAATACAATATGTAATAAAGAGATGTCATCAGGAGTACCGACTATACTGGGTGCATAAATCAACAGTTTCCCCTTCCCTGAATCCTTTTATATTTATTGTGTGTTGTTCTGATTAATTTTCAGCTCGTCACAAATAAGGCAGCCTGAATAATTGGCAGAACCAATTATTGCAGGTTCCCTAAGTTATAACACAAGAGAAGATGTTATAAATTGCGCCACTCTGCTAATTTTGCTAGTTTTGCTAATTTTGCTATTTTGCTATTTTTCTATTTTTCTGCTAATTGTGCTGTTGTTTAATAATTAATTGTGTACAGAGTGTCAGAAATAAATTGCGCCACTGTGCTAATTTGTTTAAATTTTGCAACTCCTTTGTAAAAAAAAAAATTTTGTGACTTGTGTTATTTAAGAAGTAATTGTGTCCCAAAAATCCCACACACATAAGCTGTTGATTTATTCACTCATGTACTTTAAAATGTGTCTAAAATCTTAAATAAAATTAAACGATAATAATTATTATAATAGTATAATAAATAAGTAATTTAATTATTATTTAGATATAGGAATGAACATAATGTTAACTAAAGACGCCCCAAGAATACGATATAACAGCAGGTACGTGCTTGTCAAAAAGTTCATGCATCAACATGTCGGTTTGTAAACAATATCAGACCAGTTGAATTCTTGTCCGCGCCTGTGTGTGTAAACTGTCATAGTGAACCTCCCCCATAGTTGAGTTAAACAATAACGACACCCTCTTTGTTCGTTCTATTGTTATAAGAAGCGTGTCTTTTCCTGTGTGTAGTAGCCGAAGATTCCCCCTTTTGTAGTACGCATATTTAAGCCTGTGTGAGATTTCTCTCTCTCTACCAATGTAAAATGACAACCTTTGTCATCTCATTTTAATTGTTTATTAAAAAAGGTGTAAGAATACGATTTATTTATATTTTTATTTTTGTGTAAAAAAGATATAGCGTTGTATAGTATTAAATTCAAATAGTAGAATAATTAGTTATAGCCACTCACTTTACGAAAATGGCTGAATTTAATCCTGATCTATTATTAAAAGATGAGCTATGCTACGAAGCACTTTTACGAGGTCTAAAACACGTGAATGTAACCGTGTCTGAATTACGAAAATCATTACGCCAAACCGGATCAGAGATAACCTCGCAGTTAGATAGATTGCGTGAACTCGATTATGACGGCTAACGAGAAACCTGTTATGCGAAATATAGGGAACTGATAGTATTATCTCAGAACCTTCAGGACAAAAAATCATCTACGGAACTTTTGCGCGTTACGCAACGTATAGAACATTTAACCCGCCGGTTGAATAATTTATTAAGCTGGCCCGACGTCACCGTAATCCCCGCCGATGTGCAGAAATTTGCGGATGAGGCGTTAAGCCAATTACCCATAATTATCAACGACTTACGACGAAAGTCAGATTCATCGAGAATGGAGGAAATTGAGCACTACTTACAAAAATTATATATCTCCCCTGTTCAATCCCCTACTTTAGAACACCCTCCCACCACCTCGAACCCCGAATCACCCACCGTATCTAAGATACAACAGAGTCATGAACAATTACCTAGTAGAGAATTAAATACCCTAACTATGTTAGAACCCCCACCGCCTAAAGTTCAGCGTACTCGCACTAGTCAATATGCGATTACAAATCCTAATGCAACCACTAATCCTTCGAAAGAAATACCAAACGTAAATTTTAATGTTGACCTCTACGGAAAGATTTCCCACACAGTAGAGAAAATACTTAATGAAATTCCTTACACCGATGGGTTAAGTATCACGATACTGTTGACTTTTATCAGATACCTACTGCAAATAAAAGATCTACAACAATTGAACAATTGGCAAATACTGCAAGTAATCCTACCCAAATGTAAACACCATTACGAGATCGTGTACTAGAATCATTAAACTCCGCTCTTCCAGTAGAAGAACTTCATACGAATATAATCAAATATTTTATCCCCACTGGAATTTATGAGGAGATCAAAAGAAATACTGTACTTCGAGTACAAGGAGCTCATGAAAGACTGGCCCACTATATCGCAGACATAAGAGAATCTTCACGTCTACTACAAGTCGACTGGACTGAAAAACAATTGGTCGATACTATCCTAGTAGGCTTATCTCCTGATGAACGCTCCCGTTTAGCACTAATAAGTAGACCCCTTACTTTCGCTGACCTTGAACAATGTAGTATTCACTCTTCCAATGTGTGGTACGCAGATCAGCACAGACATGCACCGGTATCCACTACACCACATAGAAAAGAAATGCAAGCCTTAGTCTCAGATGCAAGAAGTCTACGAGAAAGAGGACCATTTCAAAGATCAACCTATGTTCATGGCCATGGTAAGTCCAAGGAGCCTCAACCACGACAGGAAACCAGTGAGACCCCACGTAAGGAATATGTATGCTATAACTGCGGAAAACCTGGACACCTCAGTAGAAACTGTAAACGGAAACAGTACCATCAGAAAACTCATTATCCAAAAAAACATGTAAGGCAGGGAGATCCGAAACCCTGTGTCTTCCGCAGCATCGTGAAAACAGGTAAACCCCTGAGAGACAATAAAATAAAACAAATTAATAATAATAAGAAAAGAAAATTAGACCCCTATGTAAAAAAATTTATCGATAAATGTAACGCTATTAATAAATGTGATTTCAGTGAGTGTCAATTAATATATATACAAGTTGACCTTGGTGTTACATCCACCCTCGGATTAATTGATTCCGGATCAACGCGAAGTTTAATTAGTCAAGAGCTAGCCAATAAATTACTTAAACATAATTTAGTTAAACGCAGTCAATCAGTAAATATTAAATGCGCTACCGCTAACAAACAAATCACGCTCCTAAAACTTATCATCACGTTTAAGGTACAAATTAAAAATATAACGTGGTATTTTCCAATGTTAGCATGCGACGAATTAGGACCCGAGTTAATGTTGGGAGCTGATTTTATCAGTAAAACAGGAATAATTCTAGATATTCATGATAAGAAATTTTACTTTGGATTCGATCGTTCACGGAAATATAACTTGGATGATAATTCAAATAACAGAGAAAGTACTAGCACTACTTCTTCACACCTAAAGCATCACGAATGTGAATTAGGTCATCTGGAAAGTAAAGATAGACGGAACATACAGACTTTAATAAAACAATTCTCCAATGTCCTCACCCCAAAGTTAGGACTGACGGACCTGATAGAGTACAAAATAAATTTGAGCGACAATAAAGTAATACGTTTAGCCCCATACAAGTTATCACCTCCAAAAATGGAAGTAATGAGAAACCAAATTAATAAACTATTAGAACAAGGAGTCATCGAACCCTCTACGTCATCTTATTCATCCCCCGCGTTTTTAGTACCCAAAAGTAACGACAAACATAGATTAGTTGTAGACTATAGACAACTAAATAAACGGATAGAATTTTAATCCATACTACTTCCCGACATCCACAGTGCTTTTCATTATTTTAGGAAAGCAAAAATTTTTACCATTATGGATTTAAATCAGGCATTTCATCAGATACCCCTTTCGGAAGAATCAAAGCGTCTAACCGCATTTGCTGTCCCTTTCAACCTGTACCAATTTACAAGGGTACCCTTTGGTATATCCCAAGGTAGTTCTGTATGTAGCAGATTATTAGAAAAATTATTTCATGACATAAAGTTTAAATATGTGTACCACTACCTAGATGACATTGTTATTTACAGCGAGTCAATTGAGCAACATCTTGAACATCTACGTGAAGTACTATCCCGATTAGAGAAAGCTGGATTAACCGTAAACCCCAGTAAGGTAAATTTTGCTGTGACTCAATTCTCATTTTTAGGTCACATCGTAAAAGCCAACGGAAAGGTAAGCATAGACCCAGAGCGAACCCGTGCTATCAGAGAATTTTTACCACCGCGGGATGCGAAAGGAATAGCCCGATTTTTAGGAATGACAAATTATTTCCACAAGTATATCCCACAACTAGCCGAAATTGCAGCACCGCTAAATACTTTAAGAAAGAAGGGAGTTAAATTTGAGTGGAATGAGCAACACCAAACCGCGTTCGAGAAATTAAAAGAAAGCATCATATCACCCCCTGTACTCCAATTAGCCGATTTTACAAAACCATTTGTTGTGCAGACAGACAGTTCAAGTGTAGCCCTAGGTGCAGTAATATATCAGGAAGTAGATAACTCTAGATTACCCATTAGTTACGCTTCACGCACCCTGACTGACCAAGAAAAGAAATACTCCGCATACGAATTAGAATGTTTAGCTATCGTTTTCGCTTTTGAGAAGTTCAAACCTTTTTTAGAACATAAAGAGTTTTTGTTAGAAACAGATAATCAAGCATTATCTTGGCTACTAAACCACCCAAAACAGTTAGGTCGTATCGGAAGATGGGTATTAAGATTAAATTGTTTTAAATTCAAAGTACAACATATTAGAGGCACCCAAAACGTAGTTGCCGATACCCTATCACGTATGTTCCAGCCGAGTAGTAATACCTACGAAAACAAGAGTAGAGAAACGCCAATTATTAATACTTTAATTACCGAATTCCCTCTAGCATTTACGGAGTTAGCCCAGTATCAACAACAAGACCCACGTTTGAGTCCAATTATTGAACAACTTGAAAAAGGAAATAAGCCAGAAATATACCTATTAAGTAAGAGAGTATTATGTTGTAGAATAGCGAACGGAAAATTTTTACGAATAATCGCCCCTGATATTATTAAACCTATGTTGATGGAATATTATCACTCTTCCACCATTGGAGCACATATGGGAATAAATAAAACCATACATCGAATTCGTAAAGAATATCACTGGGAAAATATGAACAGTGAGATCGCTAACTTTGTAAGGAAGTGTAAGTTGTGTGCACTCAGCAAACCGGCGAGAAACAGCCAAATAAGTCAATTAATCTCAGAGATTCCTGCTACCCCATTCTCCAAAATTTACTTAGACTTTTCAGGACCCTACCCGCGTTCTAAATCTGGAAATACAATGTTACTAATTTGCGTAGATTCTTTTAGTAAATTCGTCTGGATATACCCCATGCGGCGAGCTTTAGCTACGACAACAGTAAGCATTTTACAGCATAGATTATTTAAAGAATTCGGTATTCCTGTCCATCTAGTGTCGGATAACGGACCACAGTTTAAGTCCAAGGAATTCAGGAACATGTGTTTCAAATTAGGTATAGACCACATTACCACTACAGAGTATCGTCCGCAAGGTAATATAGCTGAGAGGTATTTGGGAAACCTAAAATCTGCTTTAATAGCCTACCATGCTAACGATCATACTTCTTGGGACCAGAACCTATCCTGGATACAATTCGCCTTTAATTCAGCATATCATGAAGGACATAAGTCTACCCCATTCGAATTATTGTTCAAGTATAAACCAAACCACCCATTATCCACTAAGTGGAAAATACATGAATTGTTACCCCTTGAAATTAGGGATAAAAATATTAGGAAAATATGGAATGAAGCGCGCGCTAATTTACGAAGAAACTTAGCGAAATCAAGGAAATATCACGAGCAAAAAAATAATAATAATGAAGTAAAGTACCAAATCGGTGACTTAGTTATGTATAAAACGCACCCAACGAGTAGTGCAATCGATAAGACAACTTCCAAGCTATCATACCGATGGTGCGGTCCTTATCAAATTCACAAATACTTAACTCCAGTAACTGTAGCCCTGTACGAACCCTCTACTCAAAAATATGTACGAAGGACATATATTTCGCAGATAAAACGTTATCACGACGAAGAAAATAGTAGAGTCCAAGTTAAATAAATGTATTAGATGTAGGTACTCAAATGCAAAGAGTACTTGAGTAACATTTGGCTACCTTATCGTATAAATAGGTACGAGGCCTGATCAACCTTGAATCCTATTCATCGAAAGTAGAGAAAAAGTAAGAAGTCAGCTGACATCCAATATAAAAAAAAAAGAGTAATTAAAGAGTAAATTCTATAACTAGAATAACTCACAGCTAAAGAAAAATCCGGTAGTAGTCATAAGTAGTAGAGTTAAGAAAAATTTAGAATGTTTAAAATACTTTTATAGTGTGTGAATTTTATGTAGTAGTAGAATTAGTCTGTAAATTATGAAATATGTATAGATAGTAAGAATCAGCAAGTCAAGAATGACTTATGCTGCTCGTAATTACATACAAAGAAAAACGGGTGAGAGAAATTTCACACGGTACTCCCCAAGCATACTCCCGGTACATTGCTAACCAACTTGTCAGGAGTCTGTGTTTCTTAAGAGGCGGAGTATGTGACGATTTCATTAAATAAAAAAAAAAAAAAAAAATATGTTAGTTGATAATGTATAGGTTGATAAATTTTAAGTGTTTAATAAAATCTCACATTTTAACCTAAAGCGTATTGTAATCATTAAATAATAATAATATTTAAATAAAAAGTCTAATAATATATTAAAAGGAATACGATTGTACAGAAAGGGTAAAGCTTGTTAATTAATCCTGCATAAACAGGTGCCAACCAGAACCAACTTGTTTCCCGACCCCTTAACTAACTAAAAATAATTGTAAATTGATTATTATTTAAATAATTAAACTAGATCACTATAATATACCTTGATAGCAATTGTAACTAAGAATCTCTCTACTTAATTATTTAATCTAATTTTTGTCCTTTAAATAAAAAAGAACCTTGGAACTACTTTTATGTTGAATTGAACTCTCGCGAGATTACTACTCTCTCCCATAACTATTTTCGCCCACTTGGAATGCAGCGGTCAAGCAGTAAGCTGCGTACTGCCGATATGTGCAACGTTAAAAATAGTTTATTACAAAATGTAATTAATCCGTCAGTTAAGACACAGAGGCATTCTTTGTATTATTAAACAATGTGTTGCGTTAATGTAGTTGAACCGCGACTCATATAAATATGGTGTAAACTAGTGAGAATGAATAACTAAAATTTAGCGCCGGTGACATCTCTTCAATATTCTTAAAATATAATACTTATATAATTAAAACTGTGGAAATACCATGAAGTGAAGTGCTACAATCAAACAATCATGTGAAGTGGATACAGGTGAATGAAACTTTGTGTTAATCATTCAGATCAACGAGCTATTACTAACCATTAGCCAAGAACAGAGAACCAGGAGCCACCATGATCTAAAAGATTTCAGGACCACACCATCCCCGGATACGAAGATAATGAGAGATACCTGACCTACTTCAAACATGCTGCAACCGAGGACCTACGACTGGAATAACGCAGAGCTGGAGGACATCAAAAGAGGTGACACGGAGGCAAGCCTTCCGTGCTTATGAAATACTAAATATTATATTCAACAAAAGACAATTAAATTTAACCACATTAAGACATTTTAAGTACTGACAGTAATTGTATACTTATAACTTGTATACTTATTTCTAGTAAAAGAGTTATAGCTCTAAAATGTAAAGCCTTATTGTTTAAAAGATTAATAAAGACCATTCTTCAAATGGCAAAATTTTAAAGCTTTATATGGCGAGGTAACCATTCTTAACGTATTAGAGTAAATCCCGGATCCGGGGACTTAATTAAATTTGATGTACATCTTATTTTGAGGGGGCCTTGTAAAAGAATAAAATATAATCATCATGTAAACTTTAAGCTATTGAAGCATATGTGTCAAGAATTTTAAGTAGAGCAAATAATACAATATGTAATAAAGAGATGTCATCAGGAGTACCGACTATACTGGGTGCATAAATCAACAGTTTCCCCTTCCCTGAATCCTTTTACATTTATTGTGTGTTGTTCTGATTAATTTTCAGCTCGTCACAAATAAGGCAGCCTGAATAATTGGCAGAACCAATTATTGCAGGTTCCCTAAGTTATAACACAAGAGAAGATGTTATAGTATAATATTATAAAAAAATAGGAAAAAGGTACAATTCTATAACGTACAATGGAAACATACTTGCTCAATTGAAGACAAGCTTAATTCATAGAGAATTTTTAAATATAAAAGTGAAAATTGTCACACCCATGAAATAACTCATCTGTACAAAAACAGTGAGATGCTAAGTAATATTACAATAAAAATAAAATGTATTAGGATAAACCAGGTATTTCCAAAGATAAACAATATAACAAACTCTAAGTGAATACCCAAAAAATTCCATATATAATACCGAAAAAGACAAAATTATAATAAAAACCAGTGACAAAAAACTAGGCCATATGTAATGCCTACACAAAAATGAACTTATTTATATGTTATATGCTTCAATATTTGTTTATTTTGTTATGTAAAGGTAATTATGTTAGGTATTAATGTTATAGCAAGAGCCAAGCAACTTCATAACATTTTATTAATTAGAAACTTAGAATTTTGTGCAAACACTACAATGTAAGAATTGTATTTTATGTTAATTTATTAGATTTAGTTTATTCAAAACCAATCGTGAATAGTATCATTTTATTCAGTTGAAAGCAGAGAATCCAAAATAATAATGGCATGCAGATTGTAAGTAGTTCTGTAAAATTGTTTGACAAATACCAGAATATTTTCAGTAATATCCTTTACTAGGAAGAACAAGACGTTTTTGTTCTAAAGCTTCTACGGAAGTCGAATTTGTTCCATGATGTTCTATTTGCATATTCTCGAACGTTCCAGAAGAAAATTTTACTCAAAAATACCGGAAGTCATGTATAAAAATTAAAACAATGCACCTTACACAGAGTATAAAAGGAGGACAAAATTTGACACAAAAAACACTTTATGCTTTGAATCCACAAGAGACACTTCACCTACGAATCCGATCATCTAATCCGAGGCGAACTCGAAGAAGAGGAATTCAACCCGAAAACTCAGAAAGGCTTTTTCCCGTAACAGACATAAGACAGACCTAACCTATATCAGGAGTATATCGCTAAACGCTAACGTGTTGTTGAATAGAGCAACAACACGCCATATTTAATAAAAACGCACACAGCCAAATATCCAGCGGGCCTGAAAAGAACCGATTTCAATAGAGAACAATCAATTTTGCTGGTATTTGCGAAAATAAACAGACTTTGACAAACCCTCAACCAAATTACTAACGCAAAGCCTGCTACATTGAGTTGGAACTAGCGCTGAGACGGCAGAATAGAGAGGCCAGGCAGTCAGCTGTTTTCTCGCCGCCAAGAATTCAAAGCATAGAAACAGTACTTTTTTCATTTCAGTTGTGCGGTGTTTTAAAACCGTAATTTGACTTATAAATAGTTACCAGTGAGTGAGGAACGTAAATACGAAGAGGCGCAAGATTGGAATCGTCCCCAAGAACAGTGTCCAGTGAAGGAAATACTTACCCACCGGAACGTGAGCTGTTCAAAATATTAAAATCATTTTTACCTGGTATCCTTGTCACACAGTTGTACTACACATGCCAAACACCTTCAAATCACACAAATTTTGTAAAGCATCCCACTGATTTGTCTTGATAGATCAAAGGAGTCACGTCCTGAGTATAAAGTTTTTTCAAGGATTAAATTCATGCTATTCAACTGAGCAATAAAATATTTATTAGCCGATGTTTAATTAAAATCTTGTCAATAATTTATTGTAACTCTGCAATTTTGCTTAATTTGATTGTTAGTCTTCAGACGATTTTATGAAAAGAAAGATCATTAAACATACGTTACTTGCAATTCAAATTGTCTTGTTCACATTTTTTTTTTATAATTAATTTAACAACTCAAAAATCAATTTTTAATAATAATAATTTCTTGGACCAAATATCCAAGTGGCGCCCACATACACATATTAGCATAAGTTGTGTTTGCAGGACAACATCGTTGCAGAGAAACCGGCAAATAGTAAGTACAAGTGCGCGGAGTGTAACACCCGACAAGACATCACTAAACCAGACACACATTATACTATTTGTTATAAAATTGACGGATCCCACGTGAGGCAACGAGGAAAAGACTTGACATACACATTACCATTTGTTATAATATATATTTCATTCAGTTTTCTCACTACTATTCGTGTTCTTTATAAGTATTAATAAAAAATAATATTTATTATACAAGAATTTTAAGAGCAATTTTAACTATCATCAGACGACAGTTTAAAACAGCTACTGTTGAAACATGCAAATTGTATTTAAAAAATATATTATATTATAAAAATATATTATTTACTATAGCTTAATAATACTATAAATATAATATAATAAACAAACATTATATAAGGCCTATATAAATTTCGAATATTACGCGAACCAGATTTACAACTATGCTGAAACCTCAAACTTGGTAGCCAATCAAAAGATACCATTTTACGCGGCAGATTCATTAACTATTGGACTGTCAATTGACAGGTTTTTGTGTAAACACGAGTTGTCTGTGACTGTCCTATTTGTAATGTATTAACCACAAGATTATCGAAAATTGTGAGTTAATTTGTGTTGTGTAAAACTTGAACATTCAAACCTGGAAAACTAACAGAATGCTTTAAGATCGGACTAAATGAGTCATGCGTAGAAAAAGTTGTGGTACAAACGCTTTACCGGGAATCTGTTGAAAGTAAACCTCGTGTAACGCCTTTA